>JADRCH010000077.1:8019185-8125622 GCA_019843965.1 Rhynchomys soricoides
TTGCTGGTTGCTGGTTGCTGGTTGCTGGTTGCTGGTTGCTGGTTGCTGGCTGCTGGCTGCTGGCTGCTGGTTGTTGGTTACCGGTTCCTGGTTGTTGGCTGCTGGTTGCTGGATGCTGTTTAGAGAGAACCTGAGGACAATGAAGATCAAAATTGCCCCAAGAGCTCGATGCTCTTAATCAGAAGAAAGTAATCTTATGATATTGATACCCTTTTCTTCTCTAGCCTTCTTTTTTCCTATCTAGTGGGGGGGGTGTGTTGGAAAGGATAAGGATAGAAAAGAAGAGTAGAAATAGGAATGCATAAAGTAGTCAAAAAGCCCAACTACAGGTGACACTCAGATATAGAGCATTACAGAATGGGAAATCTGATTTCTAATGATGTAAAGGAAATGGTAAGGAAAGAAGGGATGGATATTCTGTTTCAGTGTATCAGCAAGAATGTTTATTGTGTCTTTGTTCCCAGAGAGGATTTTGTCTCCTCCTCCTCCTCTTCCTTCTCCTCCTCTTCCTCCTCCTTCTCTTCTTCTTCCTCTTCCTCCTCTTCTTCCTCTCCTTGCTCACCCTACCTCCTCCTTCTTATATTCTGTTTCAGAAAAGGTTGGAAGAATGGATGAACAATTGGAAAAGTTGCAAGTGGAAATGGAGGGACCTTAGAAACAAACAAACAAAAAAAAATTGTTCAAACAGGGAAAAATAAAAGGTCATTTTACTCTCTTGTTTCTAAAAGAGTTGCAGAGTAGGCTGTACAATTGAAAGCACTGCGGATAGAAATGGAAACACTTGGGAAATGAGTTGTACCAGAAAGGGGGGAAAATATAACCTCAGTCTCATTTACTAAGATTATATATACAAGGCTCTGGAGAAGCCTTCACTGACTTTTTGCAAAGAGCAACTGTGAACAAAGACTATCAGACCCTGACTCAAGGCAGGAGTTGAAAGAGACTCTTGCTTTTGAGAATATGAATACTGAATGTAAAGGATTTATTAGACTGTTATAGGTGTGAAAAGTGCTAATGGACAAATGGATAAGGGGCACAACTAATATTGGTTCTCATGAGAATCATGCTATTATTTTAGGACAAGCAATGGATAAGGGTCTAAGATTTCAAAATACCCATAGGGTAAACTATGAGAAATAGGATTGGTTCTTCCAGAGAAGTAAACAAGCCATTTCTAGCAGCAATGGTTTCTTGAGATATAAACCAGAAAGAACTCCTAGGCTTTCCAGAGTTTGCAAGTGTTGTGGCAAGGAATACAATTGAACCAATAAGTGTAGGTCCAAGAGAGATATCCAAGGCAATGTATTCCTTGGATACATTCTTTTCAGGAAAGAAAATGGGGGTCCTGGCATCATGAGACCCTGCAACAAAAAAATACAAGCCGTTTCCTTCTTGTCATCTAAGAAATAACAAGCAGACAGAAAATCACAAGTAAGTATTGCTGCTCTCATACATGCTACCATAGAAAGTGTTTATCTAAAGGTGGCCACAGATAAAACTCTTAACCTATACACCACAAAAAAAACCCTCCAGGTTATAAAATAACCACTGAAGTTTATGGTCCTTTGTCCAAGAGATAATAGGGATGATCTTGGGAAGAAGTGGATTGACTTCCCAATGATGCATTGTAGATCCAGGAATTATAGAAGGGAATTTCAAAGGAAAGAGTAAAATTATGGACTATGTAAAAAAAATAAAAAACTTCAAATTAACACAGGTTATGAGATTATTCTGCTGCTATCATTTCCCTACATTAAGGGCAAAGCCACTGCAAGACACAGAACAGAGAGGGTTGGAAGTACCAGAAAATATTTGTTCTGACAAACAGTGGTTAATGATCACTGGCCAAATTTAAAATTGCAGGTAAATGGTGTTGAAACAGAATGGTGGGAAAAGGTGCTGATGTGACTATCATTTCACAAAAGTCTTGCAATTCTGAATGGCTACTTTAAAAGTTTCATAAACATTTCCAGGTATCAGAATCTAAAATGTAAAAAAGTATACAACAGGTTAAATGTTGAACCAGAAGGTCAAACAGGGATGTTAAAGATCTTATGTGGCTGACATACCCATTAAGTTATGAGGAAAGAATCTTTATTATTATTATTATTATTATTATTAAATCTTTCTAATTTGATGCAATAAAATTCTCACAAGCTGAATCTAAGAACACATCAAAATGATCATTTGTCACGATCAAGTAGGCTTCATCCCAGGGATACAGGGATGGTTCAATACCCAGAAATCCATCAATGTACTTCACTACATGAACAAACTCAAAGAAAATAAAACATATGGTCATTTCATTAAAAGCTGAAAAAGCATTTGACAAAATTCAATATCCCTTCATGATAAAAGTCTTGGAAATATCATGAATTCAAGGCCCATACCTAAACATAGTAAAAACAATATACAGCAAACCAGTAGCCAACATCAAACTAAATGAAGAGAAACTTGAAGCATTCCCACTAAAATCAAGGACTAGACAAGGTTTTACACTCTCTCCTTATCTATTCAATATAGTACTTGAAGTTCTAGCTAGAGCAATTAGACAGCAAAAGGTCAAAAGGATACAAATTGGAAAGGAAGAAATCAAAATATCACTATTTCCAGATGGTATGATCATACACTTATGCGACCCCCCACAAAAAAAAAATCTCCGCCAGAGAACTACTATGGATGATAAACAACTTCAGAAAAGTGACCAGATATCAAATTAACTCAAGCAAATCAGTAGCCTTCCTATACTTGAAGGATAAACAGGCTGAGAAAGAAATTAGGAAAATAACACCCTTCACAATTGTCACAAACAATATAAAGTATCTTGGTGTGACTCTAACCAAACAAGTGAAAGATCTGTATGACAAGAACTTCAAGTCTCTGAAGAAAGAAATTGAAGAAGACCTCAGAAGATGGAAAGACCTCCAATGCTCATGGATTGGCAGGATTAATATAGTTAAAATGGCCATCCTGCTGAAAGCAATCTACAATTCAATGCAATCCCCATCAAAATTCCAACTCAATTCTTCATAGACTTAGAAAGAGCAATTCTCAAATACATTTGGAATAACAAAAAATCCAAGATAGCAAAAACTATTCTCAACAGCAAAAGAACTTCTGGGGGAATCAGCATCCCTGACCTCAAGCTGTACTACAGAGCAGTAGTGATAAAAACTGCTTTGTCATGGTACAGTGACAGGCAGGTAGATCAATGGAATAGAATTGAAGATTGAGAAATGAACCCACTAACTTATGGACACTTGATCTTTGACAAAGGAGCTTAAACCATCCAGTAGAAAAATAGACAGCATTTTCAACAAATGGTGCTGGCTCAGCTGGTGGTCAGCATGTAGAAGAATGCAAATTGATCCATTTCTATCTCCCTGTACAAAGCTCAAATCTAGGTGGATCAAGGGCCTCTACATAAAGCCAGATACACTGAATCTTATAGAAGAGAAAGTGGGGAATGTCTGGAACACATTGGCACAGGGGAAAAGTTCCTGGACAGAACACCAATGGCTTATGATCTAAGATCAAGAATCCACAAATGGGACTCATAAAATTGTAAAGCTTCTGTAAGGCAAAGGACACTGTCAATAGAACAAAACGACAACCAACAGATTGGGAAAAGATCTTTACCAATCATACATCCCATAGAGGGCTAATATCCAATATATACAAAGAATTCAAGAAGTTAGACTCCAGAGAACCACATAACCCTATCAAAATATGGGGAACAGAGTTAAACAGAGAATTCTCAACTGAGAAAATTCGAAGGGCTAAGAAGCACCTAAGGAAATGTTCAACATCTTTAGTCATCAGGGAAATGCAAATTGAAACAACCCTGAGATTCCACCTCACAATAGCCAGAATGGCTAAGATCAAAAACTCAGGTGACAGCAGATGCTGGCAATTATATGGAGAAAGGGGAACACTCCTCCATTGCTGGTCAGATTGCAAACTGGTACAACCACTCTGGAAATCGGTTTGGCAGACCATCAGAAAAATGAACATAGTACTACCTGAGGACCCAGCTATTCCACTCCTGGGCATATACCCAGAAGATGCTCCAACATGTAATTAAGACACATGTTTTACTATGTTCATATCAGCCATATTTATAATATCCAGAAACTGGAAACAACCCAGATGTCCCTCAACAGAGGAATGGATACAGAAATTATGGTACATTTACACAATGGATTTCTACTCAGGTATTAAAAACAATGACTTCGTAAAATTCGTAGGCAAATGGATTAAACTTGAAAATATAATCCTGAGTGAGATACCTCAGTCACAAAAAAACAAACATAGTATGTACTCACTGATAGGTGGATATTAGCCCAAAAGTTCAGAACACCCATGATTCCATTCACAGCAACTGTTGGACTGAGCATGGGGTCCCAGAAGGAGGTGTTGGAGAAGGAACTGAAGGAGCTGAGGGATTTTGCATCCCTATGAGGAGGGAGATACAGTGTCAACTGGTCAGGTGCCCTGTTGCTCTCAGAGACTGGACCACTAACCAAAGAATGCATATGGAAGGACCCATGGTGCTGGCCACATATGTGGCAGAAGAGGGACTTGTTGGCCACCATTGGGTGGAGAGGCCCTTGGACCTGAGAGTGTTTGATGTCCTACTATAGGGGAATGCCAAGAAGTGAAGAAGGGATTGGTTGGGTAGGTGGAGAATACCCTCATAGAAGCAGGGGGTGGGGATGGGATGGGGGTTTCTAAAGGGGAGAACCTGGAAAGGAGAAAACATTTGAAATGTAAATAAAATATCAAAATAAAAATAAATAAATAAATAAATAAATAAATAAGGAAAATGGAGAATGTCAATAGATTTAAGAGCAGTGAATTGAGTAACACAACCAATGTGTCCATTACAGCCTGGAATTCTTTTACTTATTTATTAGCTAAGAAATGGCCTATATTAGTAATTTAATCAAAATTTGCTTTTGCACAATCACCTTGCATGAGAAGGATAGGGAAAAGTTTGCTTCTCAGTACCTATTTATAATAATGACTGACTAGTAAAATGATATAATTGGAAATTTTTTCCATAGGGAATGTTAAGTACTCCAAATTTATATCAATATTTTTGTTCAACAACCACTGAAATAATTCATAGACAATTTCCTCAATTCATTATTTATTATTACATGAATATTATTTAGTTGGCTGCTTCTAACACAAATACTTTAGAAAAAAAATTTAAGGAAGCATAAAGAATTCTGCCATGCCGGGAGCTACAGATTTCTCCTGGTAAAAACTATGGATAAAAATTCTATTAACAATTTGGATTATAACCAGAGGTCTACATGCCCAGTGAAATGAGCTGAGGGAATACACAGGGTTGAACAAAGTTCAAAAATACTGGTAATCAATGGCCCTATAACTCTCTTTATCTGAGGTGTAGAAGCTGATGGCTTCTGGAAACTTACTGTTCTCTTCCATATTCTGAGGCTGAAAACTGCTGGCTTTTGGTGATTAGCATGTCCTTTTGCAGTGGTAAATTAGATAAAGGATTTATTTATTTATTTTTTTTACTATACCAGAAATTTTTATTTTGCTGTTTGAAGCCATCAAAATTAATAAAAATAATCCAATAATACAGTAACTGTCATAATTTTATCTTCATTACTGCTGTTTGTCTTCCCAAAGCTGATTCATTAAAGGGTTGGTCCCCAGCTGATGGTACTATGTCAGGTGATAGCAGCATTACACACTGCCATCTAAAAATAAAGCCACTGGTGTCATGTACCTAAACAGCATGTTAGGACCAAAACCTCCTCTTTTCCACTAGGTCACCAGGAGAGAAGGAGAGTAGGCTCTCTGCCATATGTTCTGTCTCCAATGGACCCAAAGTGACAGAGCAAAAAGAGCATTAGTTACTACTTCTGAAACCGTGACCTGAAATAAATCTTCCTCCCTTCTAAGTTGAGTAACTCACATAATTTAACAGAAAGCTGACTAATACAGTCATCTTCATCATCATTTCTCAGTTTGGATATTGGTCCATCTTGCATGCATGTCATCAGTGTATCCCAAACAGCATGTAGATTGTGCTTAACTTTTTAGTTGGATATTTTATTTATTTACATTTCAAACATTTTCCCCTTTCCCAGTTTCCCCTCTGCCAATCCCCTATCCCATTCTCCCTTACCCTGCTTCTATGAGGGTGCTCCCACACTCACCTACCCAATTCCGCCTCACTGCCCTAGCATTCCTCTACACTGGGGCATCAAGTTTTCACAGGACCAAGGGTTAGGATTTATTGTTATAGCTCCTTTCTCTGAAAACCAGCCAGGAGTTCCTCACTGGTCAGGCAAGAGGCTCAGAACTTGTTAACTCTTGTGAACTAGGGAGGACAGAAAGAAGTTAGTCACATAAAAACACACATATCAGATGAAGCAGAAAAATGGCTGTACACTCTTTTTTATTACTTTCATCCTTTTATAGCTTTAAGACAAAAAGTTCTCTATGAAGGAAAGAATTGCTTCATATATGAAATGTTACAAATAAAGAAAAAGAATTTAAATTCTTTATATAGGCAAATATGAACAAATAAACACATACACACACACACACACACACACACACACACACACACACAAATGTACACATATACATTCTAGTCAGGCCTGACCAAGTGTTTTATTTATACCACAAGTGTTCATGCACACCTACACATAGACAAACAGATATATACACATATTCATTTGGTGGATGGAGCTTAGCCCCAAATTCCATACATACACATTTGAACAGATAGATGGGGCAGAGTCTCCAATGCTACCACCATATTTCTATTCTCTGGCCTTTTTATAGACAAAAGTTATTAGAAAATGTTATAGATAAAATGCTATATAAAAAGTAAGTTACAGAATGATGTTGATATTAAATTCAAAGCAGTGCTTCATTCTTTAAGTATAAATTCAAATCAACAGTTTCACATGACCTCGCTTTATCATAGTGTACACGGGTGCCTTCATCCTTGGATCTGACCTAGAATGAATGTTTTTCCTTGTTCACAAACTTTCCCCATGCCTATATCTCCTTTTAGTATAACGGTAAAATATGCAGTCTTTACTTTCATGAGGAATGGGCATATTCTATTGTTGATTCTAACTTTATTATCTCTTTCTGGTAAAATAACTAAAACCATTTCTTAAACCTTTCTTCCCAAAGTTATTTGAATCAAATCATGAATTCTATAAAATCATTAATTCATATAAAGAGTATTAATTCATGAAAGTTCATCTTTATGTTTATCTGCAGAAAATTTGCTCAATACAGTAGGCTAATGCCCAGAAATCCTTAGGCTATGTTATAATGACAGAAAAGGCATATCATCTGCAAGAAGCAATCTTGATATGGAGTCTCTTGGGACCTGGCCTTTCAGATCTCACCCATCTTACACCATGCAAAATGATAAGCCACCTCCAGAAATTTCACCTGGTATCCTTAGCCTCTCCTAGCTTCTGACAAGTTATAAAATAAATCAACAGAAAATTTAACCACCAAAGTTACAGATGAGAAGAGATCAGTTGCAAACTTAATTATTTTCAAAAATTAATGGGAGATATTAATTGGCTATGGTTTATAGTTGGATTAACTACTTAAGAGTTAAGTAATTTGTTACAAACATTTCAAGTTGATTCAGACATAAATCATCCAAGCCAGTTAAAAGCTGAAACAGAAATATCATTAACTCACGTCTTTTTGTTTTGTTTTGTATTCTGTTTGTTTCTTCATTTGTTTGTTTTATGAAGCAGTTTTTCTGTGTAGCATTGTCTATTCTGGAATTTGCTCTGTAGACCATGCTGACCTTGAAGTCAGAGAGATCTGTCTACCTCTACCTCCCAAGTGCAGGGAGTATAGGCATGTGCCATTATAACTATCTTAATCTTAATGACCCATAACCATGAGAATCTTTCCACTTTCTAATTGCATCTTTATTTTTTCTTTAATATTTTAAAGTTTTAATCATACAAACCTTTTATTTTCTTGGCTAGAGTTACCCTGAAATATTTTATTGAGGCTATGGTGAAAGGTATTGTTACCCTGATATCTTTCTCAGTCTATTTGCCATTTTGTATATAGAAATTACAGATCTTATACTCCATTCACTTCACCATAGTAAAATTTGATCGAGAGGTTACTGGAAAGAGAAAGAGACTGATATTATATGTAAAGTGAATAAATAAATAAATTAAAAGAATATAAAACCTAACAATGCATATAAATTAGAAATATATTTCTTATAATTTTGAAAGTGAAAAAGTCTAAGATCTAGGCACTGGCATGATCAGAATCCATCAGTCTACTTCTGATATTGCAATGAGGCTATACTGTCCTAGCATAGATGAATGTAAAGCAGAAGACATCAAATTAGATTTGTTTATCTTTTTATATGATCACCAATCTACTCAGTAAAGGCAGAACCATTCAGATCACAAAGTCTATCCACTTTTTCATAATTCATTAGGACTCGAATTTTAAAATGATTTTTAAGAAAGACACAAGTATTGAAACCATGGCATAATAATACCTAAAGATGCACAAAATAAATATTCTAGAACTGAAAAATTACTATCTACTCACCTACCTGTACTCATCAAATAGTCATGTTCAAAAAGTCTGTCTTTTATCATTCTTAGTCACCAAAAAGAGTAATGAAACAAAATGTAATTGATTGGTTATGTAATGTCTGATTTAGTATTTTCTATATGAAGTATGGTTAAGTATTTTTATAGAATGATATTTATAATTATGTAAAAATAGTCAAAAGTGATAGCATTTAAAAGAGATTGTAGATACAAATATTCACTTTAATAGTACCTTATGCCATCCAGTAAACATATTTTCTATGATCTCTTCATAGTCTAAACAACACTAAATTCTCCCTGTAAACATTTTGATGCCCCCAAAATATGGTTTAAAAATGAAACAGTGTATAGCATGGCAATGTCAACT
Organism: Rhynchomys soricoides; assembly: GCA_019843965.1. Classification (NCBI taxonomy): domain Eukaryota; kingdom Metazoa; phylum Chordata; class Mammalia; order Rodentia; family Muridae; genus Rhynchomys; species Rhynchomys soricoides. The sequence continues at coordinate 8,028,165 of JADRCH010000077.1, forward strand.
TTTAAACTAAGAATTGAATATTTTCTGATGCTAAAATATTACATGTGTGATTTCTGCTTTTAAGTACTTTTTTCTACTTTGAAGGGAGCTATTGATTCTCATATATCTTTAAAAATCAAGCACAATATGCTAGAAAACTGAAATAAAAGCATTAATTTAAAAAATATACAGTAGATATTGATGACAAGGTCTGGAACTAAGAACGACAGAAGACATTCATTCTAAACCTTTCTTTTATTGATTATGACTGAAAACACTAAAACAAATATACTCTGCATGAACTTGTTTTTAAGCTCCCTATACATCTTAAAATCCTATCTGAATTTTTCAGCAAAATTTATACACACACACACACACACACACACACACACACTGGTGTTTTGTGTATTTCTACATTAAAAACAATTAAAAGCTCTTTATGCTCTTTAAGTGGACTAGTGTCGAATTTCTAGAACCAACATGTGAACTAACTCCATATTTTCTACCAGAATGAGAAACAGAATAAAAACAGATGAGACAAACTAGAAAAAGTTTTAAATTGAGCTTGTTAATCCAATCATAGTAATAATTATATTTAATGAAAAAGACTTAAAGATAATTTAAAAACAGAAACTGTCAGTTTGGCTAAAATCAACTAGATATTGCTTGCAAAAAATTATAACAATATGTGTATTTTAAGTTCAATATTATAGTGTGGCAAAAAAAGTAAGCAGGCACAAACTTCACAATAATAGATAATGCAACACTATTGACATCAGAGGAAAACATATCCAAAATAAAAGACGTTATGAAAGAGAAAAGACTGATAACCTCACATCAATTTACTAAAAAGAGATAGATGAGTGTTCTAATTGCATGTGTAGAACAAAACTCTTAAAAGCAGTAATCAAATAAAGTTGAGCTTGCTTTCTGTTACTGTGACAAATACCATGAACAAAAACCACTTGGGAAGGAAGAGATACATTTCATGAATAGGTAGCAATCCACCATCAAAGGAAACCAAAGCAAGAACTAAAGGTCATAACTTTGAGAAAGGAAGTGAGAGACGGTTCACAAAAGATTACTATTTACAAGCTTAATCTGGAAGCTTTTTTGGCATATATATAAAACCCAATACCAACTGATAAGGGTTGACACTGTCTACAATGAGATAGGCCTTCCTCTGTCAATCATTGAGCAAGAAAACGTGGTTTACAGGCCAATGTGATGGATGTATTTTCTCAGTTGAGGTTGCTCTTCCAAGATGACCATATTTTGTGTCATTGACAAAAACTAACCATCATATAATAAAACTAGATAAAAAAAAACTCTGTTCTAATTTCAATATTCTCTTGTAAATCACTCTTTTAAAAAAAGATAAAAATAAACTTAAAAGGGTACTAGAAGGCCTACCAATCAACTTGACCCAGTGGAGAATCACAGATCATTCTCCTCAGTAGTAGTGGAATACATGTCCTCTTCAAGTATATGTGAAACATTAACTGTATTTTTGAAGGGAAAAATCAACATTTAAATGTTTGGAATGATATAAAGAATATGCAAATTATATCTTTAAACTAGAAAGCAGCAATATAAAAATTAAGAAACCCCCAAATATTTTATGATAAAATATCACACATGTAAATAATTCATGTGATGATGAAAAATTCAGAAATCTGAAAGTATTTTGAACTAACGAAAACTTAAGAAATCAAAGTTTTGGAAGACAAGCTGTCATTAAAATTACAGCATTAAAATGCATATGCTAGTGGAAAAGATCTCTACAGAAGTTCGTTCTGAAAGACAGTAACCCCATTTCATGTCAGAATGTACTAAAAAATGGTACAGAAATTAGGACAAAGAGATATTGATATAACAATAGACAGATTACTAGTTTAAAAGAGAGAGTCTGAATTAGGTATACATGTGAGCAAAACTCTGATAAGGACACAGGCCTTTTAGTAAATATGTGAAAGTCTTTCCAAAACTTAATGTTGGAAGTATTTTATTTCATTCTATAGCAACAAATAAATAAAGTTCATCTAGTTCACAGTTTATAAAAAAAAGTAAGTTGAAGATTATTTTTCACTTAAATATAAAATTTAAAAGTATAAAATTTTTGTAATGAAAAGGGGCAAGTGTTTCTGTATCTTAAATTAGAATACAAATTATAAGATGTACCACTGAAGATTCGATCTACTTTTTTTTTCTAGCTCTGCTTGCTTATAGTATTCCTAGTGAGTAAATACAAAACTACATTTTTAAAAATTATTTTTATTGAAAACAGATTTTTCATTCACATAGAACTTTTAAAATTAATGAATTAGACTCTAGAAAAGTTTGAAAAGAGAAGACAATGTGTCTGAAAAAAAGAATGAGATCCAGAACATGTAAAAAGCTCAACAATATAATGCTTTTTAATTGTCTAAATATTGAAAAAACACTTCACTAAAGAAATTATAGCAGTAAAACAACTCTTTTAAAAGATTATCAGATTCTCTACTAGAGTTCAACTTAAAATAACGAGCAACACCAAAATCTCACAAAATGGCTAAAAGGTTAAAAGATAATAATACAATAAAGCATTGTTACTACCAACCATATAGAACTTAACTGCTGTGATCCATGAGAATCCAGGAGATAGACAAATAGAGACAAAAATCAGTATATTTAAAATTCTAATATGTTTAAATTATAAATATTAAAATATGTAATAATCATATTAAACTATCAACTGGATTTAATATTTTATATTTTGTTCAAATTAGTTTTCTGTAGTCATATTCCCTCTGGATTTTAATCCTACTTCAAAGGTTTTATGTGTGTTCAGCACTTCAAGCTGCCTTTGTAGTCTTTCTTACTTTTAAGTGGTTCAGTAATAAAAGTCACCTATTATTAATAATAAAGTCAGCTTTCCATCACTATAACAAAAAATTAAGGTAATTAATTTATAAAAACAAGGGGGTATTTTGGGCTCATCATTTTTAAGCTGTAGTTCATAATACATTAGTTTCAAACTCTTGGGCTTGTGGTAAGGTTACATGTTATGACCAAAATTCACAGCAGAACAAAATCACATCAGATTAAGCATAGGAAAGGTAGAAAAAACTGGAGTCCCCATATCCCCTGCAAGAGCTTGCCACTGATGAACTAAAAGCCCCCACTGGGCGTTATTTTAAAGACTCCACATTTCCTCAATAGCATCAATATGGGACACAAACTTTTAATGTATTAGCCTCTATGAGTGGTTGTATGAATGTGCTAGAATTTTTACCCAGCATTCGTTTTTTCACAATTCTGAATCTAATTTCCCTTCCTAGCTAACAGAAAAAATATGACTTATCTAAGTTATTCTGTTTGACTTTGATTTTCTTTCTTTTTAAATTAAATTTTTATTTTCTTTACATCTCAATATCAGCCTTCTCTCCTCTCAGCCCCCCTCACAGATCCTCTCCCACCCCCATCCTCTTCTCCTCTGAGAAGGGGGAGCAGCTCTTGGGTATCATCCCACACAAACACACACACACATACACACACACAAGCACATCAGTCACTGCAGGACTAGACACCCTCTCTCACTGTGGCCACACAAGGTTTCTAAGTTAGGAGAACTGAATCCACAGACAAGCAACAAGTTCAAGGACAGCCCCTGCTCCAGTTGTTGAGGGACCTTCATGAAGACCAAGATCTGCTACATTTGTGCCCTGACCTAGGTCTAGTCCATGCTCTCTCTTTAGTTGGTGGTTCAGTTTCTTGCGAGCTCCCCAGGGCCAAGGTTAGTTGACTCTGTTTTTCTACCTGTGTAGTCCCTATCCTCTGTGGGTCCTTCAGTCCTCCCTTAAGTTTTCCACAAGACTCCCCAAACTCTGCATCTGTTTCGGTCACCTGTTAGGTGGAGCATCTTAGAGGACAGTTATGCTAGGATCCTGTCTGCAAACATAATAGAATATAATTAATTAATATCATCAGGGATTGCTTCTTTCTCTAAGATGGGTCTCAATTTGGGACAATCATTGGTTTGCCATTCCCTCTGTCTCTGCTCTATCTTTGTACCTGCACATCTTGTAGGGAGGACACAATTTAAGTCAAAGATTTTGTGGGTAGATTTTTGTCTTTATCTTGCCACTGGGAGTCTTGCCTGACTACAGGAAATTGTCACTTCAGGATTCATATCCCCTACTGCGTGGTTTCAGCTATTTAAATATATAATCAGTATCAGACAATATTCTATCTATACTAATACCATAACACCAACTGATTTAATAATCAAAAGTTATCCTATCCTGAACACAGACATCATTATGAGTGGAAGCACAGAATTTAACTGTGTTCTAGATATGCAACTGCCTTCAGCGATGAACACAAGCTGGAATACACAAATTCATATTTGATTTATATCTTAAATAACACTTATGGCTAGCTAACAAAAGAACTCTAAATTCAAAAAGTCATACATGACAAAACTGAGGTACTGTTTATGAGGTGGGCAAGAAAAGAAAGTTAAAATTACATACTTTCATTTGTAAAGTCCTTGGGTGCATGTGTGCATGTGCACATGTTATGTATATGAGTGCAGGTACAAGTCGATGCAGTACATTTATAGATATCAGAGGAATGAAAGATGTTGAACTACTCCTCTCCGTCTTCCTTAAGATCTCCTTTTATTCTTGTTTTGATACTGTGTACTCAGGTTAGCTGTTCATGCACTTCCCTGGTCTCTCTGTCCTTGATCCCACTCTTATCAGAGGAAGAATGAGATTAGTGTATCCCATTTCATATGGATGCTGGAGACTCAAACTCATAACTTCAGCTTGCATGACAAGTATTTTACCCACTGAGACATCTCTCTGTTCCACATTTTTATTTTCCAATGAACTTGCCTTCTTTTAAATATTATTCAATGTTCATTGTGCATTTGACTCTTTTCAAGTCTACATACCATTCAGATCAGCTGTTTAACTTTAGTTTTTATAAGAAAATTTTGTAGAATAGGTCCTAAGCCAAAATGGAAAGAGTCTTCTCTACTTATGTCATTTCTTGCACAATATTTGTACTCTTTCTTGACCACCAAGGAGAGTACTTTAGGGATTCTCAAATTTAAAGGGATAAAGTTAGACTGCACATGGCCTTACTTTCCCTTCGTGTTTATGATGGTTTAAGTAAACATTTTAAGTAATAGGAAATGTATTGTATTTTAAACTGTACCTGTAACTTATATAAGTTTGGGGATTTGGAACACTAAACTTCCTGCAAGTAATTTTTAAAGCAGAGAGAACAAAAATCTCTCCAAAATGAGAAAGAGCTTTTTGGAAATATTACTTGAGTGTTATAGATTTCTCACTTAAAAGTTGGAAAGACTTATGAAACTCCATGGAGATAGAACTGTTCTGACTAAAAACTTTATATAAGGGATTTGTACATTTTTTACTTCTTTATTGCAAGTATGGAATGAATGCATACCCCTGGAAAAGTGAAGACTGGGGTCAGAAATGCTTTATGAACCTGTCAGGGTGGTACAGGAATTCCCTCAGAATATGAATGTGAACCAGTGAAGAGTGCTAAATATTAATCTAAATGATTCATCTAAATGATGGGTATCTTCACTATTTATCACCCATTGGGAAAAAGAACTGACCAGATCTGGAAAAACTGCCAAAGGAGATGGTTGTCCACTAATGTTTTATTTCCTATTAAGAATTGCTAAGATATACAATTTCAAGGATCTTGCCTAGACTGATACTCAAAGCTCCCTCTTGACTACATAATGAAATATAAACATTTAAAAATGCACATAAAAATTTTTACAAGGGAAAGGGGGTCTAGAGCAAGGGTTCAGAAGGTCATAACATTTGCTACCCTTGCAGAGGACCGGGGTTTGGTTCTCCGCACCTACATGATGGTTCACAACAATCGCTAACTCCAGTTTCAGGAGATCCAATGTCATATTCTGACCTCCTTGAGCACCAATCACACACATGGTTTACAAGCATAAATGCAGGCAAAATAGTCATACACGCCAAAATCTAAAAGTGTTTAAAAAAACAAAGAAGACCAAGAAGCTCTCTCTACTTTGAGTAAAGTTTCGTTAATACAACTGATTATAGATACCTATTCTAAAGGTCTCCTGACTCCTGATAGACATCTACATAAGTCATGAGCAATCAGTCTTCCCTTCCCACCATAGCTCACTGTTCACCTGGGGAAATATAGAAAACTTAGTGATTTTTGACAGATGGAAACACACACACACACACACACACACACACATATGACAGCAAAGTTTTATTATGTAATATATATTTATGGTGTGTGGTTAATCAAGTGGTTTCCATACTAGTATGAAAATTGCCTGTAAGTAAAATTTAATGGAAAGTAGCAGAAGTTTTTAGAAAGTGTAATGACCAGCAGTTTAAAGATTTCTCAAAGCTCAACCTTATTTTTGATATATGAGACCATCCTAAAGCCTAAAGCCTGTTGTTTTTGTTTTCATCATCTGATCAGATGCTATGTGCATTGCTAATTATAGATAAAATTTCAGAAAACAAATAGTAGTTAACAACATTAACATTCTCATAAATATAAAAATGTCTTTAATAAATTTTTTGAGTACCTGCATGATTACCTCTCTCTCTCTCTCTCTCTCTCTCTCTCTCTCTCTCTCTCTCTCTCTTTCTCCTCCTCTCTTTCTCTCTCTGTTATCCAGGTGGAGGCTAGGCTAGAGATCAAACTGAGGTGTAATTCTTCAGGATCTAACCACCTTGTTTTTCAATACCACTTTGTCAATAAACATTTGTCCTATGGCAGTGCCTTTCATGAGCCTTGAGTCTACTGAATAAGCTAGATTTGCTGAGCAGTGAGCTCCATTTATCTGCCTTAATTTTTCTTTCCAGACACAGAATTACTGTGCTAGCCACCAAGACTACCTTTTGCATATGCATTCTGGTGGTTGATGCTTGCAAGGCAAGCATTTTATCAACTGACCTATCCCTCATCCCTTCTTTTCCATATTTTATGGATTAATTTTGTCTTTTGAGAATTTGTATATGCATGTTATATACTTTTATTATTCTTTCCTACATCGTCTCTTTTTCCTCCTTCATATCTCTGTCAACATTGTTCCCAAACACACTCATTCCCAGTCTCATGACTTTTGACTTTTCTTTTGTGACCTATTTAGTTTAGCTAAGGTCCTCTGTGTGACTACTCAGCTATAACTATCTCTCTGAGCCTGATGTGATTATCAGTGACTAGAAAACTTAATTCCCCTTAAGTCTGTTGTAGAAAGTAGCTCAGAAGTGAGAAGGAGGGACTTCTGAGACTCTATCCTTACTCTAGCCTTTCGGATGATAGGCTTATTCTTGTACAAACCTAGAACAGGCATTTTCAGTTGTTGTAATTTCATGATTGTAACACCTGTGTTATTCAGTGGATAACGTTTGACAGCCCTTTTTCTGTTTTCTAGTATTGGATTTTCTCCCTCCCTTCCTAAATGTTCATTGAGCCCAAAAAGGTAGCAAAAAAATCCCTCCTTTAGGGCTGAGTACTCATCCATCTCTTATTCTTGGCACCTTTCGCAGCCATAGTATCTACATTCACCATTATTCTCTACAAAAAAAAAAAAAAAAACTTTCCTGATTAATTACACCTTTCTTCTTAAACAATTTTTCTTTTTATGAAGGACTTACTTGTTCTAGCATTTTAGTTAAGACAAAGTAATTAAATAAATTTGATTAGATAAACATTCTTTAAAGTCTTACATTAAGCATGCACAAGAAAACGTTCAATACAGCTTTAAATTAATCAAACAAATCCCTCCTCTTGGAACCTAGATTCATATATGCATATAATATATGTGTGTGTGTGTGTGTATATATATATATGTATATGTATATGTATATGTATATGTATATGTATATATGTATGTGTGTGTATGTGTGTGTGTGCATGTGTGTGTGCTGTGTCCATGTGTGCTTGTGTGTGTGTATGTGTGTGTGTGTGTGTGTTCATGAATGTGTTTGGAAGCCAGAACTATAACGAGGACCCATGAAAAAAAAAACAAAAAAAAACAACAAAACAAGTTTTAATTGGGAATGAATTCATGGAGATGGAGGAGAGGAGGTAGAAAGGCCAATTAAACTAAACTAAGCATCTGTTTAAAAGAATAGGGACTTGCTACCTAGTAAACTAAAAATATCCACAGAAAGGTTGAAGTTTTATACAAGAGAAATAGCTCCAGTGATAAAGATTAAGAGACAACAGTGGTAACATAAATTTGATAGATTCCAAATTGACAACTGTCAAATCATTTCTGAGATCTTTCTCTAGAAATGTATAATATTGTTGAAAATAGAAATGGAGGAGCTAAAAGGGAGCCAGCAAATCACTCACTGGAACAAATAACTCAAGAAAAGGAACATACAAACAACATTCAGAGCTCAAGTTTTTGAGATTAGCAGGTCAGAAATCTCTCCTCTGTGCTTGACAATTGTTCTTGTTTTGAAATATCTGCCTTCTGTAAAGTCTCCACCTCAGTTCCCATATGCACTCAGAAAGACTGTCAAATTCCTTCTCCCCCGACCCCACAAAAAGCCATTTGTTCTCTCACTGAAATATGACAACTTTGAGGCAAGGACAGATTTTGAAGGCAGAGGCACTGAAAGATTCAAGATTTAACTCAGATGAGACTGAATTAAAAACCATGTGGGTTGGTCCAGGAGCTGGATCCACAAAGGAGCCACAAGAGTTGTCAGAAAAATGTTATATCTTGAGCCTAACTCTCATTGAGATATTGCTACATACCCAGGAGTATCAGAATCAGTGAAGGCCAAATAAGAAGAAAGCAAATAAAAACTATCAAAAAGAAAAAAGTCAATAACCAAAGGTAGGCTGGGTTTTCAGATCAGTAATAAAATCAAGGAATTACCATATGCAAGGCCTAGGTTTAACTCAGTTTCCTGGGACTTTACAAAACAAACTCAAAACAAAGACAGTATGCAACAAAAATGTTTTCTATATTATGATGAATATACATGTATAAATGAAAAAAAAATGAACATGCCTGTGACCTTTGTGAAAAATATTTTAACTAGCAAAGTCATTATAATTTACCCTGTACACATCTCCAAGTTCTTTTAAAAGAAAATTAAAAATGGAACTTGAAAATATCATCCTGAACAAGTTAACACAGTCACAAAAGAATGAACAAGGTATGTACTCATTGATAAGTGGTTATTAGCCCAAAAGTTCAGAATACCCAAGATTCACTTCACAGCAACCATAGGGCTGAGTGTGAGGTCCCAGATGGAGGACTTGGAGAAGGGACTGAAGGAGCTGAGGGAGTTTGCAGCCGCAGGGAGGAAGCAATAGTGGCAACTGGCCTGACCCCTCGAAACTCTGGGAAACTGGATCACCAACCAAAGAATACACATGAGGGACCCATGGTGCTTGCCACATATGCGACAGAGGAGGGTCTTGTTAGCCCTCAGGGGGAGCAGAAGCCCTTAGGCCTGAGGGTGCTAGATCCCCCAGTATAGGAGAATGCCAAGGAGGGAAGATGAGAGTGGGTAGGTGGATGGTTGGGGCAATACCCCCATAATGGCAGGGGAAGGGGGGAGGGAATGGGGAGGTTCCAAAAGGGAGATCTGTAAAGGGGAAACATTTGAAATGTAAAACAAGTATGAATAAATAAATAAATAAATAAAAAATTAAAACTTAAAAAAAAAATCAATTATATCTTCCTAGGAAATACAGATGTATTTCATCAAAAACTTTCAAAGCTTATTGATGTATAAACTTTCAAAGCAGATGGAACAAACACTCAGACACTGTATAGTTTCATGAAAAGGATCAAGTCAGGTACACAGAAAATAAAAGTTACCCAAAGAACCAAATCTTGAAATTGTTTTTGAAAAATAAAGAAGATACCCAGTGTCCTGTTCAATAATCCTAGCAGTCATCACTGAAAAATGTATACAAAATCATTTGGTTTAAAATAACTAAATAAAGTTCTTAGTGACAGAGATATCTCTAAGTTCTACCCTGCAGAGGACAGAAGACAGCGTAGACTTCTCCAGCTTTTTCACAAGCCTCTGAATAAAGTGTTTTAACAATAACAACAATAAAAAACAACTAAATAAAAACACTAAATAGTGTCTTTTTCTCAGAAAGCACTTCACTTATCATCTTGAGTTGTAGTTCTGTTTATTTGGTTAGTTTATTTTTATTTTTTTATTTGTTTGAAAAGCAGTATCTCACACTGTAGCTCAGGTTGACCTGGGACTTCCTATGTCTCCTAGGCTGGCCTTACCTTACAGCAACTCTGGCTTAGCCTTCTGGGTACTAGAATTACAGGGGAAATCTAGTTTATATTTGAATGACTTTCAAGAGCCAATGGCACTCATTCCTGATGCTAAATGCTGACAGGTCATTAGCCAAAGTATCAGTGAAATCCCCACTGCAATTGTGAGCAGTTAAAATAAAATTCAATTTTTGATTATCTTTCTCTTGTTATTTTTAAGTAATGTTATTGCTGAAGAAAAATAGTAAATAATAGATTACTATTGTAATTGACCCTAAAGATTAGTAAGTAAATTAGTGGGGGACATCTATTCCCTTTTTAAGCATTTCTTTAAAAATTCAACTTGACTGCATGGTTTGGTTTCCTAACTGTACAAAATGAAGAGCGACTCTGAATCCCATCTCACTGACTAACAATTATGTTGTTGTCTGAACTGGGGTTCTCTTTAGTGCCTGACCAGATTCTGTAACATGGTAGGAAACTCCAAAAAGCTAAGGAGGATTTGAGTTTTATGAAACTGCTAATTAGGCAAAAAGACAGCATGGACTGACCCCACAGTCTTTCCTAGCTTTCCACCCAGAAAAGTAAAAATTAAGAGAAAGCTTTGGCACATCAGGACATACACAGACAGCAAAATAAGCTACCTTTACTTGTATTCACTAAACAGATCCAGAAAGAAAAACCACAGTTCAGGAGCAACTCCCCATAACTAGAAATTGACTTTGTTGTCATGAAGTTAGGAGAGAAAAAAGCACCAGGAACAATTGTAATGTTTAACCTGTATTTCGTCCACATGTTCTTCCAAGGCAATCCACCCTGCCCTTCTGTTCTCTCATTTTCCTTCCTGTCCTATGTAGATCCTGATTGTGGTTCACTGGAACTTTGATACACTTGACATTAAGCACAAGCATGAGCGTGTGCCCAGCCTCCCTTCCACATGCTCACCTAGGCTGGTCTTTCATGAACTCATTATATATACTTGATAGTATTTAATCATTTGTCTTACTACTTAAGTAATATAATTGACTTGAGACCAAAAGTTAAATGTACCTACTACTATTCAACACAGTGACTGCAAAACCTTCCCCTAGAGTTGCTTCTTATATCCATTACATTAATTAAATTCTATCCAAAGTTACTATTGCTGAAAATATAGCTGAATAACAATTAAATAACGGGAAAGACAAGGTCAGTAGTTGTGTGATGAATTTTGTAGCTTTCAGATGATTAGATAGCCAAACTTTCCAACTGAATGAGACCCTGTCTCCTTCTCTGTTTTGTTGGATAAATTCCAAATAGGTTTCTATTGTAGTGAGTGATTCTTATTTCCATCACAGTGGCTTCCTAGGAGGTCCACACTGGCTGCAGTCTATGCCTTGCAAACTACTTTCTGCAGTTGATAGCTGGTGAGGAGGTGGCTCATTATTTTTAAGCCTGAGCTATTGATAGGTTTTTTATACTATAGAAAATGTTCCCAAACACACACACACACACACACACACACACACACACACACACACAAAGAAGGTTTGTACATCTTCCATATATACTTGTGTGTGTGTGTGTGTGTGTGTAATGGGAGGCAGTAATTAGAATTAGTGGTTTATAAAAAGGAAGATAAGTATGATGAGGAAAAGGAGGAGAAGAAGAGAAAAGGAAGATGGAAGAGGAAAAAGAGGAGGAAGAAGAAGAAAAGCAAGAGGAGCAAAAGGAGGAACAATAAAATAAAAAGAAAGGAAAAAAGATGAAAAGAGGATGAGGAGAGAAAAGCAATAAAAACAGCAACAAGAATGGCAGCATGAGGTTGGGATGAGGATGTGCTGACAGAATGTGAAGGGGATAGGAGGAGGAAAAGGTGAGTGGATGGGGCTTGAGGTTTTTATGTGGTGTTGTGTACATGTCTAAAAACTGCAAGAAAAAAAGGAAAATTAACTGAAAATAATTATACCAGCAAAGAAAAGTAACCACTTTCAGCGTGTCTGTATTAACATTTCTGTCGGCAATGCTTATGCTGCCAATTACAATGCTTATTCAGCTGCTCCTCAGATTACAACAGTAGAAAATGGGTATTGATTTTCAGTATGTGAGATAAAGATTTATTTCACCTATCTTCACCTTTCCTGATCTATCATCTAGATTTATGTTTTCCTTTATGATTTCTATGTTGAAACCTAACCCACAAGGTAGTGCTGTTATGAAGTAAGGCTTTTGGTATGTGATTAACAATTGAAGCCTGTCACCCATGAATAAAACCTTATGAAAATGTCAGCAAAACTCTTTGGCACCTCCTGCCATATATAAAAGTACAGCCTTAGTCCTTCATGGTGTATGAGAACATAACAGAATGACTATCTTTAAAGTGATGAAAAACTCAACAGACACTTGAATCTGCTGGTGCCATGATCTTAAATTCCCCAACTCCTGAAACTGTGAGAAATAAATTTATATTATTTATTAAATTTCCAGTACAAAGTATCTTATAATAATGGTACAAAAGCCACTTCAACTTGGTTTTTCTAGTTTTATCATTTTGGTATCTATAACTTCATTGTGTATTATAGGTGACACTTGAAGTTTAATTTCATTCTTCCATTAACAATGGATAATATAATTTGATTCTTCACTTGCACAACTTAAAATGATCATATCTTGAAGTATCAAGGGTAAGAGGTCTAAGTCATCATTGATAATAAAGGGAGGGAAGAGAGGAGACATACTCTTCAGTACCTGTTCAGAGGACTCAGTGGCATCAGGTGGCACTAACATGTCATTTGTGTCATGTTTATGAGGAAGGTTTGTATGTCTTCTAATTCTTAGGGTTATAAACTTAGCAAATACAAACAATTGAGCAAATTTTGAGTAAACTTATCAACTTTTTAATAAGAACAGTGGTTTCTAGTTAGGCTCCCTCATTTTTTACATAAACAAATAACTATATTTAGCAAGTAAAATTATGGAGTATCCAGCAACTTTGAATTTCCAATAATCAACAGAATTGTTATAACAAATATGCTTCTTATAATATGAGACATAATTTTATAAAAAATTCCTTATAATTTACCCTTAAATATGTATCCTTTTAAAATTGGGCAACTCTATTACTGATGCTATAAACACATTACACATTGAATCAAATACTGAGATTTCAACTTACATTTTATTTCAACTTACATAGAAACTTACACGGTATCATACTTGAATGATTTGGCTTTATGAATTAAGATGTAGCTTTACTTCTAAGTATGAAATTGTGTAGGAAGTAAAGCTATTTGGAGGAATTATTGTAAAAGCCCACCTTCCACAAAATTTATTCTCAGTGAATGCAGATTTAAAGTATTTATCTAATATTCCTATAAGATTCTCTACCTCAAATTTTTATACTAAATTATTAGTAGAGTTCTATATTATATAAAGCAAAACTAAATATTATCTTCTAAACTGAAAACAATATTAATATTTTTGAAAAGTTATTTAAATACCTATTTCTGTAAAATCTTTAGATACCTTTCATAATTATAATTGTATAAATATTTCTAAATATATTAGGAATATATAAAAACATAATAGTTATACACTAAAAATTTATAAAATTTACAGGTATTACAAAATTATTTTATATGATTATTATTATTTATGGTTCTTATAAGCTAAATATTCATATATTAATAAGGGTTTTACCCTAAATGTGACTACTTCTATTTTAAATATGTATTATTTTTAAAATATCAGAGCCATGATCAAAGACATAAACAGGAGAATAATTCAAAGGCTCCAAAGAACCTATTAGATTTTGAAAATGAAAATAAATTTCCAAATCATACCCAGTCCAAATTATATAAAAGTAATTGACATCTAAATGTAGTAACTTAAGAAAAATCAACAACAATATTGTTATAGCAATGTGTGCTACAAAAAAAAAAAGAAAGAAAGAAAGGAAGGAAGGAAGGAAGGAAGGAAGGAAGGAAGAAAAATGAACTGCCAGGGACTAGCCTTGGCTTGGTCAGGGGTCCTGAGGAAAGGGTGTTTGATAATGGTGAAACAAACCACTCAAAGTCAAATCACAGGTCCAAGCTTATAGTCTATGTTCTGCTCTACATGGCTTCCTAGGAAGATCTCTGTAGATAGCTGTTGGCTCTGTAGTCTGCTTTAGATAGTTTTTTACTGAAGATAGCTCTCTCTGGAGACAGCTCCCTCTGGAGACAGCTCCTTGCTAGAGACAGTTCTCTCAGTTAGAAAAAAATTCTAAAGGCTCTCTGGATAGATAGTGAGTTTTTCTACTATAGTCAGAAAACCTGCTATTAAAAAATTCTTGGATTTTCAAGAAAAATTCTGAAAGAGTTATGTTTGTTCTCCAAACAGTTTTCTCTGAGTAACTGCAGAAAAAAAAAAGTTATAAGAGAGTTGTGTTAGTCCTTGAAATAATTCTTAGTATTTCCAACCAAGGTCAGAAATCCCATTAGAAAAAATTGAAAAGGACTGTGTTCACTTTCCAGAGATCTTCAGAAAGCTCAACAATTCCTAGAAAAAAAAAAAAATTCCAAAAAAGAATTGCTATTGCTCTTTGCTAGCTCATTTCATGTAAACCAAAAACCTTGGCTTTTATTTACATATCAATTCAATCATTTACTCCAGGTTCCCTCTTGACCATCCCATGAGTCCATGGCCTTAGCTCCTTGACTGTCAGGAAAAGGACAGCAAGTACATATTTTTAACACTGCAAAAGAACACAAAGATCTGCCAAACTTTGTAAAATTAGCTGGGTGAGATCTTGTCCTCAGATTATCATTCCGACCATGCCTGGACTTAAATTGGCTTTCTCAAGCTGACCTTGACCTCAGGAATCTGTTTATATTTGTATCTTTCTGACAAGATGGCTCACAGTACAGTTGTCTCTGTTTTTCTAGGTCCAGGAAGCCCCACATATAATTCATATTGCATCTTTATATTTTGCATAGTTGAGAAACTATATATTTTTGAACTCACATTTTCAGAATTTTTCCCACAGCCTTAATGGTTCTCCTGAAGATCACAATGTTCAACCATTTTGCTGATACATTAGACATACTCTCACCTCCTGGATTCCTGCTATCTCTAATTATCATGGAGTCATTAACCTTGGCAAGAAGAACATTCCCTGAAAACCTTGGCAGAGAGTATATTTCCTGATAACACTAGCAGGGAGAATGTTTCCCAAAATAGTAACTTGAAATATATATATATGTCATACAAGTTATATGTAAGTTATATATATATATATATGTCTTACACCTACAGCTAGCACAGACAATCATAGATGCCTATGCCCTGTTGGCTCTGTTCCAGGAGCATGAACCATGTCACACAATCCATTACATGACCAAACATGACTTGGCAAAGTATGGTTTTAATTTCCCATGATCCGTGGTAATTCATTTAAAATACTAATCTGATAAATTATGAGGAGAATCATAGGAAGACAGTGATCCCATGGGAAATTCATTTAAAATACTAATCTGATAAATTATGAGGAGAATCATAGGAAGACAGTGATCTAGGTCTTAAGACTTGCTGTAAACCCTTGTCTGACAAGATCTGAAAGAAGTGAACACATACCCTGATTCCTATCCCACAAGGTATCAATTGATGAACACTTGCAAAGGAAAATTTAGTTTTCTCCAAGGGAGACTTACTGTGGAAACAAACTACCATTAAGAGTAAGTTGAATGTGCAAGAGTAGATGGCCATCAGAAACAGTGGCATCTTTGAAGGATTGTTGGTTCATTGTATTATGCCAGGGCAATTATTTTTAACCTTACAGATATATAAATAGATAGATAGATAGATGGATAGATAGATAGATAGATAGATGTGTATGTATGCCTATATGTATATATATGTATATTTATATATACTATGTATCTTATATATTTTATATCTCTTATATGGTATATCATATATTATATATTATTATCTGTTGAGGTTTAGTCTTTTTCTATGTACAGTAATGTTAAATCTTGGCCCCTAAGGCCTGGTTGCCCTCAGGAATAAGAAAATTTGCATGTACACAAGTGATGCTATGTAATCCTGCCCCCAAGTTATTCCTGATTGGTGAATAAATATCCCTTTAGCCTATAGCTAGGCAGAAGAAAGATAGTCAGAGTTTGGGTTCTAGGATTTGGGGTCTGAGGAGAGACTAAGATAGAAAAGGGAGAGAAGATGGAGAGAGGAGAAAGTTCCATAAGGAAAGTGAGTCACAAAAAAAAGTCCATGAGGGCTGGCCAATTGGAGTTAAGAACTGCCCAAGAAACATGGCAAGTTATAACTCAGAGTTACTGGTAGTAAAATAAACATAAGAGCATCAGAGGTAGATATCTGCCAAGAAGTAATGCTGATTAAGGCTTATTATAAATAGACAAGTTGTATGTCTTTTATCTGGAAACCAAATTATCTAAGGCAGGGTACAAACCCCACTTAAGATTAAATATTTACTATAACAATTATCTATTATCTATTTATTATCTATTTTCTTTTATCTCTTATTTTTACCTCTTCTATATTCAATTACATATTATACATATCATATATAATATATTATTATATTATATATACAATATATAGTATTATATTCTGTATATTCTATATAGATAGATCATAGCTTCTTAAGCATCTAATGAGATGATCATGTGATTTGTTTTTATTCGAGTTTGTTTATATAGTGTATAATGTTAATATATTATCATGGGTTATAATATATGAACCATCTCTGTATTCCTGGGATGAAACCTACTTGATCATGGTGGAAGATGGTTTTGATATGTTCTTGGATTTAGTTTGCTATGATTTTATTGAGTATTTTTACATCAATATTCATAAGGGAAATTGATCTAAAGTTCTCTTTCATTGTTGGGTCTTTGTGTAGTTTAAGTATTAGAGTAACTATGGCTTCATAGAATAAATTAAGTAATGTTCCTTCTGTTTGTATTGTATAGAATAGTTTAAGGAGCAGCTGACTGAGACAGATGCTGATACTTAAAAGCCAACCATTGGACTGATATCAGGAACCCCTATGGGAATTAACAGAAGGATGGAAGAAGCTGAAGAGGAGGGCAACCCCATTAAGTAGGCCAGCACTCTCAGCTAACCTGGATCCCTGGGAACTCCCAAATACTGAGCCACTAACCAGGCAGGCTATAGGAGCTGCTGTGAATCCCCTAACATATATAGTAGAGGTCTGCCTGGTTTGGCCTCAGTGGGAGAAGATGCACCTAATTCTCAAGAGACTTGAGGCCCCAGAGACAGGGAGAGGGCTGGTGAGGCCAAGGAGAATCCTCTCAGAGATGTGGTGAGGAGAAATGTGATGCGGAACTATAAGAGGGGGGACCAGGAGAGGGACAATGACTGAATTGTAAATATGTGAAATAATAATAATAATAATAATAATAATAATAATAATAACTAAATATTATCTTCTATACTGAAAATAATATTTCTATATTGGGAGATGATTTATATACCCATTTCTGTAAAATCATTAGATACCTTTCATTAGTAGGTATTTTAGTAGGTATCTGGCAATCTAAAAATCACAGTTCTCATTAGAAAATTAATAATTTTAGTCAAAATTTGCTCAGTTGTTTGCTTTTGCCAAGTTTACAACACTGAGGATTAGAATACCTACTAGAAGCCTTCCTTATGAGCATGTCAAAATATACAGTGGACTGAAAAATATCATTCTAAAATGTTAGTGAGGTATAGCCACTTTTAGTAAGCCTTGTATCTTACTCTTTAATCCTAGTACAATTTATTAATCTGTATACATGTATTTTAGACTGAGGTATATCATTTATTGTCTAAATACCTAATAAAGCATACTCTAGTACTTAACTGAATCTATGAATGAGTGATCCAAGAAGTTTGGGGAAAACAAGCCCTAGAGCAGAGACTAAGAGTTAACATTATAGAGAAATAAATGAATAACATGTAGATGTTGTTGATAAATTTGGGAGCTAAAAATATGAACTATGAGAAACATAAGCGCATATCTCAGGTTGGATCTGTGAAGTGAAGGAACTTTGGAATGCTTGGGGCTATAGGGAATACTTCGGGAAGGTTGCTACTACAAATAATAGCAGAATATTTAAAGCTTTCATTTCTTAAGTTATGGACAATTTCTGACTCTAAAAGTCATGGAGAAGAAACAATAATTCATGCTATTATTTAGAACAGCCAATCCCACCAGCCAGTGTTTGATCATTTGGCAAGCATATTATGCAGTATCTGGTAGAAAGAATATGAGCCCATCCCAGAAACCAAGAACAGAGGAAGAAAATAGTTTGGCCAATTTCTATTGGGTGTGGAACAATCAAAATGACAGCCTGAAGGAACCTTGATTGTTGCAAAACATGCATCACAATCCTTTCAGATACAAGACTAGATTTTTAAAATAACAGGCATTGATATTAACATAATTTTCATTTATATTCTCAGAGTTATGTAGCTTATACCATGCAACATACACATCCTCTGTTTTGGTTTTAGAAAAGTAAACCTACACACTCTGGTTACAGCAACTAGCACCCAAAAACTGTGGACGCAGTTGTTGTTAGGTAGTGTGGAGCCTGTGGTCTTTGCTAAATCATTATCAACATCTTTCTTGGGCTCACCAAACTCCTTAACACAGACTGACATAAAAAGCATCTACATATATTCCATTTTCTTCAGACCTTCTGGTCATTTGTTTCTAATCATAAACTTCTTTTATTCAAAGCCTATTTATGGTTTCCCATCATTCTGATGATAAAAGCCAAAATCTGTGTCGCTCCGTGGTTTAGGCTCAGCCTTCCACATTAGTATTTAGGAACATTTACAGAGCAGACAGGTGGATAGATCTCATTTCGCCATACTCTTACAATTATTTGTATTTTTCCTTTATGACCACATCAAACTAATAATTAGCCATTTATAGAAAGTGATTATTTTTCATTACTTCATCAACGTCTGTCTCCCTGCAAAATTGCATGGTGCTCATAACCCTGATCTCTGTGTACACTTATTATTAACTGTGTATATTTTGTATAACAGTGCTTAGACTTTTGAGGCAGGGGAGATAATATTTAATGTACAAATAAAAGAGATAGTGTGTGAATATTCATGAATGCTCCTAAGAAGTTATTACAATGAAGATGTGCTCCCACATGATGCACTTTGTACCAGGAAAAAAAGAAAGTTGTATTAGGATTTAGATTCTTTTCGGTTTTAAATCCTTTCTAGGAAAGTTCATTTGAATATTCACACCTTCTCCTGCCAACATGTTTCAAATCACACACTAAGAAAATTCTGCGAACAGCTGGGTAGCATATTTCATATTTTTTTCTTTTCCTTTCTTTATTTTTTCTGTTGCATAAAAAACTGGTAAGGATACAGTCCTGAAGATCAGACCTGTGCACTGCCTTCTTAAAGAAAAGAAGAACAATTCTTATTTTTATTGAATTAGCTGGAAATAAACCAGTAAATAATAAATTCTAGAAAATCTCCTTAGTAGTGATTAGATGTGGCTGGAGAAGTAGCAGTACTATGGTATTGTGCTTGCCTAAAATGCATACTGTCTTGGATTCAGTGCCCAACACCACACACACAGGTAAATCTTGGTATAAGGACTCAGGTCCTATTCCATTATTTATAGCCAAAGCTGCTATAAAAACATTCAACTTGGTAAAATCTGACAACCATTTCATAAAATGATGTTTGCATTCTAGAGAAAATAAAAGGTCATCATGTTGCTTTCAAATGCTAACATCATGCTCTCAGTCTAACACTAATTATGCTAAGTTAAAAGAGAGAAAAAGCAAAAATACTAGCAGTAAACTCTTACCATTATATCCAGTTACAAAACAAAACAAAACAAAAACAGGAAATCAAAACAGGAAATTATTTTGGGCATATTAAAAAGAATATAAAGTAGGTAACAGTTAAACAAACGGATGCCATTTTAATGGTACTATTTGAACAGATGCAAATAAATACATCTGCATAGAGAAAAGTAATGATTCTGGCTCCATAGATTATGTAGCATAAAAATACAAGCTGCTTTATGTAACAAGATACATAAGAAATCATTATGAATTAAGAAAGCATGCATTTCTAGGACTTCCATAGCCAAGAATCACAAAGTAGAAGGAATATACGGGTGAAAAATATTTCTGGAGTCATTAAGTCTAAAAATCCATGACAGCAATGCCAACATAAAGGTGTTATTCTGACAGTTTCTCTTAGTTTATTGATAGATATCTTCTTTTAATAATCATGCTATCCCTTCAATAGTTCTCTCTCTCTCTCTCTCTCTCTCTCTCTCTCTCGTATACATGTGCTCTAAGACTGTTATGATAAATAGAGAAAATAAACATTTAAGTTTTAAACTTCATGTTAATCTAAGTAGCACAAGGAAATCTCATACTGTATCAGTCCATCTCAGCCAGGATATAGTCTTTTTGTTCAGTGTATCCGTGAAGTATATGTTACTTGTCTATTCGTATCTCAGTAGCCATCTTAGTTATAAAATCAGTTGTTAAGATATCACTGTTTTAGTAAAAATGAACACTATGCAACAGTTTAACACTGCATCATTTATATCATTCACTTTGCTTCTTCCTACCACTTAGAAATTCTAGAAACTTACACCATTATAGAAAAAGAAGAGTAGTTATAATAAAATATTTTGAGAAAGTGAGAGACAGAGACCACATTCACATCTTCTAGTACACTATTCACTTCTCTTATTTTACTGTTATTACCCTTTTAAGATACCATATTTAAAATTCAACATCATCATAAAGTATGTATGTATAGGAAAAAAATATCACACATAGGTCTTCAATATTAGCTACATTCACTGGAATTCTGCACCTTTTGGATATAACTAGACATCTTCGAGTCCCTGTCATGTAGATAGCTGGTAACTACTATACCTCTTGAAAATTGTTCTAGGTCAACAAGGCTTAGTGTTAGATAACTGTAACGTCAGCATCAGGAGTTGACGCGAAAGCATCACCGATAGTTTAATGCCAGACTGGCTATAGACACAGACCCAATCTCATAACAGAAAACAACAGCAACAAAAATAAAACAAACAAACAAACAAAACCCAAGCAGTCATTTTCTCTGAATGCAATCATATTTTTAATTCTTAAGAGTTTGGATTTCAACATAAATGTTGTAGAGACAACTCAGCCCAAGATAATGTGAGAAAGGGAGCAGATTTGACTTATATTCATACATTATAAAAATTCACCCATACCATATTATTTCATGAGATTGTTTGTATTGCTGTAGCTGATTAATTCTTCCTGGTGGCAGCGGTGCATGTTCCTTACTACCATCCCAAATTCTGTGGATATTTGAATGACAACACACACACACACACACACACACACACACAAACACATGGTCTTATATTAAATATGCCTTAAACAGCTCAATGGCTGGGTTACCACCAAACTTCCACATTGCTAACACCTCTCCTTCAATACTTCTGAGTTACTACTTACTAAAATCTAATATTACATCTTTGCTACCCTAGACCCAATTGGGGAAGTCTGGGGCTGCTTTGTCCCCCTACCCTCCGGCCCTTACATGATTAGTATGCCTCTCTTCCTGCAGTTTACAAACCTGGATCTCATTCTATTCCTGGCATAGTGATTCTGCTCTTTTCTTGGTCCCCTTGCCCACAAATTCTAAAGTCCCGCCTCTGTCTCCCTGCCCAGCCATTGGTTGCCAGCAACCTTATTTACCAATCAGAACCAGCTGTGAAGAGAGACTCTCAGCGTCTCACATGTGGGATTCCCACGCAATTTTGGGAACCCTTAATGCAAGCATTAATCCAAATCCACAACATGTTTAAGATGAAATCTGTGAATATTTGCTCTAAAAGGGATCTTGTGTTTCTCTTTTGCCTTTCATTTTATTCCAATCATCTTGAACACTTATTTCAACTTTTCTCCCAGAACTCTTTATTTATTATGTCTGACATTAGTAAAAACTGATAAAAATGGATAAGTCTTGAGTCTACAATTCTTGAATCAATTAATGTCTTTGAGGTACCTCAAAGCATTCACTGGCAAGACTTAGTTTTCTTTAAGGGGCTGGTCACTGAGAGTTTTTACCATGCTCCAGTGAATGTATGGACAACCCAAATTAGACTTTTAGACTACTCTGCCTCCTCCCCCTCCTCCTCCTCCTCCTCCTCCTCCTCCTCCTCCTCCTCCTCCTCCTCCTCCTCCTCCTCCTCCTCCTCCTTTCTCCCACTCCTCCGGCTCCTTCTCCTCCTCCCCTCTTCTTTTTTGTTTTTTGGGAGTAGATGTCATGGCAGTTATCAGGGAGGACTAAGACATGAGTGCGATCTGGATTTATGATGCAAAATTCCAAAATAATGAATTAGAATATGCCCCGACCTGCAGGGCAGTCAGCAGGGGCCTCAAACCTGGAGAAAGAGTATGGGGGACAAGAGACGCGAAGAAGGAGAGCAAGACAGGATTCTGATCAAGCTCCGTTTATTGTGGACAACAGCATAAGTTTTTAAGCAAAAAACCGAGACCGAAATTCCTCGTAGCCATGGCAGAACAGACGTCAGCAGGTGGAGGGTCTATAGTATAGGTTTCGATTCTCCCGAAGCAGTTGACTTAGAGTTAATGTAAAACCTAAGAATGGGGCAGTATCTAAAGTAGTAAAACCTAAGGATGGGGAAATATCTTAAAGTTGTAAAACCTGAGAAATGGGGAAATATCTAAAATTGTAAAACCTGAGAATGGGGAAGTATCTAGGTATTTGCCTGAGATAGTAATCAGCATTCTTTTCAGAGCACTGCTCCTTGCTCTGGGCCAGTTCTGGGCCAGGCGGCTCCCGGCAAGAATATTAGGTTGGAAAGAAAAGAAGAAAAGTTTGTGCCTCATTGCAGTAAGACCTAATATGCTCCCAGGCTAAGTATCAGAGGTAAGATGCTGTTAACTAAACCTTCAAGTTTAATGGACTGGTCATAAGGTAGCAAAGGGAATTAGGATCTCAATATCTGAGCTACTTCAACTTCACAGCAGAAAGCCACTTTGAAAGAAATTATTTTCTATTTTTTCCTTTTCTTTCTTTCTTTTTTTTTTTTTTTTGGTTTTGGTTTTGGATTTTTGTGTTTTGTTTATTTAGTATAGAATAGAGGTTTTTCAGGGCATGGGGAGAGGAGTTAAGAGGGTAGTAGAGGCAAAGAAAGGCGGAGAGAGAGAGAAGAAGAGAAGAAGAGAGGCCGGCCATGGGCACAAGGAGGAGAGGAAGAGGGAGGTAGGGAGGAGGGGAAGAGCCCAAGAAGGCAAGAGAGAAACAAGAGAACAAGAGCATGAAATTATTTTTCTTTCCTTGTGGTTTTTTTTTTTTTTTTTTTTTTTTTGTAAACTTTACTTACTTTCATTTTCTGATGTGTTTAGCAGGAAAGAAACATAAGTTCAAATTTACAGATGTTTTTTTAGTATTGATTTATGACACTCAACAGACTTCACAAAATGATGAAAAAATTAAGTTTGGAGAAGGTTTAATGGTGATGTGCCTATTTAGGTTTAAATTTAAGTTTGTTTTTTAATTTCATGCATAACTACCAAATTTATACAATTAGCTCCTTTCCCTCTTTCTCCTCAAATTCCTCAGATATTCCTCCCCTTTTTTCAAATTCATGACATCTTTAATTATACACACATACAAACAAACATACAAAACATGCACACATACATGTAGGCACACATATATGTACACATATATATATGTATATGAATACAACCTGTTAAGTCCACCTAGTGTTAGGGCTGATGACTTGGTCTTACTTACCCTGTAAGGCTCATTCCTAACAAAGCCTGATCCTCTCTCAGCAGCCAGTTATGTCCTGTGGCTCTGCATCTAGGAATGGGGTCTTGTAACATGTTCTCTATTCAGATTAAAATGGCAACTAGTCACTGTGATATTCTTTTCTAGGCATTCATATGTTGATATTTTATGAATATAGATTCTTTATTATACATAGAAGACACTGTACGGCAGTACACATCTTGGTCTTTTGTCTCTTATAATCTTTCTGGACCCGCATTTGCGATGTTACCTGAGCCATAGAAAAAGTGATTGCAGTGTCTCCATCTACACCAAAAAGAGGCTTCTTTGAGCTACACTTTTCTGTGCACACAAAGATTATCATTTTGAATGCACTTAGATACTAGTTCAGGAAAGTGACTATAGTATGTTCTCCTCTAAGACCAGATCTTCAATGCCACAGGTAGTTGACTGTGGAGTTTGTAATTATCAGGCTTTGACTTCCTCCTATTGAGTGGGCAATGAAAACATGATACATACATAAAATGAAGTTCTTTTGAACTATAAAGCAGTGAAATATGCAAGAAAATAGGTGGCATTCAAAAATTTTCACCCAGTACCAGAAAGATCAACACCAGATGAGACATGTCTCATCAATTGTCCATCCTAGCTCTGGATCCTTAGATGTGAGTATATAACCAGGATAACCAGAAAAATCAGGAAAATAAAGAGATCATGAGGAGAGCAAGAAGGCATTCACAGAACAATATAATAGAACACAAATACTATGAAGGGAGAAATGGAAAAATGGGGGGGAGGCAAAACTTTAAGGAAGGGAATAAATGGTTAAATACAGAGGGAGGAGGGATAAACTAACAAACTATGTTTAAAACACTATTTTATGTTCATAAAACTATGGTGTATATGTGTGTGTGTGTATGAAGTTATACTACTTGCAGTAATAATGTTCTCCCTACAGGTAGACTATCTAACAATATCTTGAGGACCAAGCATGGGAAAACTCCCTTTAAGTTGTTATTCAGAGGAATCCAAGACACTCCCCAAACAGCACACCAATTGCCATTGTCTTTTATCTTTGGTTGCTTCCCAGAATGTGAAGGTAGCACAACACATACCTCAGACACAGAACTTGGTGAAACAATCTGGAACTGACATAGTAGCCTCTTTCCTGAGAAATAACCCTTATGGTATCTGAAGATACTATGCCAGTTGTCAAGGGAGAAAGGCAATCACTGGTTGTTTAATATTTACATACTTATCAAGTTTCAAAATGATGAATCTTCTTTCTTGTCCCATTCTCCAGATGATGCAATTAGCTTTGGAATTCAAATTTAGGCAAGTTTAGCTTTCAATTCAACGACCAGACACTCAAATGAAGGAAGGATGGAAAAAGCAGACATTTAATAAAGGGCAGCTTTTCAGGAGAGGCTTGCTTGCATTGACCATGATTAAAAATGAATCTGGACTTAAATGCTGCTGACATTACAATGATTCACTATCTTTCCAATTAGAGCAATGTCTTTTTAAAATATTGCTTCCCTTTTTTGTAATTTGCTTTGTTAGTTCATCTGGATGACAAACTTTGGTTTCTTTGTAATAAAGAAAGTAATGTATACAATCTTCACTAAGAAGTCAGATAGTCTATGCCTACATATGGGAAGAAAAAAGAGTCCTACATTTATAGAAGATAGCTCATCAGTCTATATGAGTATAATCTATGATCACTCAACTAGGAAGTCAATATTTATATGTACACAATTATAAAAGCTGTCTAGTTTTACAAATAAAGGATAAACTTTACTTTTGCTACTTTGTTTTATAACCACATTATTTCTCTATCATATACTATCCAAAATAAATTTCCAAAAAGTTATACTGTTGCTCTTACTATGAAATAAGTAATCTAATTTATAACTATTTGGAATTAAAATATATTACTGTGATCAATTAAAAGTCCCTTTTCTAACATAGAAACAAGCTATTCTCAAACAGTATGCCTATTATTACATCTTTGTGTTCTTCTGCAGACTTCTGGTTCCTGTACAAGAGGAAAACCATCTGCTAGATCACTGCTGTTTTCCATTATGACTACATTGAAGACACATAGATTAACCCCAAAGGAAAGTACCAAAGAGGGAAGGAGAGAAGGAGGGAGAAAAGGAAGGAAGGAAGGAAGGAAGGAAAGAAGGAAGGAAGGAAGGAAGGAAGGAAGGACAAAAGAGGGAGGGAGGGGAAGAGAGGGAGAAGGACAAAGGGAGGGAGGGAAGGAGGGTGGGAGGAAAGGAGGGAGAAAGGGAGAGAGGAATGGAGTGAAGGAAATAAAGAAGGCAGGCTAGCCAGATGGTACAGATAGCTTGGCTATTTTCAAACTTCCTGGTCTAGTCTATTTTAAAATATATCTGAAGTTTAAACAACCTATAAAGTATATTTTGTACTTCATAAATAATTCTTATATTAGTGGTATACCACATCAAAGAAGAGATGACTTTTGATTGATAGCTGAGTTTTCTCCACCTTTTAAATATTAACTTTCTTTGGTTTCATATCAAGTAGTTTTCTTTAAAATACTAATGTAATAATTCCCCAGTGTACCTATTTAGAATATTACAATGAACCAGTCCTTTGTCCCTGACTGCAAAGTCATATCAAATTTCTCCAGGGTGCTTGCTTCATTTTCAAGGTACAGCAAAGACTTTTCTGTATAGGACCCCAGTAGAGAAGCCAGCATTTCTTTTGATCTTGCAAGCTATGACAATGCGGTGAGTACATTGGATAATAGAGGATTATGAGTCAAAGACAATATCTCCCCAAGGGATGGAGGAGTCAAGATTTCCAAATTATTTTCTTGATGCTCTGTTATCTTACCAAAAACAAAAATAAACAAAACCAAGCCAAGAAGCCCAAATTTGAGATGTCTCTTTCACTTCTACATTTGGGCTGTAGAATTAGATATGATCCATGATTTTTCTTTTTTGAGAAAATTATTTTTTATTATTTTTTATTTATTCTTCTTTCATTTGATACATCCTGTCATATGCTCCCTCCTTCCACTTCTCTTAGTATTTCCTCCCTATCTCCCTCAGATCTACTATTCCTTCAGTTCTCTCCAGGAATATCCATTGCATAACAATATACAATAAAACTAGGCAGAAACTCTCATATTCAGGCTGGATAAGGCAACCAAGTAGGAGAAAAAAGGTCCCAAGATCAGAAGAAAGAGTCAAAAACAACCCCACTCCCACTATTAGGAGTCCCTCAAGAGCAGCAAGCTAAACAACCATAACATATATGCAAAGGTCCTAACACAGACCCGTGTCAGTTCAGTCTTTGTGATTCCCCATGATCCCTGCTTAGTTGATTCTATGTGCTGTCTTCCTATACCCCTCTGGCTCCTACAAACCTTCCTACTCTTCCAGAGGAGTGTCTGAGATCTGCCTAATGTTTCACTGTGAATCTTTGCAATCTGCTCCTTTGAGAAATTCTAATATTCTGTCAGCCTCATTGTCTCCAACTGAAGAGAACCTTACTCTTATTCTGAGAATTAAGTGCAATAAAAATTGGAGTGTCTTTAACAAGAACTCTAAAAAGGAAGGAACTCATTTGGTTATTTGGTTATTTGTTTGTTTTGTTTTGTTTTAAATGATGTTGCTATTTTCTTTTTTGCATAATTTGTATAGATAACAAACTGCCACAGCAAAATTTATTTTCTGCAAAATCCTTAGAGTATGATGAACAGATATTTAGTAAAAATGCCACAAACTTCTTTTCGGGTTATGGAAAATACGTAAATGTAGAAGCATGATCCTCTAGAAGGTTTGCAAATTTCTACCAGGCTAGATTGTAGGACAGTATTCCACTCTATTGTTCCCACAGCCTCAGCTCTAGCGTTTCACCATATCCCTTATAGAAGAATTGGTGTTATTAGAGTAATGCATAACTGAATGCTTGCTTGCTCTTTACTGCTATGCTTACCTGGGATGTACAACCTGAATAATCAATGGCCAGTTAACAACTTGTGTTAGTCTTGTCAACCTCTGCAACTACCAACCAGTTACTTACAAGCCCCTTCCCTGTCTGTAGGTCAATCTTTCTGTCTATCTATAAAACCAGACACTATGGTGTGCTGTATTGAAACCTATGTATTGCTATATCCTGGCAACTGTGATTTGTACCCTTCCCCCAGTGATGCATCATCCTTGTGGCTTAGTTAAGCTCCTTATTCTCGTACCCCAAGTGTTCAACTTGACTTTTTAGGTGGATGAGTTAAGAAGAGTAGTGTAAGTGAAAAGGATAAACAAAAATAGAAGAAATAGCATCAGAAATTGAGTGTGGACCAACAGCTTTGGTGTAATTCACCATGTCAAAGGGAAAGAGTATTTCTTTCATAAAAAACAAAACAAAACAAACAAACAAACAAAAAACTAGTATTGTATTACTATACATGCCCATTTGTCAAACTATGCATTGCATTTTATTGTTTTGTTTTGGATTTTTTTCTTTTTTCTTTTTTTTTTTTTTTTTGGTCTTTTGGGGGTTTATATGGTTGGTTGGTTGTATTTTATTGTTGTTGTTTATTTGTTTGTTTGTTTTTTGTTTTGATCAGTATTATCATATTTTACCCTTAATCTCTGGATTACCTAGATTCTGGTTCTTGGTCACCCTAGCAGTGTCAGATGTGAATTTGGATCTCCCAGCAAGGGCAAAATAAAATAAATTTTAGAAATGAACTGGATGAGGGGAGCCAAGAATTGGAGGATCAAGTGCGAAAGGTAAAGGGAAATAGCGATGGGGGAGGCAATAAGAGGGGTGACAGCTAGAACTGAATGACATTTGACAAGCAGTAAGGAAACTTAGCGCATATTATACATGAAAGCATCCCTAACGAATACTACAAACAATTAGTAGATAGAAATTCTCTCTCCCATCTCATCACCAAATGAAGCATCCAGTGCCATGACTGGCTTTCTTAAATTGAGTTACTGCTGAAATCATCCCATGGAAATCCCCAAAACCCAAGCTGTTACCAAGACAAAAAATAGCTCTCTATAAACTAATAGCAAGGCACCATTACTGAAGACAATATCACACAACTCTGAACATGGAGAGGTTGAACTGATGCCTACATAGAACCTTCACCCCATATTCAGTGTCTGTGACATGTACAGATTCTCTAAAGGCTTCAAAATGAGAAAAGTAAATACCAACCCAGTCACAAAACATTTGATCTGCAATCTGCCTGTAAAATATGCTAGGGTAATGGTGTCACAAACCTAATTGAAAAAAAATAAAAACAATATCTGATTTAAATTCTTTTTTAAAAAACATAATCAAACTTCAGGTATAAACTTCCTTCTTAGACACTCCTGAGCTGTATCACAAAAGCTCTGAGATTTGTAGTCCATCATTTTAAATTGATTCTATGAAGTTTTCAATTTCTTCCCTTTTTTTAGTGTTCATAATTACCCTAAAGTGCACTGATTGGTCTCCAAACATTGAGTAATTGAATAGTTTCTATTTCTGTTTGCTTTTAGTTTTGTTTGATCATGATCTAATATAATACAAAAAAAATTTCAGTTTCCTTTGAATTTTTAAAGTTGGTATTTAATCCAGTATATAGTCTATTTTAGAGTCAGTAATTTCCCCCATCAAATGGATTCTCAAAGGGGCACCAATGAAACTGATTCTAAATTGTCCATGATAACATACTTATAACTTTTATTTGGTTTCCTATTCCAATGACATGTATAAAGCATTGTCCAAAGGGTGTTCGATGCTGAATTCTTGGTTCCCAATGTAGCAATGTTCAGAAGTGGGGTTTTCAGAAAATAATTTAGTACTGTGTTAGCTGCTTTTCTTTGTGCTTTAACCAAATACATGACAAGAAACAATTTAAGAGAGCCAGAATTTACTCTTGCTTACATTTCAAAAGGACCATCCCATTGTGATGAGAAACACATGGCAGAAGATAAAGAGGGGACTGGAAAGATGGCTCAGCCATTAAAAGCTAGGGTCACAACCAAAAATATAAGAAGATGGGAGCAAGAGCCTAGCTGGTCACATTTCATCTTTAGTCATAAAACAGAATATGAATGTGTTCAGCTAGCTTTCACATTTTTATGTGATCTGTGATCCTAGCCCACAGAATACTGCAAACTATATTTCACACCTCAATTAACCTAGTCAAGAAAGTTCCTCAGAGACATGCCCAGAAATCAGTCTCCAAGGTGATCCTAGATCCTGTGAAATTAGCAGTCAAACCTTTGTAGATGATGGGGGTTCTTATTTTATCAGTGAATTATACCATTGATGGATTTATGATTTAAAGGCATTGTCAGAAGATGATAGAAATATTAGGAACTAGTACCTAATTGAAGGAAGTCATTGGGATTGTGCTTTTGAATGAAGCATTTTGTCCTGTGCTCCTTCCCATTGTTCTCTTTGCTTCTTGGATGCTATGTAGTGAGGAGCTCTTTCCTCTACTACATCATTTGGTTATGATATCCTGAGTCAACACAGTCCTCAAATCAGTGGGACTATCTAGCATGCCATCATACAAAATAAAGCCTTCTTTCCTTCCTTCCTTGTTACTCACTTGTAACTGTCCCAGATGTGAGATGTCTGACTAGAGAATATTGTCACCTTTTTGCATTCCTCCATGTAAGCTTCCTGTTACTAAGTACCAGAAAAAGTACTTGGATCCAAATCTGTTCCTGGGCTTGTTTTTGAAGGAATACAAACTTCAAAATCACACTTGTTTCATTAAATACATTTTACTTTGAAGGTTACATTTGAATGTCACTTTTTTGGAGAAGCTTTCCCTGGTCTACTGTCTTCCCAATCTGTGCTTCCAAATTTCATGCAAAGTACTCACTTGCTTGAGTAATTTCCATGAATGTCTGTGTTATCTTGCAAAACATGAGCTCCTTAACTCAACAGCAGTGTTTTCCACCTCTTCACTGCTACCCCAAAACAAAAAGCTACTTGATTATTTTGATGAAGGCACAATTGAGAATTATTTATCATGTAGCAATGAATGCTTAAAAAGCAGAATGAAGGAATAAGACTCATTATATCAAACAGCTAGAGTGAACAGACAGATATTGTGGCTTATGAGCATGAAAAGTTCAAATTATGTTATCAAAATTCACTTTTTATCATCTATTTCTCCTCTTTAGCTCCTTGAATTTGGTTCCACTCTTCCTGTAAATGCAAATGATAGCAGCAGGAATAGTCCCTAATCCTGCAAGGTGCCTGAGTGAGAAAAAAAGATAAGGAGCTTTTATCACAATACAGTGAAAAAACATCACTGATTGCTTCTCACTCATTATTTTGGAGGACTACACATAAAACAATCACCAATGCCATGGGAATGCTAATTAGCTGACATTTGGATCATTTGCTTTACTCTTAACCTGGCATAAAAGCCCATCCACAGCAATGACTTGAGAGAGTATTTCCTGCTAAAGATACTGAGACAAAATTGTGTTACAAGCAAACAACAATTAGTTCGTTACGATGAATAAACACCAGTGAATGATGATCTACTGTGAAACTGCAGTATTTTGTGTGAGTTGTGCAAGTAAATGTCATATATGAATTCATATTTGCATCATGTCTCATAAAAATATGTATAAGTAGAATAAAGTTATTTGACCTAGACATTCCTCATCTTTCCCCATTTTTATTAGTTATTTCACTGTTTTATATAATATGTTTTGATCTTCTTCACTCCTTCCCACAACTTCTGTCAGATCCTCTATTCCTTGCTCACCCAGGATTATATCTTTTTTTTTTTTTTTTTTTTTGTACCTATCAAGTGAAGTATGGTCAACTTATCAGGGGAACATCTTTAAGTTTACTCTTTAAAAAAGCTCTCTTCCTATCCCTCTCCCCCCCCTTTCCTTTTCCCTCTGTTTTCCCCTCCCCTTACCTCTCCCCCTCTCCTCCTTCCCTCTCCTCCCCCTCCCTCTCCTCCTCTCTCTGACCCTTGCCTCCCCACTCCCCCTCTCCCAGCAGCTATCCAGAACCAATAACTTTCAGGCTAAGAGTGGAATTTCACCCCTCTCTATGCTGGGATTTGAACCATATTTGCATATGTTGTCACAGTGGTATAAGTTCATATGTGCAACTGCTCAGCTATGTCCAGAAGATAATGTTTCTTTGTAGTCTCTTAATACACTAAGTCTTGGAAGAAGGTTTTAAATAAATATTCCATTTACAGATAATGAACATTCCACAGCATCTGTACTTTGTACTTTGTGGGTCTCTGCATAATTGTCAAGCTTACCTAGCTGTGAACCTTGAGAGCTACATTAATGACAGGCCCAGAAAAATGTACCCACTGATACAATACTAACACTAACATCATGGGAGGAGTAACCAACCAATTTATTCTTGGATTTAAGTGCCACTCCACAAGATAAAACCCATATCTGTTGACATGGTTGGTTGTGGCTAGAAGGTCATCGTGCCTAAGGGAAAGCCTACTAATTATCATTATCACTATTGTTAATTATTATTATTATTTATGTCAAATGGTCATAGTAGTAAACTAATCTTTAATAAACAGTGTGTTGTTAAACCTATAGATTAATTCATCTCTCAACATTTATCAGAGAAACTATTTGCAATAACATTGCAATAAACAAAATTGCAATAAATAACCACATAGAAACCAACAATTTTCCTATCTTGATTGAAGAGATTTTTGCTTCTTAACTCAGCCTCAGTGTTTTTGTTTGCTTTGTTGAATATGGGCACTTATTTTAATAAAACAGGTTTAATATTTGAAGTGATAGCAACATATTTATATTTATTTCTAGGAAAATACTATGTGTGGCCTTTAGGGAATAGATGTGTGCCATTAACTACAATGCTCATTGACTTCAGCTATGGAGACAGGTGATGTTATGAGAATGAGTGTTAATAGGTCCTGAAAGAACTGAGAATACTTCTGATACCTGTAACAAATATAAAAGAATAAAATGTGCAAATGTGTTCAGAAAAATCTAAGACTTCCTCTGTGCCATATATTTCAATGAGCTAGAAATACAGTATTAAGATATTAGCTTTATATTTACGTAGAAAATAGAATTTCATTTAATTTATACAGCCCTGATGTAATTTTCCAAATTAGATGAAAAATTCAATGAACTAAATTGCACTCAAGTTCATGAAATTCTTGTAAATACAAAAAGAAAATGTCAATTATAAATTTGAGTATGTGTATTTGATTGTTAAAATGTGTTTGTGAAAGTATCTCTCCCCCCCAAAACTATTCTTTTATATAGAGGTCTAGTCTATTTTAAGTACTACGTACATTCTATAAATACATACATTTCAGAAACATATTGAAAGTCTGTAGAAATAAGGGCAATGAAGGAAAACTTGGTAGTTATGTGAGTTTTACTTATTTCTTCTTTTTTCACCTTGTAAGTGCTGTGAAGCCTTCCCACACATTCCTGGAGTGCAAAGCTGGGTCTGGCACTTTCAGACTCCATATGCATCTATGCAATAAAATCAACAAGGATGAGACGCTACCATCTTCTGCACAAATTAAGAATCTGACTTGCCAATATCACTGGGCAATCATCCAGGTCTCTTTATAAGTTTTTGAAAAGTAGATGGGATTTGGGAATGTTTTGGTTTTTTGTTTTTTGGATGTTTTTCTTATCCCAACATTGAAAGGAAAGACAAAAGGTTGAGCTAATCTGTATTACTTAACAACTTAAATTTAAAGTACTGAAGTATTCGTAGATATGTGGGAGGAAGGAAAAGATGACTTTTAATTTACACAACAAAAAATTTACCATGAACATAACCACAGGGTTGTCCGGAAAACAGCCCAAGAAGCACAGATCACTCATGTTCCAGGACAACTATATATGTGGCCTAAGTTTCCATAAGCTTAACTAAAACATAATGGAATTTTTCACATTTTTCATGACTCAAGTATGTAGCCCTCTGTTGTGAACTTTGTAGATGATAATGTTATGAAACAATGTCAAAAGGTTGCACATGCCACAGACTGTGCTGGCTTCCCTAATACACATTTCTCCCCACTTCATGTCACTTGAACCTTAAGAATATGTTCAAATTTGATTATTTATATATGCATGAAATAAAGAAGCTTAATATACTTTTGAATAAGGCAGCTTGGCATGCACAAATCTGTGCCTTAATATGTCGGGTGACACCTGATCCATGATGGAAAAATAAAATTCCATGATAGCTCAGTTACTCACAATCACAGTTATGTTTCTCAGGAATCCAACAGTAAATCAGGACAATTTTTAAAGAGATATCTTAAAAGAAGAAGACAACTTACCTGCTCCAAAATCCTAAATGTGTGAACTGTGCTTTATTTGTGAAGGCTGAACATGTAAGGCCATTTCTGTCAAGTCTGGTGATCCAAGTCCAAACCACAGATAAACTCATATGGTAGAAGAGAACAGATTCTCCCAAGTTCTCCTCATTTACACAGCGCTGTGGCATGTAGAAACTTACACATAAAGCAGATAAATACATGTAAAATGCTTAAGTATAAAAAATCCTATTCTCCCATAGAATCTCAAGCATGATTAGATCTGTTGGGTCAAATAGCTTGTGTTAGATGGGCTTCTCCAAAGCTGTTGACTACAACCATGGTTTAGGAAATCTCCATTCACTGAGTTCAGTTGTTTCTGGACTATGGTGAGCGAAGAGGAACATAATGAAGATGTGGCAAGGCATAGTTGCCGATTCTGTGGCAGCCCAGATACAGAATGAATAGACAAACATACTAGGGACAAGATATCCTCTAATGTATAACTCCAGGCTTCACCTCTTTTATCCACTCGTTATATTGCCATAAAATAGTGAATCTGTCAATGATGAATCACCTATGGGGTCTCCATAGACTCTCAACCAAGCCTTTGCCACAGGAGCCTTTATAAAAACCTTTCATATCTGAATCAGAACAGAATTCAAACCTGAATCTTCTACATCCAAATCAAAATTTTAGTATTTAAAGCCAGTAAATTATGAGGACATGTTTCATGAACTGAAAAGCCTAAGAGATGGTGGACTGGTTTTCCTCCATAGCCAAATAATTGATAAGCAAATTTACCATTGCCTCAAGTATATCTTGACAATTCATAGGCCATTAGACATATAAATAATTATCCTGACATACAATTTACAAAATCCTTGTAGAATGTATAGCCCCTCATGCATAGTTTGATACCATAAATATAGTTGCTGTCTTAAACTTAATGCCTCTGCTTACATGGAACAGTGGCAATATATAGCATATGCAACATATACATGAATATGAAATATACATATATATGATATATGTTACATCAGATAGATAGATAGATAGATAGATAGATAGATAGATAGGTACAACTCTGTGAGTCACAGATAATCTGCAGGCTAAATCACAGAGTATATGGAAATCATTGCTACTTTATGATAGTGGGAAAAGGGCATTTACCTGGCCATGGGCAATATGAAAAGCTAACTAGTTTTGCTGATATCTAGTAATAGACAGTGCTAAGTCTTTTTGAAATTAAGAGCTAGGAAAACAATATCACATATTTTTATTTTTTCTAGTAAAAATCACATCGGTATGAGCTGCTACAACTGTATTTAATATTCAGTTACAGTATTCTTCAATATCTATTCTCCTCTGAGTACTCGAGTAGAATGAAAATGTGTGAAAAAAATCACCATTTCTACATTCTTTACTTCATGATAGTGTCACTAATCTTGGAACTCATGCAGGAAATGAAGCACTGACTTTATTTGTGCTTCTGTAGACAGATATTGGTCTAGCTGTTACTTTCTTTGGCCTTTCCTGCAATAAAAACCCTTAACACATATATCAAGGAAGCAATATATGTTTCTACTGAGTTTTTAGTAGAACTATTTCTGGGTTTCAGAACCTAGTAGTGTTCTATGAGACAAACTAAAACATTATTACAACACTGACCACCAAAAGTTTCTCTGTTAAATGTAGAATTATTGTGGGAATTCTTGTTTTAGCATGAGTGTAACATAATACCTGATTAGTGTGGAAATCCCCACTTTCATAAATTCCCAATGTAAATGAACATGAGCTCTCCAGGTGAAAGCTAGAGAAAGATACCCTAGACATGTCAAAGTAAATCCCTTTCTTCAAGGAATTCCCTTCATCCAAGGTGTCCTCGAAGCGAAGTGTGAAATGTCATACAAATGGGAATTGATTTTCCATTTTGATGATGCTAGTCAAATTTCTGTTCACTGAACTGAGAATTTTTCCATTTCTGAAAATCAAATAATATTTTACACACTACCCATGTGTGTCAGCCCTGGGGACATTATGATCTACTAGCTAGTGACAAAATATGAGAGGGAAAAATTCTGAAAACTGCTTCAGATATGTCTCTAGGCCACAGACTTACCTGGAATGTCTCTGGCGGGTGTGTATTATCACTTTGTCTCCCTGCTTTGGGATTCTAGAACCTCTATTTAATTTAATAACCAAGTTATAACATATTTTCACTTATTCTTTGAAAATCCCGTTCATGTATACAATATATGTTTACCCTACTTCCCTACCATACTACCTACATTCCTTCAACTTCCCCAGATTTTCCAAACCTATCTCCTCCTGATTTCATAGATTGATCTTGGGAAGGCAACCATAGCTACTGTAAGCTGATATAGGAACTCTATTTAATGAAAGGATATCCTACTGCCATCCCTGGCAAGCAGAGAAGAGCTCCTTCTGAGTATTAATATGTTTTGTAAACTAAAGATTATTCAAACAAAAATGCAAGCTAAACAGGTTTTACAACTTAAATGTATTTTCTTTCCAAATTTCTTTCATATGCCAAAGAAATTCTGGTAGCTTGTGTCAACCATCCCTCCAAGCTAACAGGTCAATCTATTTATCAGCAAGAGTGAACAGAATGTAAATAGTATCTTTCCTAACTGAGTCAATTTCAGTGAACTCAGCTTAACTCGACATATGTTCTTCCACTCTGGTCAACATCCATTCAATACATTTCCATGCCTAGCTCACAAGTTTTGGTGAATATAAATGTAAATTATAAAATAAAATTGTAATTATTTGGCTGTGACCTATATATAGTTTATTCATATCATGGATTTTATTTGATACCCAGGACTATGGAAGAACCTGAATCAGGACAGAGTTAACAAAGCCAAAGGAGACAATGGGTATATAGTGCTGTGTCCACCACAGCTCAATCTCTCAGGCAAGGCGATTTATATGATTCATGAAGGAGAAAACTACAGTCCTCATGTCTGGGAGAAAAGGCTGTTCTTGCTAGTACAAAGGCTCAATGAAAGAAAATTTGCCACATTTCTTTGATTGATTTCAGATGTATGTCTCCACCACAGTTTTCCATGGCCCTGGGCCTGTCAATCAATGCACCGTTAATAATCTAGAAGCCACAAAAAGGTTGTTTTGAACTACATTCTGCCACCCTTCATCTATACAGAGTTTTGATTTGGTTTTAAGAAATTTTCCAGGAAATATGAGTTTCTTTTAGAGAATATACAGAAATTTTCTAATCCATTATCCAGACCTGGATATTTAAACTCTGAGCTCATTTTCTTTCTTTATACTTTCTAGTGCAACCAATTAACATTGTTCTATTCATTTTAATTAAAGAATTCTATGGCAGCACTTACTTGTAGTTGTAAATTATGGATGTTAAGAATCTATTTTGCTTCTGCAAACTCTGGTATACCAGTAACCCCTTTATTGCTGCTCATAATAACTTTAATGGTTTTATTAGATCAGCCAGCCTATTATATATTATCATCTTTAGTGTTCTGTTTTTCTAGAACTAGGTTTCTTATGAATAATTGAAACAATAAAGGTTCAGTTATGAGAACAGAACCTCTCTGAACATTGCAGAATGAGATATTTACTGTGAAATAAGGCCTCTCACAATTATTGGAGAAGTAGCAGAACTAAACCAAAATGAGTAACTGGAGAATCAGAAGTATCTTTCTGAAGCACTGAATGGAGTGTGCAAACTACAGTTTTTGATTTCTAGACACTAGTTGTTCACAGCTACTGGGATTAAAACTGAAATAAAAGGTTGGGGTTGGGGAATTAAAATTATTTGTTAGTCAAGAGTCTCAGTTATTCAGAAATAGCATTTCTAAGATCTCGTTATCTATACAGATTTAAGGACACATCTGTAACTATCTTTCACCATGAGTGACCAGAAAGATTGACTCTATAATAGCTCTGCTTCAGTTCTACCTTTTAAATCTTATAACATTCTATCTTTTAACAAGGTGTCATATAAATCCACATGAGAAAAGGATCATGGAAAATAAACTTCCGTCGTAGCCAACTTAACATACTATAAAAATGCCATGACATGTTTTCTGTATTTAAATCCCATTAAATTTAAATTATGTGCTATTGTTTTTTAATCATACACATGCTGCTTTTTAAATTTTGTGCCAACTCGGACTGAATGAGAATGGTATTGATTATACATATATTGGTTATAAGACAAGGAAATTGGCACTGAACTGTTGGAGGGTAGGGATCATTGGAACAATATTTTTGAGAAACATGACTGAGATGGTGAGATTAACTTGGATACAGAGTAGTAAAACAGAAATAAGAAAAAGAGTCACTCCTTACTCCACCATCTTGGAAAGAATGAAGATTCTTTTCTTCAACACTGCATAACTTTGCTTAAGGTTCTAACTCTTTGAGAATAAACCTTTTTTCCTGGTCAAGTTTAGGGCATATGGTCATGGTTGGTCCTACTGGGATAATATTTTTTGGCAGAGTAGCTTGTCACAGCCTCTAGTAAACCCTCATCTTCCAGAGTGCAAAGAAAACTGGTCTCCTTTGGAAGATGAGACTCATTCAGCTTGCTCCCAATGCTGCAGGGGTAACTGATCATAAGAAAATTAGATTCTTGGAAGAAATTCTCATAAACTTACACAAACCTTAAAACTGGCACCTACCAATTAATAAAGGCTTTAATACTTACCTAGTACCAATATAAATAATATACTCCACTAGCATACATGCCTATGAGAACAGAAAAGTACAGCAGCAGTAGGCTTGCTGTGCACTTTTGTCAAACTTTGGCTTTTCACATAATCCCTTCAATTATGTAACACAGATAGTGGAAGAACATATGGAGCCCACTCAAGTGTTAACTCTGTTCTACTTTGAAGGTGAATTATCTAGTGTAAACACAGACTATTCTCACACATCAACTTGAGTTGCATAAGATTATTGTAAAGACAGCAATACTTTAGATTCTATCAAAGATCAATCTGAAAATACGTTTGTTGTTTTTATTTGTTTGCCATGAAACAAATTTGTGAACACTATAAACTTTTATATAATCCTTTTACAGCTCATGAACCTAACTCTATCCTTCATAGAATTAGGGAAATTTACATTTTTGAAAGTTAAAATTGGACCATAAAAATGGCTTAGTTGGTAAAGTACTTGCTTTGCATGTATGAGAGTTAGGTTCAGATTCTCCAGAATTACTAAGAAGCCAAACATGGTGGTACACATCTGTAATTTCAACCCTCCTAGTGAGATAAAAGGTAGAGACAGGAGAATCTCTAGAAATTTGGGGGCAGATAGCTCAGTGTATACAGCATTAAACATCACAGACTCTGTCTCAAACAAAGTAAAAGTCAAGGGCTGATATTGAAGCTATCCTCTGACTTCCAAAAACATACTATGTATATACTTTCACACAAAGACACACACACAGACACACACAGAGAAACACCCACCACATAACCCCATCATATACATACAAACATGATTTTTAAAAGATAACATTAACTAGTACCATCGTGTGTCACACAAGTAACATATTACATGTGATAGTACTTTCAGTCCTTGCTCTTATAGTTTTCCTTTCCAGAAAGAAAACAAAATCCTCTACTATTGGAACCTAATGAATTCTTTTATAATTTGTAACTTATAGATCTCAAGCACTTAGTTATTTGTTTTTTAAAATTATTTTTATTTACTACATTAAGACTCCATTGCAACTTATGAAAGTTGCATATGAATTAACATTATTTGCCAAGCAGTACCTTGGAAATTTTGAATGCAAAATTAATAAGACCTTTTGGTGAGGTGGATGCACTCTCAGTCTTTGGGAGAAGTAAATATGCTGAACTATATGGTACAGAGGAGTGATATATACCAGAAATTATAGAACATATGTGGTGATTATTTGATCCAAACTATAGTAAAGATAGTAGGACAAGAATTTCTTAAGAAAAGACTAAGCTGGAACTGAACTTTGAAGAAGTGTAATGAAATTGGCCAAATAGATTTTTTTAAAAAAAAAAATCAAGAACAATTTAATAAGGTTTTTTAAAAAATATAAGAAATAAAAAGAAAGTCTGAAGTTAACAGATATGTAAATAATTAATTATGGGTGGAGAATAGACCAAGAACAATAGTAAGAAATGAAATTAGAGAAACCAAATGAGGCATAAGATGCCATCTGTACTACCCAAAGCTGTATGACTTTTCTTTAAAACTGATAGAGAGGTATAGACAAATTCAAATATCATTGCATTAAATATCAACAACAGTAATAACAATAACCATGATAACAGAATCACCAAACACTAAATCATATTCATATGCAAGGAATTCTGGCAAATAAGTTATTTAAATAAATAAATAAATATTTATTCCTCAGAACAAAGCTCCCAGTAATTATAATCTGAATTACCAATGAGGAGACTGAGGCTTGGGGAGATTAAGCAACTTCTCAAGGATTTATCTAGTAAGAGTTAAAACTGGTTATAAATCCAAGATTGTATCATCAAGAACCACACATCTTCACCACATGCCCAGATTTATGTTTTTGAAAGATCTCTTTGGCAGCAGTATAGAGAAATAACTGAGAGGGCCAGGGAAAGATTTCTTTAGGATACTATTGCATAAGTACAGTATTAAAAGTCTGAGGACCCACATATTGACAGAAGGAAAGAAACAGGCCTAAGAAATGTGAAGAATTTCTAACCATGAAAACTTGGTAACTTGCCGGATATGAGTGCTGATCAAGAGAAAGTATGATTTGCTAGTGATGTTGCCACAGGGTGTTGAGATGGGAGACCTGGGAGATGATAAAATCCATTTGGAGGAATTGTGGTTCTAATAGAAATCTCATGTGAAACTTGTTATGGAAACAGATTTGACAGGTTTCAGAATGTAAGCTGTAGATACAGCCAATGTACTATGATATATTAACAAATGATTCAGCCAGTAAGAATTTATGAAGCAGTTGAGACCATGACATTAGGATGTAAAGCTAGGAACATTAGTACTGGGGTGTGTTTTGAATACTAAATGAATGTGTAACAACATAAACACAGAAGGGAGCTACATACAATCATTAATATAACCAGAATAATTCTCAGAAATAAAGGTAGAGATATAACTAGTACAAATCTGAAAGATTACAAAACAAAGAGTAACTATATAGTAACTGCATAGCTAAATTTACATTATTCTTTATACATTATTCTTGCTATGGCTCATTTTTAAAAGATATTCCTAGTTTTAAATAAGGCATAAAAATTTAAACTTCCTATGAAACTTAGCTAGGATAGGATCAGTGTGGTCACACAACTGCATAAATACTGAGATATATTAAAGAATAAGAAAGAGATGCTATTACATAGAAGAGAGACAGGGTCTTCTGGTCTTCAACCTGAGTGAATATAAAAAGATGGAGAGAGACAGAAAGAGAAATGGGAAATATTAGGAAGAGTGAGTTGAGTTTGTACTGGAAAGATTTCAGTATGTTTATTCTGCTGAAGAATAAAATGACTTATGAAAAGCAAAGCTGTATCTATTTGCCACTCAAGGACGAATAATGGCATTCATAAATGAGTATCCACGGGTTATCTGTGGCTGAAAATATGATAATAGTATTTACCAAGGGTTAAAAGGACATTTATTATGAATTAGGAGAAATTCAAATGAGAACAATATAAAAACCTTCCTTTCATTTCATCATGCTCTTGTACATGGCGCTAAGAGTTGGGCACAGAAAAGGACTCTACTAGCTTAGAGTCCCATAAGGACAGTTTCCTATTAGTATGCTCGGACTTGGTTCTCTTTTAAAAAATATGGTAGACAGATAAAAGACTTTCAGGATACTGAGAGGTAGGCAACGTGGCAGACAGAACTGTTTAATGGAGCCTTAATCAGAGCTTAGGTTTTAGAAAGGAGAATGAATAAAGTCTACCTGGTAACCTCTACTTTCTCAGGGAAGTATGAGCCTAAGCCTTTTATTTGGCATAAGAAAAATATAGTCAAAGAACAGATATAATAAGACCACACATCTCAATTTGCTCTGCATCTGTCCCTCTTCTGTACTGAAAGCCAGGTACCTGGAAAAACCCTCAGTCATGGCCAAGATTGTACACTGACCTGGATGCCATGTTATTGTTTTAAGCTGCCTAGGAAGATGAAGGAATAAACTGAACCTAACCAAGTCAGAAAACCAAAAATTCATGATTTCACACTATATAATCATATAATTTAACATCATTTTATTCTGGGTATATTTCAGCTTCTCAAAAAAAGTAGAAAACAAAACAGTAAAAAATATATTTTTAGGCATCTTAATCATTGAACACTTTTGTTATCTTTAGTTTCTTTGTTTTCTGGATAAAGAGACAGGATGATCTGGACCAATTAAGAAGGAAAGAAAATAGTCATAAAAGTTTGGAAATTCAATGGCCAACAGCTGTGGGAAAAATGCCTGTCACTATTCATTATGGAAATTAAAATTAAAGCCACAGTGAGATATCACCTCATATCTGTTATAATTGCCTTTACCCAAAAATAAGAGAGAGCTGTTGGCAAGGACTTTGAGAAAAGAAAACTTGGACACTATTGGTGGGAACCTCAGCTAGTATATGATCTCACTTCTGGGTATATATCCAAAGGAACTAAAATCAACATGCCAAAAAGACATCTGTACTTACA
Source organism: Rhynchomys soricoides (assembly GCA_019843965.1). Lineage (NCBI taxonomy): Eukaryota > Metazoa > Chordata > Mammalia > Rodentia > Muridae > Rhynchomys > Rhynchomys soricoides. The sequence goes on from JADRCH010000077.1 coordinate 8,071,292, forward strand.
TGTTCACTGAAACATAATTCATAATGTCCAAGATACAGAATCAATCTAAGTATTCAGAAATGGATAACTGGATAAAGAAAATGTGGCATGCATACACATTGAAATTTAGCCTTAAGGGCATAGATATGCTGTCCCTTGTGACCATACAGATTAATCTGGAGATTTCCATGCACAAGTTAAATAAACCAAGCGTGCAAAGACTAACAGTGCATGCTCTTCCTCACACATGAAATTTAAATTAGCTGAGCTCATAAAAATACATAATAAAATTACAGATACATAGGCTAGATGGTCATTGATAATTGTCATTTGTACTGAATTAAGAAACACTTAAGGAACTTAGTAACCACGTATGTGTCAGTAATATTTTCCCCAGAGATGACTGCATCAGGAAGTCTGGAACCCTAATGAACCCTTGAATCCTTCATTAGATTCATAATATAATAGCTTTATTGAGAAGTGGCGACATCTACAAAGTAGTACACAGTGAGACAGCAGGGGCAGGGATAGGTCACTCAAGGACATATCTATTGAGATTATACTTTATTTTAGTTCTTTCCTACTTTCCATTCTCTCTGCTCTTTGTCCTCAATTAAGTGAAGAAAGTTCTCTGGCACGCATCTCCACTTATATGTTCTGCCCCAAAACATAGGGTAAGTCATGGAGCCATTGTTCTCAAATTAAGTACCTAAATAAATATAGGGTTGTGGTTCCCATGTCCACTTTGCCACAGGACACAGCTGCTTGGGGAAGCAGGACACAGGGAGTTTGGCTACCCTTATCCCATGCCTCTGCCAGGCGTGTGCTGGACCATAGGGAAGAGCAAAGGCACTGCTCGGGGTGGGAAAGTGCAGTCTGAGATGTGGAAAGCTGGAGCTGGCTCAGGGGTCCCTGGGGGGGGGCCTGCAACAAGGCCCCCGGGCCATGGGATTCTCAGATCCATGGACACCCAGGCACCACAGAGAGTCTCAAAAGAGCTGAGAACAAAGTGGGGGCCCCACAAGCTGGGTCTAGCCTGAGATTGGGGGGGGGGGGAGGGGAAGCTCCAGCTTGTCCCATAGTCCTTGGCTTGATGACTGACAGGTTCCTGGTGGCAGTTGTGGCTGGGAGCAGAGAGAGGCTCCTGTAAGAGATTAGACAGCAGCTCTGTAGGTAAAGGCATTCTGCATGGCAACCCAAGGTGTATCCCAATTTAAAGAGACAGTCTGTGGTTCCAAACCATTTATTGCCTTGATGGGAAGTGAATTTGTAAAATTATACCCTACTTCTCAGTATGGGACTGAGATTAAATACCTATTGCGGAGAGGAAGGTCTGAGAAGGGAAGCTTATTGGCTATGTCCTCCAAGCCTCATACCTCATTAGCATGGTGTTCTCTATCTGGAGCCTATGTGACCACAGGTCTCTTTTCCTATTGTCTTGGTCTGAGAGGTTAGGAATGCCTCATCTACATATGTAAGGGGTTGGGGCATTGCCCTTAAGTGACTGATGGCTACAAATCTATGGTGGGAGCGTTGCAGCTAGTGACAGAGGCCTGGTTCCTAGGAGCAGATGAAGCTCCTGCCTTCCCTTCAGGGTCTCCAGGGCTCCAAAGCCTTTAGCTCAACTGAGGACCAGACTACCTTTCATGGTCCACTGCTCCATAAATAAATCTTTTCTTTTCCCTTATTTGTTTTATGTCAATCATGTTTGTTGTAGAATGGAAGATGACTAACATTGAGAAGGGAAAAGGATTTGGAGGATTGTTAGATAAAGAAGTATAACCTTTTTCTATAGACAAATCCTGGTCTGATTGTCTTTCTCCAAGCTTATGGTTCCTGGGAAAATTTCTGTTTCTTTGGGATACATTGTTTCAATAATCTGATAGATTGAGATACAAGTATCTTTTTAGAGCATCTTCATGTCCTCTAGGCTTATTATAATCTTCCACTTTATATTAACACACCTCACTCTTGACATAGAATATGTCTATGTCTGAAACAAAAATAATAAACTGAGTGCAAGTAGGGACCAATGTCAAACCACATTTAGTACCAGGTAGCTGTGCAGAAGAACTAGTTTTTAACCTTGTAGCTATTAGTTTTGAAAGGTTGACACTAGAATTCCATCTCCTTGGATTGAGTCAGGGTCTCATTATGAAGCCTAGAGTGGTTTTGAACTAATGATCCTCCTGTTTCAGCTTACCAAGCGGTACCTATCAAGAAGAGATTTCACCAAGTTTTAACTTGTCAGATCATCTTACAGATGAGACTATAGGCCAGTCAATGATTGATCAGTGTGTCCACAAGAAATTGGAATTTCTTCAGGAATGTCCAGTTTACATGAGGTAAAAGCTGAAATCTGGTGAACAGCCAAAGGGATAACTTATCTCCTAGGAAGAGCTCTCATATAGTTCTGACATCTTGTCATAACACCTAATCCTGCAGGAGAGATGGGAATGATGTTTCAGATTACATGTTCACCAGGTTACTTAGTTATACACACATATTGGTTTCTGTTGAACCTGAAAGACAAACTGGGAAATGCAGTAGTTGTGGCCACTGTACCTTTCTATTTGTTCCTCTTCCCACTGTGGCCACATTAAAAAGTTTTCTTTCTTTTCATCATTTGTTTGTTTAATTGGTCTATCAAAGGTAACTGACAAAGTCTCCCTTTTCATGACTGCATAAGCATAGACTCTGACCTTAACAAATCCAATAACATAGCCTCAATTCATAGAGACTATATGAACTTATATATAATATTATTAGATTAGAAAATAAAAATTTATTATTTTATTAAAATACTCTGAAATACATCTAAAATGAATATTTTTGTTTTCTCTGTTAAATGAAAACATTATAAGCCTAAATAATTTTAAATCCTTTTCAAGTATAACTGTTTGAACATCATTTTACATAATTTCTTTTCTCTCCATCATTCTCAACAAGCTAACATATTATCGAGTTCAGTTCCAGTTCAGTCTCTCAACAAATTACTGCAGAATTAGCAGCAGAGACAGACAATGATGAATCTTGATTTTACTTCCAAAGGAATTACTATCTTTCAGGGAAACAATTACACTACAGTGTAAACAGTATGGTGTTACACATATGCTTATAGACATCACTGTATGTGTTAAGGTAATCTTCCAAACATATATGTCCTGGTTAATTTTGATTGCCAAATTGACACAATCTAGAGTTATCTATGAAGAGAGAACCTCAATTGAAAAACTGCCTCTGGTAGAATGGCCTGTGGGTGTGTCTATGCAAAATTTTCTTGAGTGTTAATTAATGTACATAAGCACAGTACTGTGAGTGGTACCATACATAGAAAGCTGATCCTGGACTCTACATGAGACCTAGCTGAGAGCTGATAATAGGGATCTGTTGGTAAGAGGACTTGTTCTTACAGAGGACCTAGGTTTAGTTTCTAGCATCCATACTGTGGCTAATAACCATAGGTACTTTCATTCCAGAGGACTTCACACAGTCTTCTGCTTCTTTTGGCACGACATACACAGAGTACACAGACATGCACACAAGCAAAACATCCAAATATGTAAAATAAATTAAATAAGCCTCTTTTTAAAAGAAAGCTTGCTAAGCATACATAAGCAAGCCAGCCAGGAACATCATTTCTCCCTGGATTTTGCTTCTGTCCATGCTTGTGTTCTTGCTCTGGTTTCCTTCAATGATGGATTAAGACCTGGAAATGGAGCCCAATAAACTCTTCCCTCACTAGTTTGCTTGTGATAGGGTTGTTTTATCAGAGTAGTAGAAAAGCAAACTAGAACTGTGTCTGGAAATGGATTCACAAAACATCATGTTCTGTCTATAACCTGTGTAGCAACCTCCGGTTTCTATGACCATAACAGCACCTAGTAAATATGCCTTGACTCTGTAAGCTTCCATCACACTTGTAGGAAGCATACTCAGTGCGCTATTTTTTTTTCTACCTACACTATTGTAACAGCTTCCTGCCAGTGCCCCACACTTCTTTATTTATGTAATGAAGTTATCATAGACTTCACAGATGAGGCAAATCATGACATATCTCTGCTCTCTTCACGAATTCCGATCCCAATTCCAGGAGCAACTATAGCTCTTCCTGCAGCTGAAGCTCCTGTAAAACCCAGTCCTTGTCTGCTTCTCTTCTCCAAGCTCATTCCACACTCTTCCCTCACTATACTCCAGTGCCTGACAAAAGAAACATTTGGTTTCTTTTCTTTCTTTTATATTTTCTTTTCTTTTCTTTTGTTTTTTTTTTTTTTTGTTTGTTTGTTTTTTGTTTTTTCTAGACAGGGTTTCTGTATGGAGCTCCTGGAACTCACTCTGTAGACCAGGCTGGCCTTGAACTCAGAAATCCACCTGCCTCTGCCTCCCAAGTGCTGGGATTAAAGACATGCTCCACAAGGCAGTGCTTCATGGATAGCAGTCCTGGCTGTTCTGGAACTCACTTTGTAGACCAGGCTGGCCTCAGTCCTGCTGCCTTTGCCTCCAGTGTGCTAATACAAAAAGGATATACCACCACAACCAGCTAGAGTTTGAGTTTCTTAAACTTTAGTCTTATAGGTTCTTACATCCTTTCGGAGTATTTGCACATTTTACTATCTTTTCTCTTTTAGAGCAGACTTTACATTTCTCCTTTCCCATGCTGGGTAGTTCTCATCTCTTCTTTGGAGACATTTGGTGCTATGAAATTGCTCTCCTTGTTATTATGCATGTCTTCTTTGTAGTTTAAACGTGACAGTGAACAGTGCGTATTACAAGTTGAAATGATATATTGGTTGCTTAATTACTAACTACTAATTGTTCTTTCTCTAGAATCCAATCCAAGTCTATTGTATTCACCAATACTCACTCAACACCTAGTAGAATGTGGTTTCAGAACAGGCATTCATAAGTATTTGGTACATGAGGTAATGAATACGTGCACTGTGCATGAGCAAACTGATATTATTCATTCTCCATCCCTGATAGTCTCACATCTCCTTTTCCTTTTCTTTTTCCCCCTCTGTGTCTTAGGAACATCTGCAGAGCCACCAACTCTGCCTGCGGTTGAGATCACTGAACAGTTCTGTCTCCTCATGGATTCCTCCCTGAGTTTTCAAACATGATACATCAATCATTCATATCAATGAACATAATGAGGTTTTATTTTTATCTGAGGTCTAATATGTATATTGTATTGTTGTTTTCTGTACTCTCTTATCTGCCCTGATGGACAGAGTCCCTTAAATCCAGGAACCATGCCTCATCACCTTCCTTCTATAAACCAGGTTATACTCACTGATGAGGATATCAGTTGATCTGTGAAGGTGATGAATATCTCAATTTACAGCAAAGTAATAATTTAGTGTAATTTTACTACAGAATCTAAATACGTTTTCACAGTAGTTTATTGTTGGTCTTAACGGAGCTTTTTTGGGTTTGGGATGTTTGTTTTGTTTTGTCCTTTCGTTTGTTTGTTTGTTTTTTGAAACACGGTTTCTCTGTGTAGCCCTGGCTTTGTTTTGTCTTTTAAAATCATATTTAAGGTTGTTGTCTCTATTATACTATGTTCTTTTAAAGTGAAGCTGGCAAAGTCCCGCTGGGCCAGTCAGGAAGATGCTGCTGCTGTTAACAATGACACTTTCTATAGATGCCTTTAAAAAGTTAGGTGTTATGTAGAAAATATGAAACAGTTATCTATAAGAGGAATTTCTCTAATGTTTGAGAATTATCGAAGACATTGTTTGGATTTATCTAAATAATTCCCTGTGTTTTTAATATTAATTTTTATAAATCATAAATTAATTTTAATCCGATTATTTCCCCTCTTTCAGTTCCTCCCAGATCTTTCCTACCTCCAAAACCACCCAACTTCATTCTCTTCTCTCTGTTCCCCTCTCCATCCTCCCCCTCCCCTCCTCTTCCCCTTCCTCCTTCCCCTCTGTGTCAACAAAAAGGAAACTTAAACCACAAAACAGACAAAAAACAAGGAAAAAATATTGAAAGAGAACAAAATGCACACATACATAAATAATCAGTTTATTTTGTGTTGGCCTGGGCACAAGACCTGTGATAGAGTATGGCTGATATTTACTCCATTTGGAGAAAATTGATTTTCCTTTCCCAGAAGTTATCAATTGAAATTTGATACTTTGTCTTATAAATTAGCTAAATTGCTTTTCTTAGGACCCATTACAACAGGGTTTATGGCTTCTAGAGGAAGCATATTATCTTGCTTGTTCATATTTGAGGTTCATACCACTTCAGCTGGTAGAGCTGTTGGTGGTGGTGGTAGTGGTGATGGTGGTTGTGGTGGTGTGCATGTGCCTGTGTGTGTGTCTGTGTGTGTTTGTGTGTGCATGTACGTGTGTATATACTGGGATCTAAGCATCTAGATATGTGACTTTTGTGATGTGTCAGGATTAGTCTTGCCTTTTTGGGTGCGTAGTCTGTTCTTTGGTTGTTCTTGCCACAAATTGGGTTCCAGCAAAGTGCAGCAGTTGAGTCCCAAGGCTAGGAAAGCTGTAGGAGAACTCTGGGGAAGAGAGGCAGGTGAGGTCAGGCATATGGGCAGCAACAAATCTAAAAGTAGTCTACAGAGACCAAATAGAGAATGGTAAGGAGGGCACAGATAGCCTACCTTGGTCCTTCCTGAGGGTAGCTGCTGTGAGAGCCCTAGTAGAGAGTGGTTTTATGGGTAGAGGAAGCATCACAGAGGATCCACATGCTTTTTATACAGCAAACATTAAACTCAAATCTATATTTCAATAACTAGAGCCTCTAAGAAATATTACATTTAGTTTTATCAAGAAAGAACCTAAATTTAAAAAATAGAAAGAGTATAATTAAAGTGACCTGGATCAAAACACATGTTTTCAGTTATATTCACTTGGCACATGCTTTACATCTTAACATCCAATTTATATAACTTAAGTTCCCATAAAATGAAAGCAATAGTCATGGTTATTTATAGGAGGAGATGTGTTAAAAGTCTACAATATGACAATGGCCTTTACATTATCCTGTTGTACTACCAAAAAAAGGCAATTTCTTTTAGTCTATTGAATATAGAAGCCATTTCCAGTTACACCTAGTTTAAGTGGTAAAATTACAGAAAATTACACATAGAGATGATAGCTTTTTTATATTATTATTCCCACTCTAAGAAAACTAGCCAAGCCCTCTCAAATTGGATAAAAATCATTTCTCTTTGAGAATTAATATTTTCCTAAATTATTATAACCTGTCAAGTTCTGTAGCTATCTGTGATTATTTTATGATTAGCACAGCAAGTGACGATGGTTAAACAACATAAAGCATATGATACATCATGTAAGACCTAAGCAGAATAGGTACAATACCCAGGACCATTCGACTTCAAGAGGTGAAGAAGAAAACCGTGGAGCTATCATTAATGAAAACCTGGCCGTTTATGGGTCTTTCATCTTTAGATTCATCTGCCTTTTATAATTTTATGAATTATGCTTTCCTATACTCTTTTTCTCATAATAGTCTAAAATTGTGTTTTACAATTCAGATAGGTGTCCCTTAATTCTAATACTGTTTTGAAATCTCCCTGGTAATCATTGACTTTTTTATATGATTGTGTGAACTTTAGTCTTTCTCTCTCATTAGCATCTAAATTTTCAGCTGAAGTTCAATATTTCTATTTCATCATCTTACAGCACTGAACAGTCTCAGCCTCCTTGATAATTCAAATTGCTCCTCATTAGAAATATTTTAGCTCTTTAAACATGTTATCTCTGTTCCTTTTGACTCTAGGAAATCCGAGCAATTCCTACACTTGGGTTAGAAGACACTAATGGTTGAAAGAATTAAATACTTTACCTCAGACTCCAAAATCAATAGAAAATCATATCAGATCTTAGAAAATATAAATAAAAAGCAATAGTCACTCCATGACTATTTTTGCTGACTGCTTATTTCTAGGCAAAAGTCTAGTCTCATCTCAGAATGTCAAATACACCTGTCTACCTAAAAGATTTTTTTCCCTATTTACAAAATACTATATCTAAAATTCCAATTGATATGCTTACTACTTGAAATGAAATGATTATTTCTTGGTGAGAATATCTGATAATACTTCCTGGTGTGTTTAAAATATGATGCATGTTTCACCCCGGAGAAACAGATGTGCCAAACAGGTAGAATGTGATGAGATATGCATGTTTAGGAAGTCCTAAATTTAAGGAAAGAGATTCAAAAGTTAGTCTTGGTAAGATTATTTCAGTGACAATGCATAATTAGTTGCAATTGTTGTGTAAAATGCCAGGAAGGGGGCTAAGTAAAAAGGGGGAAGAAAGTTACAAAGTAGCCAAATTTACTAAATGTAAAGGTACTATCTTTGGGGGTTTGAATGAGAATGTCCCCCTGGGATCGTAGGTCTGAATAGTTGGTCCCAAGTATGTGGAACTGTTTGAGAAGGATGTGTATGTGTGGTCTTATTAGAAGAGGGGAGTCAAAGGATGTGGGCTTTGAGGTTTCAAAAACCTTCACCATTCTCAGTTAGCTCTCTCTGCTTCCTGTCAGCTACTGCTGTAATGTCATGCTTGCCTGTCTGCTTTTATGCCTCCTGCTGCAATAGTCATGGACTTTGACCCTTTGAAAGTGAAATTCCCAAGTAAATCTTTTTTTCTATAAGATGCTTTGATCTTAGAATTTTATCATAGCAATAGAAAGTAACTCAGACACCATCAATTAAAACTTTGCTCTTAACTCAAATGACATAGTTCTATTATAATTTATAGTTCATAAAATAAGACATTAGTTACAAGCAGCTGCAGAAATACAAATTTTTGTAAATCTTTAGTCAGCTCCCACAAGGTGATAATATTAAAATTTTAGAAAGATACCTTTAATTAAGTGTAAGGTCCTGCTTAGTCCCAGGCACTGAAAATTAAGTTGAATTGAATAGATAAGGAACACTCCAAAGACAACTTTGCACTGCTCAGGGGTAGACAAGGAGGAGATATCATAGAGCAAGATTACTACGTCCAGCCCCTAGAGTACCTTTTGGTTTCTGTAGCTCGGCTGAGTCTGCCCTCTACTCTTGATGGTTTACTGCAGTCTTACTTTCTTATCTAAAAGCTAAGTCTTGATTGCTTGCTCATCCTAACTGTGTTCTGTCTCCAAAGGAGACAAGTGAATGTGATTGTTAAAATGCAGAAGGAAAGATAAGAAAAAAAAAAAAAAAAAACCTTAAAATACTGTGTTTCCGTGACTATCTCTATCAACATAGTCTGACAACCCTCAAACTCCTGACAACTAAAAGTGCCTTTAGTGGTTTCCAAGGCAGGCATCTGAATCCAAGAATTTAACGCTATCTTAGAAAACCCAGAGTCTGATAGCTACACACCAATATTCATTCACTCTTGTGTTAAATGTGTACCTTAACACCCAGTTTTACAGAGGACACTTCTTGAACAAAGAAGTGGGTTCCAGACCAGTTTATGAGGAAAATATGAGGATTTGTTTAGCAAATCCTCATGAGCCAACTTTAAAGAATCAATTAATAATGTTGCTACTACCTCACCAAAACTTTGGTAACATTGATAGGAAATTTTGAACTCAAGCAGCTTTGTGATAATGACGGGTAACTTGACCGCAAGTATCTAGTATCTTTATTTCTTTTCTTAAAGTGTTGTTGATGTATTCCTTATTATATTTTAGAAAATTATAAATTCAGTTTTTGTCACAAAGGTCATTTTTCTGATTAGCAGAAGACCATATTTTCTTAAAAAACATTCAGCCATTGAGAAATTCAGATGATTCTGACCAATATCATAAGGATAGCTTAAAAAAATTTTTTTTGAAATAAGTAGTCAACTGAAAGCTGAAGTACCCCACTGTTGGTACCATGATGCCCAAATATCCCATCCATTATGTTGGAAGTATTTTAAGTTTGGCCCAGAAATCTATGAAAAGTAAAAAACAAAACAAAACTGAATTCAAAGCAGCACTGACTGTTTTTATTAGGAATTACACAGCGGCTTATAGAGATTATGTTCCCTATGGAACTTTTTTCCTTGGACTAGGAGGTATGGATCACTTTACAAAAGTGTTAACATCCATGTTATCCAATACCATGCAAGAGTACACACCCTCTGATGCTAGGCATACCTCTGACCTGAGTATGAACATGACTGAATGTCATAATTTCATACATTGGATGTGCTAAGATTGTCTAATTACTGGACATAAGAAGGCAAAAAGTATGTGATTTCTTTTATACAGAACCATCTACATTTAAATTTATAAATGTACATGTGTTTCTATTTGCAAAATACTATATCTGAAATTCCCACTGATATGCCCACTACTTGAAATGAAATGATTACTTCTTGGTGGGAGTGCCTGATAATACATACTGGTGTGTTGAAAACATATTGCATGCTTCACCTTGGAGAAACAGATGTGCCAAACGTGTAGAATGTGATGACACATGCATGTTTAGGAAATCCTAAGACTAAGGAATTAGATTCAAAAGTTAGTTCTTGGTAGAATTATTTCTGGGACAATGCATGTATGTACATGAATGAATTAATGCATGAATGAATGTGCACGTGTTCATGAATCTAGAAAGGAGACCATCAGAAGGAAAGATGTACTACAGTAAGGAAGTGGGAACAAATGAGAGTAACAAGATGAGCATGAAGTGGGTGTGGAGAAAAAAAGGAATGACTAAGGGCAAAGAATATTGACATATTTTCGTGAAAACACCATGATGAAGCACATCACAGTGTACAACTTAAATTTTGTTATTTGAAAAGAAAGGTAAGAAGATAGAGTAGAAAAAAGTATGGGTTAGCCAAAAAGTAAAGAGCACTTGCTCATGAAAAGGGCACTGGTTTGATTCCTAGCTCCCAGACATCTGTAACGCCAGTCTAGAGGGATCTGGCACACTTTTTGGACATCCATAAGCACTAGACATACATGTGCTGCACACAGATGGACAGGTAAAACACAAACACACAAATACACACAAAATAATACAATAAATAAATATTTTATAGTGTCTTGGTTTGAATGGCAATGGCCTCTATAACTTGTATATTTGACTGCTTATACACAATCTGTGAACTGTTTGGAAAGATTAGGAAATATAGCCTTGTTGAAGGAGGTGTGTGGCTGGGAATTGGTTTTGAGGTTTCAAAAACCCAACCCAAGCCCAGTCTTACTCGGCCTGTGAATAAGGAGGCAGCTTTAGCTCCTGTTACAGCTCCATAAGTGCTGCCATGTTCTTTGCCATTTCCCCTCTGAAACTGTAAGCAAGCCCCCAATTAAATACTTTCTTTAATAAGAGTTGTCTTAGTTATGGTATTTCTTCAAACACTAAAACATTGACAAAGGCAAAAAAGACAAAGCAGAAACAAAAATAAAATAAAAGTTTACATACAAAATCAGAGCCATAACCTATAAACTGTGAGCTGCATATCTTTTTATATACAGGAAGAAAATTGCATTTACAGGAAAGTCCACACTATAATTATTAAGTAAAGACATGTTTCATCATTTTGGTTTCTAAAACTTAACAACTAACCTTAATGAACAACTACACTGATGAACAGTAAGTAGTGATCTGAAGAATTTTGAAAACTCTCCATAGGTGTATGAGATCCCCTCCAGAGGAACAATGATTCTGTTGCCTTCTTCCAACTTTTAGACATCTTGTTTTACTTCTCATAATTACTTGACTGTGAAAAAGTAACTTCCAAAGATTTATGTAAACCACAATAATTCTGGGCACATCATCTTCTTTCATTATGGACACAGGTGTGGAAGATTTTGTGAATATGCATAAGCTTCCCAGTGGAATGTTCCACAAGCCTAAAGCTATGTGGTGAGAAGCAGTTGCCAAACACTGAAAATCACATTACTTTTAGAGATTTTATGAAGAGTTTAAGATAAAGGGTCAATTAAAAAAGACATCATTTGGAGGTTATAGTGACCCATGAAAATAATCTACTATTTTGAGGTTTAGAGACAGATTAAAACAAAAGAACTATCTCACACTCCCATTAGAAAATAGAATGGCAAAATTTTCCACCACCCATGCAGAAAGAGCTGCAGTGGGCAAATGAGCTTCCTGGAGACAGCCTTCCATTTTGCTCCATTGTGAAGGATGTACTCTAGAGATGCATGGCCCCAAGGGCTTGGTCCAAGGATGGCTTCTTATTACTGATGTGCCTTCTCGTGGTTGTCATTGATATATATCTCATATACCTGACATGGTGTGACTGGGCATGGGAAGACCCTCATTGCCTCGAGCCTCTTGTGATTACTTCCTGGGTGATAGACCACTCTGTTGTGTGAGTTTGCTGCAGATCAACATGAATATCAATGTTCTTGAGATATTTCTGTTTAGATGAATTAATGATTTCATGGAATTCCTGATTTGATTTAAGTGGTTTTGGCAATGTAATTTGATTTAAATACCTTGGATAAGTTGAGTAGTTGATAGAAAGTTCAAAGTTAGAATCAAAAATAGAATGTGCCCTTCCTCATAGAGTAGGCAAGGCTACATAGATTAGCAAAGGAGTACAGTGAGATTTCATGCATTTTAAGCACAAAATTATACTTGAAAGAGAAAAATAGGCTTAGTATAAGTTAACAATTAAAGAAACCATTTCATTCTATGTTGGGTCTGAGTTCCTGTATCTTGTAATCTAAGGACATGTCCATACCCACAGGTTGTGGTGTGCATCATGAAACAACAAGGTTATTAATAAAAAGTAAATAATTCTATTATGAGTGTGAGAACAGGGAATAGATAATTAGCCAGTTTAGCTGAAAAAGATTTTAAAAATAAGAAGTATGATAGATGATGATCTGTTTCTTCATAAATTTACATTGTCATCAGCTAAACATAAGAAAACCCTGCTACTCTAACTGGCTTGATTATACATTGTTAGTCAATGACAAAAGAATTATTGCTTTGGGCTTACAATGAGCTTGTAGAGAGAAAGATAGATGGGAAATGTTTAATTAGGTCTGAATTTCAAAAGAAAAATACATAATCAATAATCATGTTGTAATTTCCTTTTATGTAATGATATTAATCTGTTTTCAAAGAGTATTTCATGGTGATTGTTTTTAAAGAATGTGTAACTTGTGGCTATGAGGTAATCTTTTTCTTACATAGAGAACTTTGTCATACATGGTATAGAAAGGATAAGATAAAAAATAAAGTTGTTAAAGTCAACTCATTGGAGGTTACTCTGCCCACCCAGTATGTATATGTGTACATATGTATATAAGTATATATGCAAAATGGTTGGAGCCAGCTCATTGGATTTGCTCCATCCACCAAATATGTATATGGTTAGAGTCTTCTCACTGTTTTTTTGCTTCATCTGCCCAATATGTTTGTCTGTATGTATGTATGTATGTATGTATGTGTATTGTGAAGTTGTTAGAGTTTGTTTTGCTTGATCTGCTCAGATAGAGCATGGGGTCCTCAATGGAGGAGTTAAGGAAAGGGCTGAAAGAGCTGAAGGAGTTTGCAACCCGATAGGAAGAACAACAATATCAACCAACCAGACCTCCCAGGGACTAAACCACCAACCCAAGAGTACACATGGAGGAACCCATGGTTTCAGCTGCATATGTAGCAGAGGATGGCCTTATTGGACATCACTGGGAAGGGAGGTCCTTGGTCCTGTGAAGTCTCAATGCCCCAGTGTAGAGGAATGCTAAGGTGGTGAGGCCAGAGTGGGTGGGTGGTGGGTGTGTGGGTAAGCACCCTCATAGAAGCAGGGGAGAGGAGGATGGGATAGAGGGATTGTGGAGGGGAAACCAGGAAGGGGGATAACATTTGAAATGTAAATAAAATAACCAATAAAAAGATAAAAAATGCATGTAATAAAAAATTCTGAGAAAACCTAGTTAACATCAGCAAAGTCCCCAGCATAATCCATGAGTCAATCGTAAATGCACTAATCAGGCAATCATAGCCAGAATAAGAACCCTTGGTCAAATAATTGAATCATTATGCCCCACAGATTTTATCCTTGCTTGTCACACAACATTATTCTGATATTGAAAAATTATATAAGATATTAAGCAATGTTCAAAGACAGATGAGAATTTTTCGGAATTGAAGAGCATATGAAATGAAGCATGTGACATCATGATAGAATCAAGAATTCCAAGGAGTCAGAATTATGGGTAAAATGCCTGAAGATATTTCAACATGTTACAATTTTTTTTATTCAGGATACCAAAAAGAATAACACAATAAAATTGTCCTGTATGTTTTCCTTCAGAAGCTTATGAATGTGGATTTTACTTTTCCACTACATTCTACTCTCTCGGAGCTACTATTGAAAAACAAATGAATCAAACAAAAATCTCAGTATTACAAACCAGGTACCTACTATAGAAAACAACTATATTTGATTTCTGGAAGCTGGTCTGTAAGCAAGACAAAGTTCCTCCTAATATCAGTAGAAGAATGTCCCTCTGTCCTTTTGTCAGGTTCTGTAGTATACCAGCAACCCTTGCTAACTACAACACTTTCATCTTCATATTGCATTCAAATCATCACTGCTAACCTCCCCCACCCCCAGTTCTTCTCATTCTATTAGGACTCCAATCACATTACATTAAACATGACACTAACTTAACATGTCCAACTTCTCTTTAACTTACAAATGTCTCTAAAGATTCAACTAAGATTTCAACTAAGTTCCTTGTCACACACAAACACTGTGGAAAGTACTTCAACCGATCGGTTGGAAAGATACAGTTCAACTCATATTCATCTCTTGCCAAAATAGCACATGTACTATTTCAACATGCACAAAAATTAGTTTAATATTCTAAGTACAAAATACATTTACTTAAGATTAACATAGCTTATTATTAGTTAATGTATTCAGGTTTTAAAATAAAAATCATTATTTGTATTCATCAACAGATGAAAATCATATTCTTCTGTGAGTACAAGAATGAATACTTACAATGCAATTAGAAATTATGCTGGTTTAGGACAGTGGCAGTAGTATTTATCCCTCTGTCAAAAGAGCTTTCATTTTCCCAGCAGAGGAAGACATTACAGAAAAGCCACAGCTGGTCAAGATACAGAAAACAGCTAAATGTGCTGGATGTCCAACTCCAGATGTTTTTTTTACAATCCAAGACCTAATGTAATGCTCAGAAATGAATGAGAAGGAGTAAGAAAGATTGCAAGAACTAGAAGACCGAGACATCTGCTGTAAGAAAATGTCTTCTATACGTGAAACGTAGTATTCAGGATCTGAAGAGTATGGCTGTCTATACAAATCTTAAAAACGACAACAATAATTGATATGCAAAAACGGACAGGGAAAATACTAGGTCTTTCCCTGAGATGAAAAGCTACAGGAATTTAATGGTTAGCTAAGAGGGAAAATCATACATCTCCAGGAACAAGACTCATGATAGGTTCTAAGATCTCAAGAGGTCAAGCTTAAATACATATAAGCAACATAAATGAACTCAGCAAGTGTTTATATATATATATATATATATATATATATATATATATATATATATAGAGAGAGAGAGAGAGACTATGTGTGTATGTATGCATGCATATGCATATGTATATGTATTTTTAAATGTGTATATACACACAGGTACTTGTGTGTGATAATAATGATAATAATAATAATAATAATAATAATAATAAGCCATGAATTTGAGGAGGGAATAAAAGGAACTGCAATGAACAGAAAATAAAGAATGATATAAATCCAGTGCTCATATATTAAATTCTCAAAAACAAGTAAAGAATAATTTTTAAGGACATTGACAAAAAACAGGTACATAGAAGCATGATTTCTAATAAAATTTTGTAGACATTCTTATTTTAACTTCTCCCTCTTTCTTCAGTATTTATCTCTCTCTTAATCAGTGCCTCTCCCTGCCTTTTTCCCACTTCCCATATTAGATCACTTTCACCTTGCTTTTTTCTATCTCTATTGTTCATTCACACCACCTGCTCTGTCAGTGGTCCCATTGTCTTTCTGGTTTCTGCAATAACTTAAGGATATGTACTCACATGGGATGATTTGGAGCTAGGACACTCAGATGAGAAAGGACATGACATTTGTCTTTTCAAGTTTTCATTACCTCATTCAATATGATGTTTCTACTGCCAAGCTCATTACTTCATTTTTCTTTACAGCTTAATAGTATTCCGTAAGGTATACATGTCATAATTCATTATCCATTCATTAGTTGAGTGATATGTGTCATTTCTACTTTCTAGCTAGTATGACTATAATATTAATTAACATGAAAGAGTAAGTATCTGTGGAGTAGAATGTTCAGTTCTATGGGTGTATGCCAAGGAGTATATGGCTGGATAAAATGGGGAAAAAACTATAATATAGGTAAGTAAGCATAAAAATATACATTTGCAGTTTAAATGAAATTTTCTCATCTGGGCTGACAAGAGTTAAAGACTTCATAACAAAAAATCCAAGAACAGGCATGGCTAGCCCTCTTTTGAGTAATTGGCCTGGATTGTCCAAGAGACTCTCCACTTGATTACACAAACACACACACACACACACACACACACACACACACACACACACCAGAGGTGTCAGGTTAAGTCTCGGTTCATAAAGAAATCATGAACTTGAGATACACAGCAGGAGACCTATGATCTCAAACTGCCTTGAATGCTTCCTCACTAAAGACTAGCTTGTATCATACCAGAAGATGACATGCATGCTTCCAGAGAAGAAAAATCATCTACAGTCCATAATAGCTGGCTAGGTATTATGGCTATGAAGAAACAGTAATGAAAAGCATGGCACAATAGCCCTTAGGGTGTAGTAGAGGCACACATGTCTTGGCAGTAACCAACAGCTCTCTAATTGAACTTAAGACACACTCAACACAAGTAGAATAGTGATTAGTACTGGAAATGAGCTACCCAAGCAAGAGTAGTAAAGTCATAGATCTTAAAGGAGAACCTAGAAACTACCACTTTATTAAACCAGCATAATCGTTAACTACTCTTAACTAATTGTTCTTATACCTACAGATCAGTGTAATCCCCCTTCCTCTTCCAAAAGAATGACTCTTTGTAGCAGATGGAGATTATTGCAGAACTCACAACCAGTCAAACTAGAGGGATGAGGAGCTCAGTCGCAATGGATTCATGTACAAAGCACTCTCACAATTATGGCTCAGGAAACTCCACAAAAGAAGAAATGGAAAGATTGTAAGAACCATAGGATCAGGAAGTTTCTGTACATCTGTGTCTCCTAATAATATCAAATGCTGTACCCATAAAGTGTCACCCACATGACTACCAAAACATGTGCTGACTGAGAACAATACCAATAGACATGCCAAAGTAACCATGGCAAAGCTCACGAAACCACAACCCTACACCAATAACTATGAACAACTAAGGAATGCTGAGAGTAAAAGAAACAGTCTTCTCAAGGAAGAATAATAACAAATGATTCTCCAATACCAAATGGTCAGCCTTGGAAACATAGATACAATTATCATTATACAGATTGAGCAAGTTGTATTTAGGAATGTACATATATTCACATATATATCATAACTTCCAGTCTGTGTGATTAGATTATTAGGATCGCTTGTGAGGAAAAACATGGGTCTTTACATTGTTACATTATGAAAAATAATACTCTTGAACTGAGATTTAAGAAGACACATTCAGAACTTAAAATCCATTTTTCTATTTACATATTCATTTATTTGTATCTACAGTTTATCATCTATCAGGTAGGTTTAATAGAGTAGGCTAACAGAATCTGTGCTTTGTAATGAGCTCAAAAGATATACTAAATAACTTCTTTCTCTTTCTTTCAGTTTTTTTTTTCAAAAAAAAACCATAAAGATTATGTTGTCACATAAACAGAGTTTTAAACTGAATTTTGATGAAAGTGATTCAATCCATTTTATTTATAATCTTCTATGAGGTCTTTTATTGTTGCCTATACTCAAAATATATAGCCTTTAAATTCTCCTCCTTTCTAAAAAAATAAATATACAGACAATGCAGCATTCTTGCCAATGATCAGGCACTTGGAGTTATTTGAATACAAAACTCTTGAATTCTTTGAAGTAAAACTACACATAAGAATCCAATAGCTTCCACATCAACGCAGTGTATAAGATGGATGTTTACTGCTGCACGTTCATTTGACAAGCACCAACATCAAGTGCTTCAAAGATGCTCCTAATGTGTCCCATAATGCCAAACCTTCATTGTAATATGATAATATCAAAATGCAGAGGTTTGGAGGAAATAAACTTGAACATTTCTAAAACCCCATTTCCATTAGACAGCTATTCCAGAAACACATTACATGGTATCAGTCAGAGCTCTGTTCTAGGAGAAAGTGGAGATGAACAACACAAATAGATTTGTAAAGACTACAAACTTCAGCAGTCACTTTGAGATTTTTGCCAGCTGGAAAGGATGAATTGAATACAAAAGGTTTTCACTAGTAAATGTTTTAAGCATCCAAACCATAGGGGGTCTAGAAGACATTTTTGTTTCTTTAAAATTAGCTTACTGTTGCTCATGCTCTCTAAATAAACAACAAATCATTAAAGAGAGTTGTAAATGAACAGATCTGTATGTACCATGAGATCTGATTATTCATCAGATAATAGAAAACAATAAAAAAAGAACAGTAAATGCAGTGGCTTGTGGGTTGAGCCAGGTCATAGACTGCTTATTGCTAATAGTTTCCTGAATCATACAGAGGATGCTGAGTGTGCCACTTCCCAGATGCCATCCAGAGTTCCAGTTTTTGAACAGCACAGCTTTCCTATAGATTCCATTAGATAAAAGTTTGTATTATATAAAATAGTTCTACGGTTAATTTCCAAGATGTTCATGCAGCTATAATTCACCCAAATAATTATTTATGGAAGTTATTGAGGAACAGTATCTTAGAGAATCCTATACAAGCGAAAGGATATAAATACTTCTCAGAAAAGAATCCATGATACATTTTATCAGGATGTATCTAATATCATCTAGCAATCCACAGTTTTGAACAATGAATGAACACTGAGCACATATGATGAACCAGTCATTAGGTTCAGTCAAATACTGCAAGGTCTTTAGAGTCAGGCAGTGAGGTCTATAACATAGTATCCAACAATGTAAAATGAAATTCTGAGGAATGCTGAGAAACTGTTATACAGGGCCAGTACATGCACAAAAATGGAAACTAGATTACCCGAGAAGACCAGGGACATTTTACTGATGTGAAATGAGGAAATTTAAGGTAGTCACTAGGAGAGTGAGGAAAGAAAATCTTCCAGGCAAGTAAAATTTCTTACAAAGTCAAAAGAAATATGTGTGGATGAAAGAAATAAAACTAAAAAAGACCTGCTTAAGAAGGTCTCAGAGGTAGATCAAACACATGGTCATGTTAGTAAATTAACAATTACAGAGGTAATCCACAGACATGGCAGTAATCAGTCTTCTCCTTCCACTAACTTCTTTGTCTTTTCTTTTGTTAGATTTTTTTGCATATAATACTTTCTGATTACAGTCTCACCTCTCCCTACTCCTCCCAGTTCCTTCCTACCTCTTCTCCCCTGCAGATCCTTTCTGATCCATATGGATCCCTACGGATGCATACCCTTTCTGATTCTTGTTAGAAAACAAACAGACATCTAAGGAATAATCATAAAATATGATAATGTAACGTAAAACTAGGCAGATCAGAATATGAAAAAACAGCCAAACAAGAAATAGCCAAAATAAAAGCACAAGAAACACATAGAGACACAAAGACACACACGTTCACAACAAAGGAAGACCATAAAAACTTAAAAACAGAACCTGTAGTATATTATATATTCAAAGTACATGTAATTTAAAAAAAGAGAGGGGGTAGAATTCCCTGACATTGATGGAACATAAAAGCCCCAAAGATGCTCTTGAGTTTCATTTTCTATTGACCATCTACTGCTAAGCATGGGAATACCCTTCAGAGTGTTTGTTTGTTTGTTTGCCCAGGCAGACTCCCTTGGACAAAAGTAATTCTTCGTTTGCAAGTGGTTATTGTTTGGAGATACCTTCTGGTTAAGGGTTAGGAGCATTATTCTGAAGCACCTTATAAAGAAGGTGAAAAAAAATAAATAAAAATGTGAAACAAAGAATGAAGTGAGACTAGGCTATAAACTCCTAAAACCCACCTCCAATGACAAACTTCTGGAGTAAGATTGGATAACTTCGCCAAACATCCAGGGATCAAACTTTATAAGATTGAGCCTATGGGGGATATTTCATATTCAAGCCACCACAGATTGTATGGGCACATGTATACCTCAGCACATGTGTGGGGAAATCAGAAAGCAACTTAAAGAAAGCTGTCCTTTTCTTCAACCATGTTTGTTAAAGAGCTCAAATGAGATCATAAGGTTTTGCAGTACCTTTATCCACTGAGCCATCTTCTCAGTCCTATAGCCACATTACAAATAAGGAAAACTACATGTTTAAAACGTCTGGGTAAGTAAATTTATTTACTCATGTCTTCACCCAAGATGCGCTGAGTCTTTCCTAGTAATAAGGTAGATAGTGATGAAAAGGGTACATGGAATCTGTCTTATGCAGCCTGAATCTAAATGGGAGATGAAAAATAAACTCACAAAAACAAAACACCAAATTCAGGTGCATCATGATGAACAAGGGGATGATGGAATGGTCTGTTACAGAAAGCAAAATATGAATGGAAGCCAAGCGAAGAAAGACCATTTCAGTTCAAAGACTAGTAAGATGCAAAGGTCTGATGTAGAAAATGCATCATGAAGTTTAAATGGGGTCATGAGGTATGTGGGAGTCAAAACATGACAGACTCCCAGAACTGTGGCAAGCAAAGGTTGAACCTTTACATTGAATGAAAGGAGGAATTTCTGAAAAGCTTTGAGCTACACTATATATGACTTGTGTTTACCTGAGATAATTCCAGTAGTTTCATTAAGGATAGGTTTCTTAGATTCCTGGAAACATAATAAAGAATTTTAAAAAAATAGATAAATAAAAGAGTCACTATCAATCATTAGCCAATCTTGCTGAGAGCTGATAGTAGTAGAAGCCTACACTGAATACAAGAAAGAGGGCAGGTATGAAGCATTTTAACAGTGAACATTTTTAGGAAATACACAAGAAAATAGATGCAGGAGCTAGAATTTTTGGCATATATTGGCATAGTTTGGTAAAATATTGGCATATTTTAAACTATAAAAGTTATTTAAACATTTTCAAAAACAAATACTATTCACACTGCAAAAATAAAATATAAGTTGAAAAAGACTAGAGACAGCTCAGAGGACAGGAACACTGGCCACTCAAGTTCTGCCTGTAACTCCAGATGCAGGGGTCTGATGCCCTCCTCTGTCCTCTTTAGTCAACTATGGTCACATGTACATCACCCCTTCACCCACATAGACATACATGCATAATTAAAAATAAAAATAAATAGGTTGAATATATTTACAAAAATATTAATACATATAAGATAGAAAGAGCTTTCAAAATTTGACAAAAGATAACAAGTAGAAAAGTATAAGCAACTAATATCAATGGTAAATTACAAGTGATTTCATATCAGCTGAGTAAGAAAGAACTGAATAACCTAGTTTATATTTTTAAACAATGTCTACATTTTATCTACCTTTATAAAATCTGTAATAATTAAGAAGATTTGTATAATGTATTGAGCAAGAATATTAAAATCACCAAAGGTGTACATAATCTAATTCATTTGTCATAGAAAACAAGGATTCTCTACAAGGAATTGATCCTTCCCTCTCATGACAGGATTTCAATGACTTATAACTGTTTTTATATTTAAGAATAAGGTTATTGAAAGATATGTCAAGCATAGCTTAACACAAGGGACTATCAATGATAAACCTTAATTTATCCAATCTGACATATTTAAGTCAAACAAGTATTGTCAAATACTCATATTTGTTCTTACAGTTTATACTGGATCTCTTCTATAAAATTTCTTTTAAATATTTAAAAGATAAACAACTGAAAAGATGAGGATAAACACTGCTCTCACGTTAGAGTGAAAAAGGTAGGCTTAATGGAGCAAGAAGGACAAATCAATTTACAGGGGAGGTAAACACCATCACTGGATTTTTTTTCTTTTTTGAAAAACAGATATCATCCATCCCAGTCAGTTTCCTCTCCATTCACTCCTCCCATGTCCTCCACACCACTTTTTCTTCCAGATCCACTCCATATCCTTTTCAGAAAAGAGCAGGCCTCGAGGAGACACAGCAAAATAAGATAATTTTTACCTTGGCTGGATGGCAATGCAAGTAAACATGTGGTCAATCCTTTACTTTAAAACATAAAAACAACAAAATGAAAACAAAAGCAAGAAGCAAACAACAGCAACAACAAAACAGACCATTTTTACTACTGACCAGTATTGTCATCTGGAAGTGTTCTCCAAAACAGCAATCTTGACTGATCCTTGTACTCCATTCTATCAAATATAAGAAAGGAACAATTTCATAAGAATTGGTTTAACTAGTCTCAGTCATTTCTGGGTTCTCTCTTTGAATATTCATTTGTGAAGAAGTGTCTTAGTTAGGGCTACTATTGCTGTGATAAAACAACATGACGAAACAACTTGGGGAAAAACATTTATTTGGCTTACACTTCCAAATCACAATTTATCATCAAAGAACCCAGAGGTGGGAGCTAATACAGAGGTCATAAAAGAGTGCTGCTTATTGGTTTACCCTCCATGACTCCCACCAGCATGGGGATGCCCCTACACACACACACACTGGGCTGGGACCTCCCATATCAACCACTAACTGAAAAAATGCTCTACATAGCCTGATCATATGGAGGCGTTTTCTCAACTGAGACTTCTTCCTCTTTGACCATAGCTTGTGTCAAGTTGACATAAAACTAGCCAGCACAACAAAGGGGAGATAGAACCTGTAGAGACCATATCCAGTTGTTAGGCATGGCCCCCCAGTTAAGGGATGGGGTCAACCACCTATCTCAAAAATATTACCACAGAATTGCTCCTGTCTAAAGGAAATGCAGGAACAAAGAATGGAGCAGAGACTGAAGGAAAGGCCATTCAAAAATTGCCCCCCTCCTTAGGGATGCATACCAACTGCAGACACCAAACCCAGACACTACTGCTGATATCAAAAAGCACTTGCTGACAGGAGCCTGATATAGCTGTCCCCTGAGAGGTTCTGCCAGAGCCTACCCAATACAGATGTGGATTCTCACAGCCAACCACTGGACAGAGCACAGGGACTCAAATGGAAGATTTAGTGGAAGGACCAAAGGAGCTGAAAGGGTTTGCAACCCCATAGGAAGAACAATGATATCAGCCAGCCAGATCCCCCAAAGCTTCCAGGGACTAAACCACCAACCAAAGAGTATACATGGCTGTAGCTGCATATGTACCAGAGGATTGCTTTATCTGGCATCAGTAGGAAAGGAGGCCCTTGGTACTTTGGAAGCTCAATGCCCCAGTGTAGAGGAATGCTAGGGTGCTGAGGCAGCAGTGGGTAGGTGGGTGAGGAGTACCCTCATAGCAGCAGGCAGAAGGAGAATGGGGTAGGGGGTTTGTGGAGGGGAAACCAGGAAGGGAGATAACATTTGAAATGTAAATAAATATAATAATCGGGGGGGGGGGGGGGAATCTGGCCTCAATATCCCTTAGATGATCAATCCAAATGTGGCCAAGCAAATAACAGAGAACATAAAAGGATTCCCTTCTATTTTCTCTACTCCCGAGCCTTTTGTTTTTGTCTTGTCTCCCACACACTCACTCTCACACACACTGTGTAATAGTTCAGTTTTAAGTTACTTGGAGAATCTGTAAGCTTGCTGCAAAGTAGGAGCTGGAAATGGATCTGGGCATGGCAGGAATAAAGTAGCAAGCCAGCTGCAGCTCGCACATACCCAGGACACACTGGCTCTTCCCTGCAGCACCCACTCCAAACCAAGCTACTGATCTAATTCTTCTAAGGTACTATTTATTTGTGAAATTGATCCCAAATTCTAGAGTCTCCTTCTTCTGCTGTTGCTTTCCTCTGGCCTGCTGCTCCGCTCTGCATGTGCTGCTTTGGCTCTTGCAGACTGCTTTACCTCTGGCCTGATGGACCCACTGAAGCATCTCCCTCTCTCCTGCTCTTTCCTAGCTTTCTAGCACCTTACCCTGGTAGCTGCAGCTCTGCTTGCAACAGCCTGCGATGTTTATTTCTCATTTCCTCCTGTTCAGAGTTACCTGGTTGCTCCCTTGCTCCCTTGCTCTCTTGCTCTCTTGCTTTCTCTCCTCCTTCCCTCCTTCTCTCCTCCCCTCCTTCTCTCTCCCCTCTCTTCTCCTCTCCCCTCTCTTCTCCTCTTCTCTCTCTCTCTCTCTCTCTCTCTCTCTCTCTCTCTCTCTCTTCATGCGCTTGTACTTTGTGAATTTCCTACCTCACCTAGGAGCTGCCCACCATAGTATTCAGATCCTGGCTGTTTTTCCTTGTTCTTTTACAGTTTTGCTCCCTGTTCTAAGCCTTAAGTGTCTCTCTGGCTGCTGGAGCCAGACTCTACTTCCCTAGGGTTCCCACCAAGTGGACAAGTTCTCTCTTAGCTTTGGTCTTCTGCACCCCTATTGGTCTATCTACTAAACACACTTACTGGCTCTGTTTCCTGTGGTTTCCTGGCTGTCTCTGTCTCCAGCCTGCAACCCTGCAGCTTCAGCTCTCACTTTCCTCTTGGAGTTTATAGTAAAAAACCCACAGTGTTGTGTTTTCAATTCTATCTTCCTCCACAGACTTAGTTTTATTACAAAAGGATGGCCTAAGTACAGATCAGTGATCAACATTTGGCAAACTTGATTTCCAAATTCTCACAAACAACTGCTACTGTTAACTGCATGGACAAATATATTTTTTCAAATTGTTTTAATTCACATTATATCTCAATTATAGGCCCATCCCAGTCCTGTACCTTACAAATCCCTTTGCCCATTATGTACTTCTCCTCAGAAAAGGGGAAGCTCCTGTTAAGAACCACCCTACTCTGGGATCTACTCCTAGGAGGACTAAGCATCTCTTCTCTCACTGAAGTCCAACCAGGCAGTCCAGGTAGGGGATGGGATCCAATGGCAGGCAACAGAGTCAGAGACAGCTCCCACTTCAATTGTTAGAGAACTCACATGAAGACCAAGCTGCACATCTGCTATAAATGTGGGTGTGGGGGCTAGGTTGAGCCCTGTATGCTGTTTGGCTAGTGGTTCAGTCTCTGTGAGTTCTCACAGGCCCAGGATAGTTGAGTCTGTAGGTCTTCTTGTGGTGTGCTTGACCCTTGCTCAACTCTATTTCCTACTCTTCCACAAGACTACCTGAGCTCATAGCCTGATATTTGGCTGTTTCCACCTGCTGCTAGGTTCTTGTCTGCAAGCATAGCAGAGTCTCATTAACAGTGTTGGAATTTGGCTTTCTCCCATAAGATGGGTCTCATCTTGGGCCAGTTTAACAGCAGAAACCTGTAAGACTCTGGGTGAGCCTTAACTTATCTGAGACCCCCCAAGTGATCACATGGAGTTGGGGATTGATGCAAAATGCAAGAAGAATTTATTAATTCAGCATACTGAGGTTTCTCTGCATATCAAGAAAGAAGAGCGACCACTCAGAGCCCATTCAGGGACCTTATATAATGAATTTTAGAGCAGCAGCCATTAGGCACAATGTGATTGGTGAACAGTGTGACTTTTAAACTGATTGGTCTTTAAAGAATGAGATAGCAGTGGCTTAATCAGCCCCTCTTTTCCAGCCTATGTGAACCTGTTTCTTCCAAGAGGGGAGGGGTGACCATTAGCTCAGAGTGGGGAGGGGATCCTGGTGGAATATCTCCAAGTTCCTGACCTGACTTCTCAAACCAAAGCTTCAGATACATTCTCAGCTCTCTTCATGTGTAAAGTCATGAACTGAGGCAACAGGCCTCAGTTTTCTAGAGCTACTACTAGGTCTACACCCAATTTGCCTTGTTATAAGACTCAAAAACAGAATTCAAAGTATCATTTTACTATCCCTTTATTTAAAAGAAATGGCTTTTCAGTAATCAACTTCCTGTGTGTCTCATAGTAAATAACTATATAGAAAAATTATAAAGTAGGTAAGGTCTAAAGATATGATATAGGTCTAAAAATGTATTCTAAGGTATATAAATGCAATTTGTAAGGGTATAAGAATGTGATTTATGATACATGTATCATGAAAGCTGTTTTAGATCTCTTTCGGTGTCTATGCTATTGTTATATTCAGAATTTTAACATTAAACAATGGAGTTCTAATCAGCTATTAATCTAGCTCTGATAAGTATAAGGGTCCATGATTCGCCAAAGAATGTTACCTCAGATGCAAATAGCATGTAAACACAGAGTGTTTTATTCTGCTGATGTCCAGCATGCTGGAGTCTACCATTTACAAAGATTGAGACCCTGAAGTGAGATTGCAGGCCCAATTGAAAGCACGTTAGGGGAATTCCAAGGAGGGGTAGATAACCTCTATCTTAATCTATTTGATTTATCTCTAAGGATATTCCAGACCATTGTTGGGTCATGGGGGGCTAGAACCTGTTCCTGGGGAAGTCTGAAAACTGCTGCTGATTTATTGTTATTGCCTCAGGCCAGATAAGTGGGAAGGGGTCAGCTTCTGAGGCATGGACTTGTCTGGACTTGCCCAGCTCTGAGATTTATGCTTAGGCTTCTGTACTGGCAATTGAAGCTTGTCTCAGTAAGTCCTGACTACTATTATAGTCACAAGATTTTAAATTCCCTTTGAATGTTTTCTAAGTATAGACTTAAAAGTGTGTCTCGTTGTGCTAAAAACATTTGTCTAATCTATTCACACTAAGTCTTCTGGAGAAAAGAAACGGTGTTCATTCTTTTAACCCAGAATCTTTTAGGGTCCTCGAGCTTCCTCTATGACTCAGAAGGGTTAGTCCAGTGCCTTTTCTAAAATGTGGATCTCAGTATAGATTACAAACAATGGTAATGCTAACATATCTAAAAGTTATCTCTGTAAACTTGAAAATTCCTGTAAGTTTCATGGAATCAACATGAATCCACCTCTCATGGGTCAAATGGGCTCCAGATAAATACTATCAATCAACAGCCTGTTTTCCCACCTTAATATTCTGCCTGTTCCTGAGGGTGGTATCTCCTCTGCCCCTATCCCTAGTCTTGGAATCCCTCTTCCTCAACTACTAGGACCAGGGGCCTAAAAATTTCAAATGTATACCTAAGAAAAACAATCTTCCACCTAATCTCCTTAACTTTATCTTTTGCTCCTAATACATAACTGTTTGAGCAACCTGCCAGCTCCATGTGTTCCCTCACAATCTACATCCTAGACACATTCAAAGAAACTAGTCCCAGGTGATCTAGCCTCACAAACTCCTCTAATTGATGCATGCATGTCCCTGCCCCAGTTGGTCCCAGAGAGCCTGGAGAGCAAGTGAAACAACCCGATTTTCTAAGACATGACCAACATCCCAGCTTTCTTGGGTCCCCAATTATACTAGACATCAAGAAGCAGTTTGAAGAGCATGTCACCTCCATTCAGACCTCACCAGTCATCCTTCCTATTTCCTCACATTTTATAATAAACAAAAAAGAAGAATGTTAAAAACCAGGTAGTCTCCCAGTTTGCCTTCAGTGACTCAGGGACAGCAGCCTTACATCACCAGCTGACAAGCACAACACTCATATCCTTTAAGATGTTCCCACTAGCTTAGACCATGCTCTTTCTCTGTCTCTCTGTCTCTGTTTCTCCTTTTATCTTTCTCTGTATCTCTGTCTCTGTCTCTATTTCTGACTATCTCTTTGTTTCTCTGTCTCTGTCTCTCTCTGTCTCTCTCTCTTTCTCTGTCTCTCTCTCTTTCTCTCTCTCTTTCTCTCTCTCTCTCTCTCTCTCTCTCTCTCTCTCTCTCTCTCTCTCTCTCATCCCAGCCCTAAGATAGCTTTTTGTCCACCCCCAATAAATCATTTGCCTGGGATCTGTTGTGCGGTGTGTTCTCTGCATCATTTCAAAGGCAATCTGCCACATAAACCATTACACTAGGTGCTCAGACATTCCTGTAAAAGTCCATGGTTGTCCTTTAGTGAGAGGTAGTTCTGTATAGTACATAAATTTGGAGTATTTTAATTCCAATCTGAGAATGCCTTTCTAATAATAAAATTTTCTTGATTTGGTTGTTGATATTATATATGTATTTGATCTCTTTACCACTTATGTTATTTTTTTCTGTTTCAAGACCCTTTGTTTTCTATCATTTAATCAACAGTCACTATTTTATCAGCTTATGTTAGAATAAATTTATCTTCAATATTTCTGCAACTATTTCTATAAAAATAGTTTTTTATGATTTAGTAACTTTAAGTATTTTTCTCTTGATGGAAAATAATACAATCACACATTGTACTTCTTGCCACCTTCCTTCCTGGTTTTAGTAAAATATAAGTGTATTTAACAACACACTATGCAACTTTTATAGTATATTCGAGCTGTATTATAGCTACAGTTATTTGGTTGTATATCTAAATTAAATCATAGACTGATATTCTTTTTTTATATTACTTCTACTCTCATGAACTCTTTATGTGTTGCCCCTAATTTTTACTCTAAAAGTTTTGTATGAATGGAAAATTTAAACAATAGGTCAGCAAATAGCAAAATTCTCTTGACTCCAATATGTAAATGTCAATGTCAATGATATTTTATTAGGATTTGTTGCTTTTGCCTGAATACATTTACAATACACTAAAATACTAAAGATGATTTATTATATATCCTATCAATAAGCAATTTCCATTGTAATTATGAAGCTATTATTCATAAACATTTTATATATTCAGATTTTTGTAGTTGTATCAGAATAAAGTTGACACTTTTATTTTTGCTGTTGTTACAGAGTGATCTTACTAATTTTATGAATTGTTTCTGCTACTCTTATGTTGCATATAATATATTCTATAATATAATATATTGCATATATTCTAAAGTAGGACTATAAAATGCATCAATAGCATTAACTTTTAAAAAACTCAAAATACCATGGTTGATATGCAGGCACATTCTGCTAGAATCTCCAGGGAATAAACAATAACAAGATAATAGCTATAAGATGAGGTGGGAAGTGGCAGAGAATCTCCAGTTTAATAACAGTAATTGAAAAGGGGAAATTTACAAAACACACCAGGAAAAATAAAGTTCATACTGGTGTATTACTGACACATTTCTATTTCCACTAAGAAGGAAAAAAATGAAGCCATAGTACAAGACAGAAGTGAAATCTAAGGTATGGATTACATCTTATGGAATAGCCATATATCCAATCAGACAGAGGTTGGATACTCCAACAATGTTTGTGTCACTGTTACACCAACTTATCATGCAGCCATGTTACCACTGTATATCACATTGTTTTTAGCTAGGTTTATATATACCCCTTTTGACTGGTAGCATGTATAGTACTATCCAGTACCATTAACACTAACACAAACAGTACTCACTAAGATGCAGAAGTTCTAGTTAAGTACCAGGTAGACTTCTCTATGTTCAACAAGATATGTAGGTGTTATACTGTCTTCAGCAACAGGCCCTTATCATCTCTTTATAGAGAACAACCAATAGCCTTGGAAATACCGAGGTATTTACAGGATTCCATGAGATTCCATGGGCCAGCAATTAGCTATGTACAATCCATTCCTGGCACTATAAGTTTCATTTGCTGGTGAAATATCTATTTGGTTCTTTCTCTTCCCCATTATTTGGTGATGCCAATAAATTTCTTTCATATATGTATATATTTTAAGAAGTTTCTATGATATTGTTTGCACATGACCAATGCATGTTAATTGTCCCTGCCCACCTACCCTATCTTACCCCTTCTCATTCTAGTCTCCATTTAATCCCAAAATTCCTTTTTGAAAAGATTCTTTTTATGCATCTAATGAAATGATCATTTTTTTTTATTTCAGTTTGTTTATATGATAGATAATATTTATCACTTTATGTGTTTTGAGCCATCCCTGAATCTCTGGAATTAAGCCTACCCAATTATTGTAGATAAGTCTTAATGTGTTTCTAGATTCAGTATACAAGTATTTTATTGATAATTTTCATATATGTTTATAAGGGAAATTGATCTGAAATCCTCTTTCTTTGTTGAGTCTTTATGTGGTTTAGGTATAAGGATAACTGTGAACTCATGAGATGAATTAGGAAATGTTCCTTCCATTTCTATTCTGTGGAATAATTTGAGTATTGTATTAACTCTTCTTTGAAACTGCTAGAATTCTGCACTAAAATCATCTGGCCATGAGATTTTTATTTTTCCGGGGGTGGTGACATCTTTTAATGGGTGCTTCTATTTTACAAGGGGAACTAGATCTATTTATATTGGTTATCTGATCTTAATTCAATTTTAGTAAGTGATACCTATCTAGAAAATTAGCCACTTATTTTAGATTTTCTAAATAGGTGGAGTACAGGTTTTTAAATTATGTCTTCATGCTGCTCAGCATATCCTAGGTGTACACTGTTATGTCCCATTTATATCTCTTATTTTGTTAATTAGGATTGTCTCTTTTTAACTTTTAATCTGGATATAGGTTAGTCAATCTTATCATTTTCTGAAAGAACTAACTCTGTTTGATCAATAATTTTGTATCATTTCTGTTTGTTTATTTGTACATATTTTATTGACTTCAGCCTTGTATTTGCTTATTTCTTGCTGCCTACTCCATTGGGTATAATTTCTTCTTTTTGTTCCTGAAGTTTCAGGTATACTGCTAAGTTACTAGTATGTTACCTCTCATTTTTTTATGTAGCCATTTAGTGCTATTAACTTCCTCTTAGAACCATATTGACTGTGTGCCATAACTTTTGATATGTTCTGCATTCATTTTCATTCAATTCTACAACGAATTTAATTCCCTTCTTAATTGCTGTCTTGATGCAATTTCATTCAGTAAAGAGTTGTTCAATTTCCACAAGCTTGTAAGCTTTCTCCTGTTTCTGTTGTCACTGATATTCATTAGTCTGTGGTAGTCAAATAGGATGCAGGGTGTTATTTAGATCTTCTTTTAATTGAAACTTGCTCTGGATCTTTGTATGTGGTCAGTTTTAGATAAACTTCCATGAGGTGCTGAGAAGAAGGTATATTCTTTTGTGTTTGGGTAAAATATTCTGTAAATTTATGATAGGTACATTTTGTATATAACATAAGTTATGTCCTCCTGTATTTCTCTGATTAGTTTTTAGTCTGAATATCATGTATTGTTAAGACTGTGGTAATGAAGTCTTCCACTATCAGTATATTGGAGTCAATATGTGATATAATCTGTATTAATGTGATATAATAAATGTTTCTTTAGTGAACTTAGGTGCACTTGTGTTAACATCAAACATAGATGTTAAGGATTGCAAAGTTCTCTTTTTGTGCTTTTACTTATGTAGTATCTTTCCCAATCTGTTATGATTAGTTTTCATTTTAGGTTTATATTATCAGAATCATACTAGCTTTATATTATTAAAATGTCTATAACAGGCTGTTTCTTGGGTCCATTTGCTTGCAATATCCTTTTGCCCTGAGGTGATATCTATCCTTGATATTAAGGTTTGTTTCTTGGATATACCAAAAGGATAGATCTAATTTTCACATCCATTCTTTTGGTCTGTGTCATTTTACTAGGGAACAGAATCAAATGATATAGAGAGATATCAATGAGCAGTATTTGTTCATTTCAGTTTTTTTGATGTGGTGGTAGTGGTTTTGTGTGTGTGTGTGTGTGTGTGTGTGTGTGTGTGTGTGAGTGTGTGTGTGTGTGTGTGTGTGAGTGTGTGTCCTACTTTTTATTTGAAGGTCTGAGGTTTTTTGTTTTTTTGTTTTTTTTTTTTGGCTTTCTTGGGTATTGTTTACCTCTTTATGTTGGAGTTTTTCTCCTTCTACCTTTTGTGTTGCTGGATTTGTAGATAGATACCGCTTAAATTTAGCTTTAACATAAAATGTCATATTTTCACCGTTTATGGTGATTAAAATTTTACTTGATATAGTAGCCTGGGCTGTCTTCTGTGGTCTATTAGATTTTATATAACATCTGTTCAGGCCCTAATAACTTTTAGAGTCTCAAATGAAAGGTCAGGTATTATTCTAATAGGGCCGCCTTTATACATTACCTTGTAATTTTTCCCTTTCTACTTGCAATATTTTTTTTCTTTGGTCTGTGAATTTATTGTGCTGATTATTTTGTTATGAAGGAAAATTTCTTTTCTGGGCCAGTCTACTTGGTGTTTGTAGGTTCCTTGTACCTTGATAAGCATCTTGTTCTTTAATGTTAGGTAAATTTTCTTCTATGATTTTGTTGGAAATATTTTCTATGCCTTTTACCTGAATTTCTTCTCCTTATTCAATTCCTAATAATAGACTTGATCTTTTCATACTCCCATGGTTTCAGATTTCCTGGATGTTTTGTTTAAGGAGTTTTTTTAGGTTTAACATTTTTTTTTTTTTTTACTGAGGTATCCATTGCTTCTATTGTTCTTCAATGCCTAAAATTCTTTTTTCCATCTTTTATATTCTCCGGTGAGCTTCATCTCTGAAGTTCCTGTTTGATTCCCTAAATATTTTTCATTTCCATATTTTCCTCAGTTTAGGCTTTTTTTTTTTTTTTTTTATTCGTTCTATTTCCATGTTCATTTCTTGAGCTGTTTCAATCATTTCCTTCCATTATTTGTGTTTTCATAGATTTCATTAATGAATTTATTTGCTTCCCCTTAGGAAACCCTATTATATTCATAAAGACCTTTTAAGGTCTTTGTCTTGTCATTCTATGTTGCAATTCTAATGTGATAAGTTTCCTGAGGTCTTCTATAGATATATTGTCTTGCCTGTTATAGATTATATTTCTATGGTGGTATTTAAACATCTGGATTTTGGAAGATTGTTATTTTAAGTACTAATACCTAGTTTTGTCTTGGGTGTTTTGTTCCTTGGTTTCTTTTGTCCTCTCTGTTTCTTACGAGAGTATAGTGGCAGTGAATTGCCTGGTAAAGAAATTTTCTGGGACCCTGGTGTGTGTGGTAACTGAGAGCTTTGGTGTTAAAAGAGTTTCTAGGTATTGTTAGTGATGCTTAAGAATGGGTATTGACTGAGGTGTGCTCAGGAAGGAGAAAAGCAGGGTGTCCCACTAGGTTCTTCTTATTTCGTAAGAAACTGGGACAAAAGTAAGCAAGTGCCACAACAGGGAGTCTGCTACAAAGCTGGGAGTGAGACTGGGAGGTTGAATTTGGAGAAGAGGAAGAAATATCAAGATCCGAAAGCTAACCTACCTTTATCTCTTGCCTACTTACTTCTCTGGCAGGCTCCAGAGGATTCATGAGGATGCTTACTGTACTTGGGGCTTAGAATAACAAGATGAGTCAGAAAAAGTTGGAGAATAGCTGTATGATTCCTTAGAGATGGTGACAGAGAGGAGAGGAGGCCAAAACAGGTGATCTGCTACTGAGTTGGGGGAGGGGAGAAAGATGCATGTCCATATCATTCTATGCAGAAAAGGCTTTTAATAAAATCTAACATCACTTTATGATGATTCCTGGGAAGATCAGGAATACAATGGACATATCTCAACAATTAAAGGCATTTCACTACAAGCTCATAGCCAACGTGGAAATTCAAAGTAATCCCACAAAAATCCAATACAAGAACAGTTGGTTTACTCTCTCCATAGTACTTGAAGTCTTGACTAAAGCAATAAAACAACTGAAGGAGACCAAGGAGATGGAAAAGAAAGAAGTCAAAGTATCTTTATTTTTTAAATGATATGATACTATATGTAAATGACCCTACAAATTCCATCTGGAAGTTATACAGCTGATAAACACTTTTAAGCAAAGTAACTGCATAGAAAATTAATTCAGAAAAATCAGTAACTGATGACAAATGGACAGAAAGAGCAATCAGGGAAACAATACCTTTAACAACAGCCTCAAAAAATATAAAATATCTTGGGATAACTATAACCAAGTAAGTTAAAAACTTATATGATAAAACCTTTTAAAGACATTGAAGGAAGAAATTGAAGATATTAGAATATGGAAAGATCTCCCTGTTCATGGATTGTTAAGATTAATGAAGTAAAATTCAATTCCATGACCATCAAAATTGTAACAAAATTATTCACAGATTCTAAAAGATCAATTTTCAACTCAATATTGAAACTCAAACGACCCAGAATAATTAAAACAATCCTGAATAGTAAAAGAAATTATAGATGTTTGACCATCCATGACCTCAAATTGTCCTCCAGATCTATAGTAACAAAAAAACAAATAAATAAAGCACGCATGGTATTGGCATAAGACAGAAACATTGATCAATGGAATCAAATTGAAGGCCTAGGCCTAAATCCATACATCTATGCATACCTGATCTTTGATCAAGAAGGCAGAAATACACACTGGGAAAAAAGACAGCACCGTTGTTGGGTTAAATGTTGAGAGGGAAGTCCCGAGTCTGCCCCCAGGGCTCAAGTCTCTGGGAGTGGAGAGACAAGGGAACCCCTACAGCACTACCAGGTGAATGTCCAGCTGTGAGAAGCCACCATGGGACACCGCCTGGGGATGGGAAAGCATAGCCTGGGGTCCAGGGGACTACACGGAGCTGGCTCCATCTGGTTCTTAGGCTCATGGGCATTCCAGGCACTGCTGGATGCCATAGACTGGAGGGAGGGGACTGGTTGGGTCCCTTGGGAACCACAGTTTGAAGTTTGTCATCAGCTATCTGGCTGGCTTGGTTTGGCGGTGGCCATGGCTGGGAGCTCTGAGATGCCTTCTGAGGGAGACTAGACTTGGCTCTTTAGACAAAGGTCTGTTCCATTGTTCCCCACAGTGGATCCCAAAGAAGAGAGACAGTCCATGGTTTTAGGTTGTTTATTGTCATGGCGGAGAGTGGCAATGAGTGAATCGGTACCCCGCAATCTCAGGGCAGTCCTGAGTTTGAAATAACTTTTGCAGGGAGGAGTGGCTGGGAGGGGAAGGGGACTTTATTGGCTAAACCTCTAAGTGCCTCATTAAAATGGGAATGTCTTGAGGCTACGTGACCACACCTCTACTTGTGGAGGGGCTTGGGCATTGCCCTTACTTGATGTGATAGACCTATGGAGAGCTGCAGCCTGGTGTCAGGAGCCTGGGATCCAGGAACATGGCAAAACACCTACCGTTCCTTGTAGAGTTATTCCCTACTGGGTCCTGGGGTTTTAAAACTTAGCTCAACCAGAAACCAGGCTGCCTTTCATAGTCCCACACACATTCAGCAAATGATGTTTCTCAAACTGAATGATTACTTGTAGAAGAATGTAAATAGATCCATATTTTTCACCTGGCACAAAACTCAGCTCCAACTGGATCAAAGACCTCAACCTAAAACCAGATACTGTGAATCTGATAGAAGACTTCAGCGGGGGTTGGGGGGAATAGTCTTGAACTTATTGTCACAAGAAAAGTGCCAATGCCAACACTATCAGTGCAGACACTAAAACCAAAAATAAATTAATGAGATCTTATGAAAATGGCAAGCTTTAATAAGGCAAAGAACATAGTAATTTGGACAAGCAGGCAGCCTGCAAAATGGGAGCAGGTTTTTACCAACTACATATCTGATGACGGGCTAATACAGAAAAATATACAGAAAAATAAAACAATATTAGATATCAAGAAAAGAAATAGCTAGATTTTTAAAGGGTACAGATCACAACAGAATTCTCAAAAGAAAAAACATAAATGGATGAAAAACTCTTAAAGTAATGTTCAGCATCTTTAGTCATGAGGGAGATGCAAATCAAAGCTACTTTGAGATTTCATCTTGTACCTGCCAGTATAGCTAAAATCAATAAAACAAGTGACAACTCTAGTTGGTAAGAATGTAGAGTAAGAGGAACACTCATCCATTCCTGGTGGGAGTACAAACTCATACAACCACTGCAGAAGTCAGTTTGCTGGTTCCACAAGAAGATAAGAATTGATTTACATCAAATCCAGCTATACCACTCCTGGGCACATACCCAGTGAACATTTCCTATAACCAAAGGCTTGCTCACCCATGTTCATTGCTGTTCTGTTCATAATAGCCAGAAATTGGAAACAACCTACATGTCCCTCAATAGAGAATGTATTTAAAATATAGTACATTCATACAATGGATAATTCAGCATTACCCATTCATATGTATTCAGCCATTAAAAAATAAATTCAGCCAATAAATGGATGGAACTAGAGAAAGTCATTCTAGTGATATAACCCAGACCAAGAAACATAAATATGGTATATTTTCATTGTACATGCATAGTGTTTAAGGCAATAATGAGCAAGCTACAATATGTAGAATCACAGAGCATAGGTATAAAGTATAGGACTATGGGAGACAGTTTGATTTTCCTAGGAAAGGGAAATAGAATAAGTAGTTATGGATGAATGGGTGATTAGATGGGAATTAAGGATCAAGTGGGGAGGAGAAAGCAAGAAAAAAATGGATAGATAGAATATAGAGAAAAACAACTAAAATTAATAGCCCCTAGAGAAACATAATACATAGAAGTTTCCTAATGTATATACTTAAAGAGGTTATCTAAATGAAATTGCCAAATAAAAGGGGAATCAGATGGCCTATTGCTTGTCTCTTGTCATCAAGTGCAATTTCAAATGCTCAGATTTTATTACATCTAATTGGCTTGTTGTTCAATGGGGTCCCAAGGGAACCCCCAAACAAACCAGGCTGTCACCAAGACTATATTTGCTCTTCACAAACTGACAGCGAGATCTCATTGTGAAGACAACACCTTCATAACTCAGTGAATGTGTAGAAGTTAAGCTGAACCCTACATAGAGCCTTTTCACTATGTTCTAATATCTTTGGTACAGGAAAGCATGCCATAGATTACCAAAGGAAAAACTTAAACATCAAGACAGCCCCAAAAACATTTCTCCTGATGGTGTCCTCCCTGAAACCTATAAAATAATAGCAGTAAGCTTGTATGAGTAACCAAACAATATCTTATGAGATATTATTTTAAAGCCCTACTTCATGAAACCTATACTTGCCACTGCTTGGATGAACAAGAACCAGAAATAGCCCAGAGACCCAAGGTAAAGCCAGATGTAATAAATATATAATTATTTAATAAATAAAGAAATAATTTATTATAATAAATAAATTATGTAATAAATTAGTAAATAAAATATTGAAAATATATCAATAAAATAACTCTTAATGACATATTCTTAATGATATATTCATAAATTAGTGCCTTGCTCAGCCAAGGCTTATTTCCTCCTGAAGCAAATAAAAACAAATACAGACACAAAACTGGACATTATACAGAAAATGAAAAACCTTGGAGTGTTCAACCCTAAATACGAAGACTCCATCAAATCTCTTTCTGCTCAGGACTTAGGGAAAGCTGTAGAAGAAGAGGGAGAAAGTGTAAGGGCCAGAGGGAATGGAAGACGCCAAGGAAACAAGGCCTTCTAAGTTAGTAGATCAGTGACATGTGAGCTCACAGAGACTGAGGCAGAAAGCACAGGATCTGCACAGGTCTGAAGTAGATGAGACTTTAAAGATGAAAGTAGACACATGCCCACATCCCTAAACTATTGGCAATCTCTAGTTGATAACTTCTTTTTTTTTTAATTTTTCATATTTTATTTACATTTCAAATGTTTCCCCCTTTCCAAATCTCCCCTTTGGAACCTCCCCATTCCCTCCCCCCTCCCCATGCCACTATGGGAGTAATCTCCCACCCACCCACCCACTCTCAACTTCCCTCCTTGGCATTCTCCTAAATTGGGGAATCTAACACCTTCAGGCCCAAGGGCCTCTCCTACCCCTGATGGATAACAAGACCCTCCTCTGATAACTTCTTTTAAATGAATGTTTTGTTTTCTCGAAAGATGTCGCACTGTAGAAACAAATTACCTTTAAGAGTAGGCTGCATATCCAAGAGTAAATGGCCAACAAAAATCAGATTCAGTGGAATCATTGTAGGTTCCCTATTTCATAATGTCATGCTTTTCTTATTTTCTTTTAGCTTTACCTTATTTTTTTATTTTGATTTTATCTCTATATTTTCTTCTCTCTTTTTTATCCTACAGGTCCTTTGTGTCTATGTCATAGTTGTCTGTCACATTCATGCTTTTATGGGATTCCTTAGTATGCAAATGAGTAGGTCTCTCTCTGTACCTGTTCTTTGTGCCTTTTCTATGGCACTTTTCCTTTCATTTATTTATTTTGTTCTTTTCTGATATGTTAGCTTTGTTTTAAAAACATGAACAGCTAAAATAATACAATTCCTCCAAATGCTATTGATCCCATATTAATAGCTTCCATTGAAAGTGTATTAGGCAAACTCCAAGGAGAATAAAAAAAAATGATTGTAGCTATGTTCAAAAAGAAAGAAAAGAGGACAAAAGTAAAACTTGAGTGGATTCTGAGAGAACATAAACACCTAACTATAATCAAGAAGTCAATGCAGGATATGGAGGCAAAATTCAATAAAGGGTATAGATAAAAAAAAATGAAATATTCCAAATGAAAAAAATCAATAAGTTAAATAAAAAAGATTAATAAAAAGCCTTGCTAATAAAAATGATCAAGGCATTACAACAATAAATGGACAAGACTAGAGAAACCTATGCCATAGTCTAGTTAAAATGCTAAATATTCATAGCAGTGAAGTATAATTGAAAGTTGCAAGAGAGAAACACTGAGTTACATATCAAGAATCATCAAAATAATAGTGGATTTCTCAACAGATGCTGAAGTATTCAGGAGAGCTTAGAATGATGTGTTTAACCATTCACAGACAATTACAAATCTAACCTATCACACTCGCAAAAGTATCACCCATAATTGAAGAAAAGGGGGAAACTTTCAATGATGTAAACTGTGGGAAGCCGCCCGAGTACCCACATTCGCCATTACAAGATGGCGCCTACATTCGGCCGAGGACAAGTTGTAAACAGGCTAGTGCGCATGCACCTGGTAATTTTCCACCTCAGAGTCTCAGCCTCTCTCGTGGCGGCATCTGGCCTGATGCGGGGAGCCAATGGGGAAGCTCCATGTCCCAGGCAAGCGCTGTGACCTATATAAGGGACGGGTGTTCTATTGTTCAGGGTCTCCACTCGTGGCAAGCTTATGCTCTCCCTCTCAAGATGCATTAAAGCTTTACTGCAGAAGGATCCTATGTGTGCCGCGTCTTTCTTGCTGGCGAGACCATAGCGCGGGACAGTAAACAAGCTAAAGAAACCTATAAACACTAAACAAAAACTAAAAGATGCTTGAACAAATCCTTTGGACTGAATAGGAAAATGAACATATACATGAAAGTACAGGAAAATTCTAAAAAAATAGATAAGCATATGAGAAGTAGGAAACACCAGCATTACTAAATCATCAAAATGACAAGAGTTAATCTATATTTTTCAGAAGCAAATCTTAGGATTAATGTGTTTAAGTCCCCAAACTGGGAAAAAAAAAAAAACCAATAACAAGATGGGGGATAGCAAGAAGGTTCAGAAGAGTAAAGGTTTTACCAACCTCAGTTTAATCTCTGGAAAGCACATGTTAAATGAGAAAAAACTCCCATAAGTTGTTCTCTGACACCCACATTTGTACTGTGGCATTCACATACCAACACACACACAGAGACAAACACACACACACATTACTATCATATTGAATTAAAAATAGAATCTACTTGATGATACCAAGACATGCAACTTATTTTCAAATACAGATAAATACTTAAGGTAAAAAGAAGGAAAAATTATTCATAAGTAAATAGAAAAAAAAGAACAAGTAAATGTTGGTGTTCCAATAGCTAACAAGATACACTCTTTAAAGGAAAATTAGTGAGGAAAAATGTAAAAATATTCATTCTAAACAAGGAACCAACCTATAAAAAAAGACACTATTATTTATAAAGTATGCATACCAAACACAGTGCAACCAATTTCACAATAAATGCTACTAGTATGAAGGCACAGACTAACACTAACACAATACTAGTATGTTACCTTAATACCCCAATTTTACTAATCACACAAAAAGAAATGTCTAAGCTAAGTGGCATCACAAATAAAATGAACCTTATCAACATCTACTGAACATTGTATACAAAGAATGCAGAATACATATTTTGTCAAATAGCCCATAGAAATTTGTTTAAAATTGGTTACAGTAAATAAAGCAACCTTTCATAAATATAGAAAATTTGAAATAATTATTTGTGTTCTCTCTGGTGGAATAGAATAAAACTAGAAATTAACAGCAAGTGAAGGTGTAGAAGATACACAAACTCTGGACATTGATTGGCTGTATATTGATGATAATTTGGTTATCAAAGAATTAAAATATCAGAGAAAATAATAATATATAAGCAAAGAAATGTAAAAATACAACCTACCCAAACATCTGGAATATAATGAAGGTATTCCAAACAGAAAAGTTTATATCTATAATGGCCTATATGAAAATATCAAACAGATTTCAAATGAATACATTAATGACCTACCTTACAACCCTATAATAAACAAAAGCAAATAAAACCCCAAATAAGAAGGCAGAAAGTAATGGATAACTTCAGGGCAGAAATTAATGAAATGGACATAAAAAGAACAATTAATGAAATGAGTTGTTGTTTTTTTAAAAAAAACACAAAAAAAACAAAACAAAAAAAACTGAAAAAAACAGCGAAAAGGAAAAAAAAGCTGAAATTAATAAAATAAGTGATGGAAGGAAGAGATAGCAATAAAAATAGAAAATAATTAGAAACTACCTTCAAAAGCTACATTTTAGTAAAGTTAGAAAAAATTAAAAATAACATATGACACATAATACCTACCAAAAAAATAAAGATGAATGAAATAATTTAAACAGATATACAAAATTCAAAAATTATAGCAATATATTTTTAATCTTCAAACTAGAAGACTAGAAAGTTAAGATCCATTCATTGCTGAATTATAGCCAACTTTTAAGGAACATCAATGTTTCTTGAGGGAAAAAAGACCACCAAATTCCTTTTATGAAATCAACGTTACCCAATACCAAAATCACATAACGATAAAATATAAGATAAAATTTTATGTGAATCCCTCTGATGAATTTAGACACAAAAAACCTAAAACAAATAAAAGAAAAGAAAAGCAAAAACAAAATCTGTTACAGAGTACTTGGTTACCCACCAGAACCAGATTATGAAATTCTGTTGTTGAACACTTTGCAGAACATTGAGAAATCTAGCTGGAACTAAGCTGAAAGTTTTCTCCCTGCTGGCTAGCTTTCATAGTGCCAGAAGGTGCTATTCAAACTGCTTGCAGAGAAAAGTCATCAAAAATTCTATTTCTAGACCCAAATTACAATAATGATATGCCTAGAAAGATGTTTTCACTGTTAACAATAGTAGCATGACTATTATGGAGGTAACCAATGGCTTATTTGTTAGATTTGAGGTCAATACCATATGAAGGGATTCATGATGGAACTATAAACCTGATTAAGATCCTGTGGCTGGGAAGACCATAGGTATAAGAGTTATGGCTTTCAAACTGCCTTCTTTTTTTATTAATCATTTGATTCGTTTACATTTCAAATGATATCCCCCTTCCCGATTACCCTTCCACAACGCCTCCATCCCATAGCCCCATTCACCCTTCCTGTTTGCCTCTATGAGCCTGCTCCTCCACTTATTCTCCCTCTCCAGCCTCAACATTCTAGCATCCCCCTACTCTGGGGCATCAAACCTCCACAGGACCAAGGGTGTCCCCTCCCATTGATGCCAGATAAAGCCATCCCCTGCTACATATGTATCTAGAGCCATGGATCCCTCCATGTATACTCTTTGGTTGGTGGTTTAGTCTGTGGGAGTTCTAGATTTTCCGGTTAGCTGATATTGTTCTTCCGATGGGGTTGCATTCCCCTTCTGCTCCTTCAGTCTTTCCCCTAGCTCTTCCATTGGGGTCTTCTGGCTCAGTCCGATGGCTGTGAGTTTCTGCATCTGTATTGCTCAGGTGCTGGTAGAACTTCTCAGGGAACAACCATACCCAGGCTGCTGTCAGCAAGCACTTCTTGGCATCAACAACAGTGTCTGGGTTGGTGTCTGAAGATGGGATAGATCCGTAGGTGGGGTGGTCTCTAGATGGCCTTTCCTTCAGTATCTGTTCCATTTTTGTCCCTGTCTTTCCTTTGGACAGGGACAATTCTGGGTTAAAATTTTGGAGATGGGTGGGTGAGCCCATTGCTCAACTAGGGGCTGTGCCTATCTACTAGAGATGACCTCTACAATCTCTATCTCCCCTTTTGTGGGTATTTAGGCTAAAGTCATCCCCAAACTGCCTTCTATTTAATAGATACTTGCTTATAACTACAGACAACTA
Source organism: Rhynchomys soricoides (assembly GCA_019843965.1). NCBI lineage: Eukaryota > Metazoa > Chordata > Mammalia > Rodentia > Muridae > Rhynchomys > Rhynchomys soricoides. The sequence continues at coordinate 8,113,757 of JADRCH010000077.1, forward strand.
AAAGGACACTGACCTTTTATCAGTGTTCCTTTGTGAATCTACTCTTAAGGTTTTTTCAGATAAGCTTAATTTTGAGATGAGTATAAGGAAGTGTAACTGGTCTATATGAAGAAAATAAATGGTTTTGAAGTGATGATCCTAAATAGGACATCTAGATAACCCTTTCCAAGACTCAGGGACATTCACAGAGGAGAGAACAGGAAAAAAAATCCAAGATCCAAAAGATGAGGAAGATTGCTGAAAACTGGTACTTCTGTTTAACACATAGCAGCCATTGCACTTATGAATTCATTGCTGCTATGGTCACAAGACCTCCACAATACTGGGTCTTTCACCATTTCATCATATATAACAGAGGGGTTTATGAGGCCTCCCACCCTTCACTGAACATTTGGTGGCAATTAGAAGAGTCTAAGGGAGACACTATATTCATATCAGTTTAGCCACTGAAATTCTGCAGTAAATAATCACCACAATTCATGCTCATATGAGGAAAAAAAATTAAAATCAGTAGCCCCAAAATAAGACACTGAAGTCAGAGGGGGTCTTTTGGGGAAGGAGAAGAGTTTCATCAGGAAAGGAAAGGAACAAAGGGAATACTGATGGGTAAAACGGTCATTAAGTCATTATGGTCATGTATGAAACTGTCAGAGTTTAAAAATAGCCATTACAAATTAAAATATTTTTAATTAAAAAAAATGCAAACAAAAAACAACAACACATCAAAAAGGCTGTTCACAATTATCAAGATGGCTTAGTTTCAGGAATTCTAAATGATTAAATGTATTCCAATTAATAAGCTTAATACAATGTATAAGTAGATTCAGTGTAGAAAGGACATGAAAAGTACAGTAACAAAGCTCATCATCTCTTCATGAGAAAATCTTGAAGAAACTAAGAAAAGTTAGAACATCTCTCAACATTATAAAGGGAATGTATGACCTATCCATACCCAACATTGTACTTGATAGGGAAATATTCGAAAGTAATTGCATAAAAATCACCATTTAGTAGAGGACGTCTACTTTCCCTACTCTATTCTATATACTGTTTGAACTCTTAGTAGATCAATAAAAAAAAATAATAAAAATAGAAAAGAAAGAAGTAATTATGTTAATTGAAGACAATATAAATTATACAAGAAAGTTCTTAGAACTCATGTAATAACTTTCAGGAAATTAGCATAATACAAAATCATCTTACAAAACCAGTGTCCTTCATATAAATAACTAGCAAATATGGTGAGAAAGAAATCAGTAAAAGCAATCTCATTTATAACACATTTACTGCTCAGTCAAGATGAACACATCCCCTGTGTTAGGATGACCTGCAAATACATGACATTCCAAATTTAAACGACTTTCTAAGAGAATAAAATTCCTCTAAATTAATGGATCAAAGAAGTGAAAGGCCTCTATGATGAAAACTTTTAAATGCTGAAGAAAGGATCTAAGGAAGATTATAGATGATGGAGAGTCCATCTACATTTACAGTTGAGAAGAACATATTCCATGAAGACTGCAATGTTACCAAAGTTGACCTACAGATTGAATTCTATACTCATACTCACTTAAATTGTAGTGCTAGTCTTTACAGGAATAGAAAATATCCAGAAAATCATCCAAATGACACTGGATAGCCAAAGCAGTCAAGTGCAAGATTAACAATGCTAAATTATCACTATACCTGATTGCAAATAATATTACAAAACCAAAATAATTTTTAAATATAATCTTATCACCAGAAAAAGAAAGAAAAGACATGTAGAATAAAAAAGTTTCAAATTTAAATCTATACAACTACAGATACCTGATTTTTGACAAAGATGCTGGAAACAAAAGCTGTAGAAAAGATGGACTTTTCTACAATCACTCTTATAGTACTCGGCATTTGCAACTAGAAAAGTGAAACTGAATCTTTATCCCTCATCTTGCTTTACAATATACATTTAAAATGGCCCAAGACCTTATTTTAAGACCAAAAACTCTTAAAGGAAAACATGGGGAAAGTATTCAAGATCTACAGATAAACAAGGAGTTTCTGAAATGGACTCCAATAACTCTGGAAATAAAACTGAAAACTGACTACTGGCATCACATCAAATTAACAAACAAACAAATTAACTGACTAAGGAACAACCTTGAAAATTGTAATAAAGTTTTTCCAGAGTATCAGTACTAGAAATGTGTATTTAAAAAACTCTAAAAGTTAAATTCATAACCCAACAAACGATCAGTTGAAGCAAATAAAATAGTTTGCAAAAGATGCAAAGTATAAATGGCTAATAAACATAAGAAAAAACTGTTTGGTGGCATTAACCATTGGAGGAACACAAAGTAAAATGTAGCTGTCCAGCAGCTATGGAGAACTGGATTAACCTGAAAGGGAGACTGGAAATGAAAAAGGGACAGGGTGTGAAAGAAGGATGAAGCCAAGACAAAAGTTTCTGATGAAGGCTCAAATTTTAATATTCAGCACTGTGGTTATATAGGGAGAGCCCACAGGCTCCATCCTTTGTTTCAGCTGGATTATGTTGCTAAGCAAGGTGAGTAGGCAGCCCATTTCTGTAGGAAATTGCAGGTGAGGCAATGCAGAAGACTCCACCTGGGTCCAACTGTGGCTAACACTTAAGGTCTATTTAGCCTGCTCAAGGCTGGGGGAAGGGCACAGTAAAACATGTTTTATGTATCTCATTACATCATAATGAAAGCCACGAGCAGGTTGGTGGTGGTGAGGGTATCATGGAGGTTCCTCAAAAATAGAATTAGCATAGGTCCTAGCTTTTCTACTCCTGAATCAATACCTGATGGCTTCTCAATCAACATACCACAAAGTTACTTACACATCTATGCTTACTAATCACAATAGCAAACTAAGTGGTTAAGGGACACCTACCTTTGTGTCCATCAATATATGAATATATTAATCAAATGTCTATACACAATGGAGTTTTACCAAGCTATAAATAATTAAATTAGATATTTTCAAAAGATCTTATGCAACTTGAGGGTGTCATACTAAGTGGAATAAATCAAACATAGAAAAATAAATATTGCATTTTTGCTCTTATTTGGATTTAGAAACAAGACTGGGGGAAAGCATGATAATTGAGAGAAGGTAAAGAAAGGGAAGAGGAGAAGAAAGGAGAAGAAAAGAAAGGGAAAGGTGGAGAAAGAAGGGGAGAAGACATGTACAGAGAGAGAGTGACAAATAAAGATGATAAGTAGATGATAGACAATAACTAGATGATAGATGATAGATAGATAGATAGATAGATAGATAGATAGATAGATAGATAGATAGATAGATGGGTGGGAGGGTGGATGGATGGATGGATGGATGGATGGATGGGTGGGTGGATGGGTGGATGGGTGGATGGGTGGATGGGTAGGTGGATGGGTGAATGGGTAGGTAGATAGATAATACACAAATAATAGCAATCACAAACTGGCTTTATTCAAATATATGTAGGTAACTGAAATACCATTACAGCTCAAAAAACATTTCTTATCAATGCAAATATCAAGCTATAAATGACTTATCAGTTATCATAGGTGAAACATTCAGTATTCAACACTCTACTTTGGTTGTATTGAAAGGCAGGAAGGAAAAGCGTAAGTTTTCAGCTAAGCAAAATGTATATTTATTCAGCTTGATGCAAGTCAGGAAATGGCCCTAATAGTTTTGAATTGCAGTAAAAGGTTGTATGCACTTGTCAAATTTAAACATTTAGGTCATAAAAACAAAAATGTCTTACAAAGACATTCTTTCAATTAAGCAATTCAGTTCTAAATTCAGAATAAAATAACAATAAAGTTTTCACATAGACCCCAGCAAGTATCTCAAATGACCTTTTTCATACTTTCCCAAGGTCCTAATTTCCAATTGTGTTTGGTATGATAAACACAATAACCAAAGCAACCTGGGGGAAAAGTGTTTATCTTGTAGATTATAGTCTATTATAGTCTATTGTCAACACAAAAACTCAAGGACAGGGACAGAAGCAGAGACCACAGAGGAGTACAGCTTACTGGCTTGCTTTCCTCTAGCTTGCTCAGCTATTTTTCTTATGCAAAACAAGACCACCTTTCTAGGGATGGCACCACCCACAGTAGGTTAGATACTATCAATAAGCAATTAATGAATATCGTGTAGATATTCCCATAGACCAATATGATAGAGGCAATTTCTGAATGGAGGTTATTTCTTACTAAATAACTCTAGTTTATGTCAAGTAGACAAAAACTTACTAGCATAACACCCCCAAAATTTTCCTTTTAGTTCTCAACACTAGCTCCAGATTCCAGCCTCAAGATCACTGTCTCCTGTCTTCTCATCTATTGCTAGTATATCACTTCCTTATTCTGAGAAAGACTATATACCCTCTTTGTATCTGCCTCATATAAATTTTCACAGAAAAGATCTGTTCACAAAATTAAAAAGGGAATCTTTAGACTTGTGTTTAATTTTGGGTAGCTATTATAGAAACTAGAAAGAGACTATTGATTGGGAAATGGAGACATGACTTTAACAGAGGGAGGATACTAGGTGACATGAGGGTGATACAGAGGGTAAAGAGAGAACAGTAGGGAGGCAGGTTTCAGCGGGGAGAAAAGTGGGATAGCAAGGCAGATGAGGAAGTCAGGGGAATGATTATTAAGAATTTTGAAAAGCCATATTGAGTCTCTTGGGAATTCTTATAAACCAACAATAAAACAATTGATAAAATATTAAAGGATGATTATACAGAAATGTGAAGTCATAGCTTTCATAGAGATATTTTAGTGATAGCGTCAAACAGATATTTTAGCTATCTCAAATGAGAAGTCCAAGAAAACAAAATGCATATGTGTGTTTGCATGGTTTGTGTCCAGGACCAGGTGTATGTATGTATGAATATATACGTGTGTTTGTGTGTATGTGTGTGTGTGTGTGTGTATGTGTGTGTGAATGTATTTATATGGGGTACATTTGTTTGAGTGAGTGTGGCATATACGTGTATATTAGCACATATATTTTCATGTACATGTGGAAGCCAGATATTGATGTCAGATACCTTCCTCTATTGTTTTCTGCCTTGATTTTGGTCACAGAGTCTCTCACTGAACTTTGAGAATAATGAATAAGCAAGACTTCCCAGCCACCAAGCACTGAGGATCCTTCTGTCTCTACTTCCTCAGTGCTGGAATCACAGACACATATTACCATGCCTAGATATTTAGCTGTGTGCTGGTACTTTAACTACTATGCTATCTTCCCAGACTCAACTAAACTTAAATTTATATAAAGTTTTCATATTAAAGAAAATTTAAATACAATTTTATATGAGAAAAATCTACAGAGGGTAAAAAGAATTTTTTAAAAAAATTAACTTTTACCAAACAGAACCTATTTACATGATTAAGAGCAAGAATTATTTTCCATTACTATAATTTATCTATGAATTGCAAAGTTATTAAAATTGCTTAGAGGTGGTGAAAGCTAAACTCAACATGGAAAGGCATTGCAATGACTGAATCTGTTTATACCTTGTAAATTCATTTGGTGAAATTTAATCCCACTATAATAATATCTGGATCTTGGCACTTTGGGAGGTGATGAGATCATAAAAGGCTTGTGAATGAGATTAGAGCCCTCAAAATAAATATCAAGGACAGAACTCCTATAAAAGCTAGTTTTTCTGGATCCTTATTGCAAGGCTTTAAGTTGTTACTATTGTGAAAGTAAATTTCTGTGTTGCATAAGACACACGGTTGACAACATTTTTCTGTAACAAACTAATCAAGCTAAAACAAGTGCTCTCTAAACAAGACATATTTTTTTGTTAGAAACATCTAATAAACTTTTCATTATTTTAAATTTCTTTGAAAATATCTCTTTTAAAATATAATGTGTGTTCTCATGTTCTTTGACTAAAAGATCTACATCAAAGAAAAAAAACTTGGACGTTTCTGCTTCCTGAGTTTTACTTCTCAAAGTAGTGAAAGGTGTTATAAAAACTATTAAAAGAAAAATCAATCAGTAAATCTCCCAACTGCAAATCCTGTAAATAACAAAGACTGGCCCACAAGACAACCCAACATTGTGATAGTGGCATTATTATCTTGTGGGTAACTAAGAGCTGTCTAATTGGACTTAAGGCCCACTTGGTAGGAAAGAAGGTATGCCTAGTACTATAAACATAGCCAAGAATGTTTGTGTAGAGAGACCATAGACCCTAGAGGAGAACCTACTAGTTCTATTTTGCTGAATTAATACTGTTTTCACCTACCTTCTAAATATGTATCCTCATGCCCATAGGCAAGTATCAGAGCTCATCTCTCATCAAATACTCTTTTTTTTTACAAAATATAAAATTGGATATAATGGCCTTGCCCCAGTACCAATAGCAATGAGTTAACAATGCATTGATAGCTATGGTTGTGACCACAGTAATAAGCTACTGACACTCTGATATCCAGGGGGAGGAAGGTCACAGTACTTTAACCTGGGATTGGTATCATTACGATTTCCTATTACTTCTCAATGGCTGAAAATGATCTTAGGAGATACCAGAGTACACAGAAAAGGAAAGTTAACTAAAAGTAAGACTCCATGATAAAGTTTCCATGATGTCATATACATGAAGAATTGAAACCTTGTAGTGGTGATTCTGTAACACAACAAACTCATGGATTCACCAAACTGGGTTGGGTGAAATCATTACTTTGGTCTGTCCTCAGTGACCTATCTGGGATAATGGGTGTTTGTTCATGTCTTCTCAGTAGAAACATATCTGTTCAAAATTCTAACAATATCCATTCACCCGTCCACTCTCAACACCACTACTATTTCTCCTCCTCTTCCTCCTCAATACCTGTTCCAGTCTCCAAAGAAACTGTTGTATCTACCCACATGTAGTATTTGATTTTATATATATTTTTTAAATTTCTGAAATAGACAATTGTCTTGAAGGTTGATTTTAAACTAAATCACTGACAGACCAAGCTGATTTATCTCTGTGTGTCTCTCTGTCTGTATCTCTCTCTGTCTTTCCCTCTCCCACTGTCTTTCTCTCTCCCGCTGAGTGTGTGTAAGTGTGTTCATGTGTTTGCAGGTGCATGGTGTGTGTACCTGTTCACATATGGATATATGCATGTGGAGGTAAATTATTTATGTTATTCCTAAAACAATGGCCACCTTATTTATTTGAGATAAAATTTCAAATTAGCTTTTCATCAAGCCCTGGAGGTCCTCCTACTGTACCTCCCCAGTGCTTTGTATACAACACCATGCTAGACATTTTTATTTGAGCTCTGGGGCAGGTCTCCATGATTAAAGACAATCACTCTATGAAAACAGCTGCCACTCCCATCTCAGCATTAATTCTTAAGATAAAAAAGAAATTAGTTTCTTGTTCATTATCAGAAAGTCTCAGCTAATACCAATATTGGTAGCTTTTAACCAGTTTATAATGTTATGCTTCCATATAGTAGTTTTTGCTTGAAACCAAAGCATAGGCTTCTGATTCTAGAAGTAAGATTTGTCTTCTACTTATCATAGATTGGTCTCAGAGACAAATCTAGTCACAGGTATTCCCTGGTTTTTGCTTCTTTTATATAAAATGGAAATACTGTTATGAGGAAAGCAAAGCTAAATGAGATTTTTTTTCCTTCTCATTATTCACCAAAAATATAAATAAATTCATTGGTCCATGGATTACAAAAAATATTTTTCTTATGTGGTTGAGGACTACCCATTTCACAGAACTAGAGAGAATCCTTATGAAAATATCACCTCCAACATGACACTGAGCATCTATTCTCTACAGCAGGGTGCATCAGAATCCCCTCTGGGTGTTGCATTCAGTGGTTTTGGGCAGGGTTGAATATGTTTATCTCTCATGTCTCTGGAGATGTTGCTGCTGGTTTGGCTACCACACTAGGAAAGCTCACTGGGAATAGGGTTACATGATTGGGCTATTTATTCCATGCAGAAGCTCAGTGGTTGCTAACCTCAGGGCAGAGGGAAATTAATGCCTATCCAAAATGTACTTAAAAGTCTGTGGTTAAGAATTTTTATTAAGAATGAGTTTAACTTCTTTGTATTGTTATCTAGAAGGAGGAAAATTTAGACCAATAATGGTGTTCATATTTTGTTTCTACTGGCATTGTGCTTTTCTCTTAAAATTCTTCCATTCTCAAGGAAGTCAAGTCAGGTTCTGAATTTTTTTGGCTTATTTCTTTCAGTATAAAAATATATAAAAATGTAAAATATGGGTGAGGAGCAAAGTATTCACTGATGATGCTTCATGGAAAACACACCCATTTCTCTTTTTCTCCTGATGTTCTCAGATTGAGTGTTTTATTTTCAGTTAGGTCAGAGATAAATATCAATGCACTGTAGGCTTAGATTTTTTAATACCTACTTTAATAAGGGTTCTCAAATGCTTTACTCTCCCTTTCTAGCCCATCTTCAAAAGGTAGGGGAAAAAAGATGGTAAATAGGACAAGGGGAAGTGGCCCTGTTTAGAAGTAGTTCTTTGAAGTGATTCCAATCTCCGATATCAGGAAACTGGCAGTCCAGTTGAGTAGTGTCAGGATACCAAGAGTCCAGTTCAAAAATGTCATCAAATATGAATCAGCAGTGACAGCAAAGTCCAGCAGAAACAGCCAGACAGATCTCTGCCAAATCAGAATGAGTCAGCTGGAGTGACCAGGACCAGCCGAAATTCCAGAAGTTCTCTGCCATGCCTCTCTCAATGAAGTAAAAATCAGCAACCAATGCATCCAGCGTTGCAAGGCTACCTATGCAAACACACTGCCACTCTCTGTTGAGTCCTGCTTACACTCTCTCCAAACATCATTTGTCCTTTCATGGGTCTGCTTCAGCAAAACATCGCATGAATCTGCATCACATGACACAGCCAGAAATTTCCTCCTCAGCGCACTTAATCTTTATTTGTCACTGATTTTTTCTTATGTTATTACAAAGTGTACTTTTTGTTTTTTCAGATAAAATCAGCTTGTTCTAATTACATTTTATAAAACTTAAATGCTTCTCCTGGTTCCTTGTTTCAAAAATTTTTATTGCTTTGCATTCAGATATCTTTAGGACCTAATATTCAACTTCATGGTTCTGAAAGAACATGACTGACTACAAATACTCTTTAAAGCTGTAAGAATTTGAATTACCTTGTCAAGACTATGCTGACAAAAGTGTCGGTACACATGACACTATAAATATGGTCTTTATTATAATAATAATGGTAAATATATCTTAGACAATTAAAAACTTTTATTTCTGTTCTTTGCTATGATTTGTTTTAATCAGTTATTCCATATACGTGTGTAAATGCTGTGGTCAAGAAATCATGTGTTGTCTGCCTTAATTTCTTTCTCAAAAAAGAATTTCATCTCAAATTATGTATCAAAAACATTCTAATTTATTATTGCTGTTATTATTGTTGCTGTTGTTGTTTAATTAATTAACTTATTGATTTACTTTACATCCAGACCTCAGTTTCTTCTCTTTCCTCTCCTCTCAGGCCTTTCCATCTGCTCTTCCTTTCTTTACAGAAAAGAATAGACCTCCCATGAATATCAACCAGCTCTGTCTTATCAGGTTGCAGTAAGGCTAGGTGGATCGTCTGTTATTGAGGTTTGAAGATGTGGCCTAGTAGAGGGAAAGGATCCCAAAGGTAGACAACAAAGTCAGAGACAACCCACAGTTAGGAGTCCCAAATGAAGATCAAGCTGCACAACCTTTCCATGTGTGCAAAGGGCCTAGGTCAGTCCCATGCATACTTCCCTTTTGCAGGATTTCTCAAGCTCAGCTTATTTTTGTCTGTGGGTCTCTGCATCTGTTTTTATCAGTTCTTTGGTGAAGCCTCTCTGATGAGGATTATGCTAGGCTCCTGTCTGAAAGCATATATAGCAGAATAATAGTATCAGGCATAGGTTCCTTCTGGTCTTAAGCTGGATTAGTCTTTGGTTAGCCATTCTCTCAATTTCTGCTCGATCATTGCCTCTGCACATCTTGTTGGCAGGATAAATTGCAGGTCAAAGGTTTTGTGGCTGATTGGTGTCCCAGTGCATCCATTGGTAGTAATGTCTGGTGACAGGAGATAGCTCGTTCAAGCTCCATATACCCCATTGCTAGGAGTCTTAACTAGGGTCACACTGATAGATTTTATGTTTTATAATTAAGCATCATCTCTGTGAAAGGTAAAATTAGCAAGCACCCACATGATTTTTGTGCAGACATAAACACTTATAAAGAAAGTCACTAGGCATTGTTAAATCAAGTTTTCTAATTTGTATTTGTCATGAACAGTCATTTGGCATGTTGTGGTTCAAACAACCAATTAAGAGGAATTTTCTTCCTATTTTTGTCTGGTATTTGGCTTGAATGGAGAAAACCCATTTCTCTGGCATGATTTATAGTATAACTATTTTAAGGGTTAGTTTTAAGCTTTAGAGTTTCATGATTATTGTCCCCTGTCCTCATCATTAATAATGGCCAGCTGTACTGCCTTCCTTAAATATCTAGAATGGTTTTATTTCATCATCAATATAATTGGGGACTAACACTATTAATGTTAGAGACAGCAACGTATCTGCATTAATTATGAAACCCATCTAAAGCTTCAAAACTAAAATATTTCCCCAAGTTCTGTAATATTCATTTCTGGCAGAAGCTTGTACCATTTTTAATTAATAAATAAGCAGTAAAGAACTTTTACCAAACCAATGGCAATTTTTAATCTAAAGTGAACAAAATTAGAGAAGAGATAAAGCTAAACTTTTGATGTTATACTCTGTTATTACCAACCAATACTCAAAGCAAAATAATTTATTAATCAAAATAAAACTCTACATATCTTGTCTTCAGAGGAATCTTCTTGGGATCACCTATTTCTTAATCACTTAAACTCATTAGCAGCTATATTTTCTTGTCACAACAAATAATAGTGACTTCTGCTTTGTAATTTTCATATTCTATGTCTTTTGATTTTTATCATTAAATAACTAAGATGTGAGGATGGTATAAGGTTTAGTGAGGTATAATTTCCTAATCACTCATGAAAGTTCTCATTTTACAATTATGCATTAAAGAACAGCTTACTGGGCTCCTTATCATCAATTATGACATGTTCAACCATTCTGTCCTATCTCTCGAAGGGGATGAGATTTCACTAATCAAATGTCATATTACTAATCAGATTCATATCAAATATATTATTCCATATAAACATGACTGATCAAATCTCCTCACTCTTATTTTGTTATTATGATAAATATCATCATTGTTCACTCTTTAATTGAAAATAAATTCTTCTTTCATACATTCCGAACAGAATTTCCCATCATTCCACTCTTCCTGGTTTCCCCTACTTCCCCTTTTTCCTATTTACTCCCCCTTCAGTTCCCATTTAAAAAGAGCAAGCCTCCAAGAGACAATAATCAATCGAGGCAAAAAAACCTCACAGCAAAGCTGAAAGGGTGACCCAACATGAGGAAAAGAGTCCTAATATCAGGCAGAGGAATCAGAGAGACATCAACTCCCACTGCTAAGAGTCCCATAAAAACACCAAGCTAATAGCTATAACATATGCAGAAGACCTGGCACAAACTCATGTAGGCTCTGTGCTTACCACTTGAGGTTCTGTGAGCCTATATTCTCCTGCTGAGTTGATTCAGTGGGGAAGGTCTCCTGGTGTCCTCCATCTTCTGGCTCCAACAATCATTCCTTCAGCTCTTTCAAGAGATTCCTCCAGAGGAGAGGGTGGAACGGAGGATAGAGATCTCTAATTTAGAATCAATCTCACATTCTCTCTTTCTCTCTCTCTCTCTCTCTCTCTCTCTCTCTCTCTCTCTCTCTCTCT
>JADRCH010000077.1:8125632-8214627 GCA_019843965.1 Rhynchomys soricoides
TCTCTCTCTCTCTCTCTCTCTCTCTCTCTCTCTCTCTCTCTCTCTCTGTACAATGTATGACTCTGAATCTCTACATCTACTCCCATATGCTGCCAAAGGAAGTCTCTGATAATGGCTGAATAAACCACTGATCCATGAGTATAGCAGAATATCATTAGGAATCATTTCATTATTTTATTTTGCTTTGTTTATTTCCAGTAGTTTTTGGTTCTCTACTATCACAATCAGTGTCAAACATGGGCTCCTTCTTATAGAATTGGCTTCAAGTTATATTGGGTATTGGATGGCCACTCCCAAAATCTACACCACTATTGTTCTACAACATGTTGCAGGCAAGGCTGATTATTAGCCAAAGGTTTTATGGATGGGTTGATGTCCATCCTCAGTTGGAGGCTTATAGAGTACCTTTCCACACCAACAAGACGAGAATATAGATTGACAGCTCTATGTAAGCAGCAACTGGACTCTCCATTTTCATTGACCGATATAGATGTTTGACCTAAGCAATGGGGCTGCACTGTTCTTTGCAGAGGGCTGTCCTCTATCCTAGCATCAACCTAGGCTGTTTGGGTTTCTCCACAGGACACATTTGTCCAATAACTCAACCAAATACAACCGGGTCCCACCACAGGAATCCTTGCCTGTCTACATAAGACTATATTTCCCATTACTAGGAGTATTCACTAAGATCACTGTCATAGATTCGAAGAAATTTCCAATGTACTGTTCCCTTACTGTCCTCAGATGCCTGCCCTCTCTTCCTGTACTCTCTCCCTCCAGCATATTCCCCAACATGACCCCTCCTGCTCCCATCCCAATTTTAGCCCTGTCTACCTACAAAATCATTCTATTTTTCTTTCCCAGGGATATCCATGCATACCACCTCCACCAAAACAAAACAAAACAAAACAAAAAAACCTTCTCTTTACCTAACCTCGCTATGTCTATGGACTGTAGCTTGGTTATCATTTACTAAGTGCCTAATATCCACTTATATGTGAATACATATCATATTTGTATATCTAGGTCTGGGTTATCTCATCCAAGATGATTTTTTTCTAGTTCAGTCATTTCCCTGTAAATATCATGGTGTCATTTTTTAACAGCTAAGTAGCGCTCCATTGTTTAAATTTTCTCTATCTATTCTTCAGTTTAAGGCCATCTAAGTTGCTTCCAGTTTCTGGCTATTACGCGTAAAGCTGCAATAAACATGATTGAGCAAATGTCCTTATGGCAGGATGGATAGATTTTTAAGTGTATGCCCAAGGTTTAAATGGGTCTTGAGGTAGATCAATTCCTAATTTTCTGAGGAACCACCCTATTGATTCTCATATTGGCTGTACAAGTTTACATGACCATGAGCAATGGAGGTATGTTCCCTTGAATCACATCATCATCAATTTGAGCTGTAAGGTGTATAATTGATCTTAGCCATTCTGACACATAGACACCAAGCCAGTCATAAAATCCTATGTCTACAATCTGTCCTGCCTGCAAGATGTGCTAGAACAATGGCAGTGAAGAACTTGTGGGAGTAGCCAACCACTATTTGGTTTAACTTGAGGCCCATTTCTTGAAAGAAAGCCCATAGATCAGTGCCTTGTCCAGTTATCATCTGAGAGACATCCTCCACCAGAAGATGGGAGCAGATACAGAGACCCACAGCCAAGCATTATGAAGAGAGAAAATTCAAATTGGAGGTCTCCATTGGATTCAGTAGAATAGATCCTGTTTTTTCAGCCATTTGTTAGTTTGGGGCTTTCTACTGGGGACTTCAATCCACTGATATTGAGAGATATCAATGACCAAGTATTATTTTATCCTGTTATTTGATTTTGTTGTTATTGCTGCTGCTGCTGCTGCTGCTGCTGTTGTTCCTGGTGGTGGTGGTAGTGGTGGTGGTGGTGGTGGTGTTACATGTATGTGTTTGCCTTCTTTTGGTTTGGCTTATGTGAGATAATTGTTTGTGTTTCCATGGGTATAGTTAACCTTCTTAGGTTGGGGGTTTCTTTCTAGCACCTTGGAATTTATAGATATTGATTAAATTTGTCTATATCATTGAATATCTTATTTTCTCTATCTATGGCAACTGATAGTTTTGTTGAGCATAGTAGTCTGGGCTGACATCGATGTTCACTTGGAAAATGAAGCACATCTCTCCAGGTACTTCTGACTTTTAGAGTCTCCATTGAGAAGTAGGTGTAATACTAATAGGTGTGTTATTATGTGTTACTTGCTCTTTTTACCTTGAAGCTTAATTATTCTTTCTTTGTTTACTGTGTTTAATGTTTTTATTATTCTGTCATGAAGGAACTTTCTTTTCTGGTACAATCTAGTTAGTGTTTGGTATGCCTCTAGTACCTTTATAGGTATCTTTTTCTTTAGGTTAAATAAATGTTCTTCTATGATCTTGTTGGAAATATTTTCTGGGTCTGTGAGCTGGGGTTCTTCTCCTTTTTATATTCCTTTTGTACCTAAATTTGGTCTTTTCATAGTGTCCCAGATTTCCTGAATGTTTGGTGTCAGGAAGCTTATAGATTTAGCATTTACTTTGACTAATATATCTATTTCTTCTATCATGTGTTCAATGACAGATTCTCTTTTCTACCTCCTGTATTCTGTTGGTGATGCCTGTGTCTGTAGATCCTGTTTGCTTACCTAGATTTTCCAATTCCAAAATTTCCTCTCCTTGTGCTTTTTTTATTCCTAGTATTTCCATTTTCAGGTCTTGAACATCTTTATTCATTTCCTCCAACTGTTCCCCCCCACCTTGTCGTTCTTTGTTCTCTTTAAGGAATTTCCTTGATTATTTGTTAATCTTTTCCTCAATTTCTTTAAAGGATTTATTCAGTTCCTCCTTAAGGAACTTTGATATCTTCTTATAGTTGGTTTTAAGGTCTTTTTCTTGTGTGTGGCTTTGTTGGAATGTTTGGGTCTGCTGGGATAGGATAACCAGACTTTAGTGGAGAGATATTGTCCTGACTGCTATTTAATGAGTTCTACACTAGAGTTTAGACATCTAGAATTGGGGTGATTTAAGTCTAGATGCTGAATTCTAGGTTTGTCTTTGTTGGGGGGTTCCCTAGATTTTTATTTTCTGTCTGAATTTTCAGAGTGTATTGTTTGTTTTCCTGGTCTCCTTTGCTGGTGTGTTCATAAGAAATGCCCAATAACACAGGAGGCTGGGAGCAGTAACTAGTGAGCAGAGGGAGGTCAGGAGTGGGTAGTGAATGGTATCCATAGGAGATGTAGGTAGGGAGAGGAGGGAGGCCTCAGTTGGTGATCTGGCATAGTGCTAGAGAGAAGACTGAGTGGTGTAGAAAATTTTAATCCTGACCTGGGCTTTATATGCTGCCTTGATCATTCAGTTCCTGGATAAAACACACACACACACACACACACACACACACACACACACACACACAACCTTTATATTTACAATAAGCCTTAATCAGCACCAGAGCTGGGCAGATACCTATCCTCTATGTTATTAGAATGTACTTTCCAATTGATAACCCTGAGTTATTACTTACTATGTTTCATCTGGGCTGCTCTTTACTCCAAATGGCCAGCCCTCAGGGCCACATTTTTTATGGCTCACCTAACTCATGGAAGCTTCTCTTCCTTCTCCGCCTTCTTTTCCTAAACCCAGGAAACCTAGACCCCATCTATGTCTCTTCTGCCCAACCATTTGCTGTTGGCATTTTTATTTACCAATCAGAAATAACTTGAGAAAAGAGGCACTTGAATCTATGTGCAGATTCCATGTCTTGGGGTCTTGCACTTGAGCATTACAATAGACAGCAAGACCAAACCTCAACAACTGAAGGATTGGGTCTGAAGGAACAAAGGAAGTGGAAAAGGTCTCCCTGCAGCCCATCTAGCTTTCTGGTAGGCATAGCCCCTGGTTGAGCAGGAAGTGTCCACCTGCATTTGGGGCTGGGATACATCATAGAGTTGGGGGAGAGGGTCCAGGAGGAAATGGTCAGTGATATCTATAAGAGGCATGGATGGGAGAAGGTAGGCTACAGCTGGTGTTTTTTGTTTTTTGGGGTTTTTGGTTTTGTTTTGTTTTTTTTGTTTTTTTTGTTTTTTGCAGTACTAGTGATGAGCCTGGGGAATTGGGCTCTGAAGAAACAAAGAGTGAAGAAGATCTGCTCAATATCCACTTTAATAGACATCATATATCTTTAGGTGTGTACAAGTCAAAAGAGCAGATCTCTTTTGAAGTTAGACACTATGTTCTTCAACATAATTAGAGAGAATAATTTAGAATAGTGCAGCCAGATACTTGGGAGAGTTTCTAAAACCAACCATGAGGCTGCTTATTTGATTGGCAGTATTTCATTGCTCATTGACATGCTCCTAAATTTCAGGATTATTTTCTACAATTTTGACTTAATAGGTCTAGAATGTGGCCAAGGAACTTATAACTTTGAAATCTCAAAAGGTGATTGCACTCTGCCTTCTATTAAGGAGCCATTTTTTATTCACATAGCTAGAAAATAGAAACAGCCTAGATGCACATCAGTGAACTGAATGGTTAATGAAACTGTGGTGCACACAATGAAACTTTATTCAGCTGTAAAGAAAAAGAAAATTATGAAATTTGCAAGCGAAGGATGGAACTGGAAATAATTACCCTGAATGAGGTAAGCCAGAAATAGAAAGGCAAATACTACATGTTCTCTCTCAGATATAGGACCTGCTTTTAAATCTTTAAATTTGTGTGTTTAAATTGGAGTACCCACAGAAGCCAGAAATTTAGGAAGGGCTCATGGGTACTTTTAATGAAAGACAGGATTTGGTACAAAGAAGGAAAGTGGCAGGATTGGTAGGTGGTTTAAGTTCATAAAGGTATAGGTGAACTGGGCAAAGAGAGGATGATGTGGGGGGGGGCAGGGGATAAATAATATTAAAGACCATAGAAAGAAAGCATGGAGGTTTGCTACTTTAGAGTTTTTTTAAAAGACATTTTACAATTTATTTATCCTGTATGTATGAGTGTTTGCCTGCATGTATGTATGTATACTACAAGCGTATCCAGTGCCTACAGAGATCAGAAGAGGGTATTCTAACCTCCTGGAATTACAGTTAAAGATGATTGTGAATTGCCATGAGGGCGTAAAACCTGAACCTGGGTCCTCTGCTCTTCACCACTGAGCCATCTCTTGAGCCCTAGAAAATTTGTAAAACCATTATTCTAAATAGTCTGCCCCAAAACATATACATATATATGTATATACACACATATATATTCAGGCAGACACACAAATTCATGTAAGTGTGGAACAGCAATTAATTTTTGAAAGAGAGTCTTGAATTTGAAGAGGATATTTTGAAGGATTTGGGATAACAGAAGAAATGGGGAAATTCAAAATTTCAAAAATGAAAGAAGTGGATTTTAAGTTTTTTACACACACACACACACTTTAAATCACATTCATGGAAAGACGTAAATACAAAAAGGACAAAGGAATTTTTCTGTTCAGGTTGTTAAAATTTCATCATGGCAATATACTTCCTCAGAACTTCCCAGATTTAATGTTGAGACTGGAATGTTTTTAAGAAGGAAGGCAGCTGATGAGAAGGAGTGTGACTCCAGGTTACTAATGCTGTGTCACTAGAAAGCCTTATGGTGCTCAGGGGAATTAGGATAATAATGGCTTAAATTCATTTTCATGTCAATAAATACATTTTAAAAATGTTAAAAACCACCTGGTAGGTAAAGTAAAGCATCTTTGGCTGCATTACAAGAGGCCTGTGTTTGAGCATCTGAACTGTGGGTGAAGCTTCCCATGGCTTCCTCCTAATTGCAGAACTTTGTGCAAAGCTGTAGCCTAAATTCCATCGTGAAAGCAAATCTTTTGTCATTGGATACTCCCAAGATTATCTAATTTCCCATTTTACCACAGACTGACCTCTGTAGTAAATATATATGCATATGTATCTAGCTCAAAGAGATATTTAAATCTCTCAATAACTATCTTGTACAAATCCTGTTTGAATATATTGATTTGAATAATTAATCAAGGGTACTCAAATATTTCCCATCAGTGTCACTAGTCCAGTTTCTTTTACATGTTTAATCATCTACCTTCATTTAACTTTATTTAAAATTGTTATCTTCCTTGTGATCTGTTGTAATTTACTTGTTTGAAAGCTAGCCTAATTAAGAAAACAATAGGAAAGCATGGTGATAAAAGAATAAAATGATTTTTGTATATTTTTCATTTTAGTTTTAGCATTATATGCCTCACAGCAGTAAGAACAGGCAAACTTCTTATCCAGAATTCGTAGCCTGACTTTGCAATCTGACTGACAATTTCATGTTTTTCCAAATTCATTTCTTAATACTAGCTTCAGATCTACAAATTATCACCCAAAACCTCAGCATTCTATGTATTCTTTGTTTTTCATTACAGTATTTTTACATATCCTGCTTGCTATCCAATCTTCATGATATTCAAATGCTGCCTGCTTTATAAATAAAATTGCAAATATTATCCCTTCTTTCCCTCAGTGGGAATAATTCTTTTTCTATTGAAATTTCCACTGAGATCTTTATTTGTATGAAATTTTCACCCTAAGTTACTTCTTCCTGGACATCATCTACACCGTGACACATTATCAAGAAGTCAACAGTTACTTGAATACATTGCTGAATGGATGGTTGCATTATTGACCATGTTTCTTTTAATATAAGATTCAATTTGAACTGTTATATTTTTGGAATCATTTAGCACAAACACCTTTTTTCCCATGCTCACAAAAACAGCTTCAAAAATGCGTACAATTTCTGTGTTCTCATTCTTCTGTGTACTACTGAAGACCAGACTCAATTACACTCACTTGAAGCAAGTCCTCATACATTAAGTCATACCCAGCCCTGCTAGGTGCACCACTTCTGGCCTACTTCTCATGGGCCTTTTTGAAGTGCATCAAATCTATTTAATATTAAACATTATAAAGAAAATCTAAGTCCTCTGTCCCATTGTGTACTTTCATCCAATGTTTACCAGTACCTTCTCCTACACTCACATGCTAAAATTAGTTTTGAAAAATTACGTGAGCCAATTATGTGCACACACACATATAGACATATACATGCACACATACATGTGTGTTTGAGGAAGAGAGAGGATGTGTGTAGAGACAAATTTTCTGTTTGCAACTTTCTTTAGTTATTCTTTCAGAAACTGTGTCTGTTGTTGTTGTTGTGTGACATATGAGTTTCTATCTTAAGAACAACTGTAATTCAACAGTCATCCTTTATCATAGTTTTGTCTTATTTAAATATGTAGATTAGTATACAACAACTTAAGAAAGAAATGGTTTGCTTTGGCTCAAAGCTTGAGAGTACAGCCCATCCTGACAGGAAAGTTGCAGTGGCCCCAGCAAAAAGCATGTAATCAAACTGCATCCATAGCTCACAGAAAGTGATGAATGCTGGTGATCTGCCCTTCTATTTATTCAGGCTTCTTATCAGCCCATTTAGGGTGAAAGCAAAACCAATTCTACTTCTTAGCTTCCCTCCAAAGAGAATTTTAAACTTTTAAAATGAAAGCAATGCCTCATTTATAACGTCACGATAGAAACTGCTGACCACTATAGTATCTTTTCTGCTAAAATCTGAACAAGGATATTTTTTCCTCTTAGCATTCATTAGCGAACAAGAAAGTCAAATGGCAATGGGATGTTATAACACAGCATTGTGGTCTCATAGTGCATTTATTAGATTGGTAAAGATCACATAGTTTCTCTAAGGTTCATTTCTAAGAGGTAACATTATCACATAAAATGCCTCAGTGAACTAGCATGCTGTAGTTCAGTAACTTTCATAGATGCTGGAACACTTCTTAAAAATTAGAGACAAACAAAAAGTAATTGCTAAGGAGAAAAGGCAAATTGTTGAGCTAAATTCGTTACTCAAATGGAAACAGACTTCAATCAATTACTCAATCGTTTTCTATAAGCTCCTTCCAGCCTCAGCAATAAAGAATATTTTGTCTCTAGATTTGGAGAAATTAGTATGTTCTGGGATTAGAGGACAAACCACATAAGAAATAGTGAAATGTAAAAGTAGCACGACCTTCACCTGATATTATAGCAGCCTTCTGCACAACAGAGAATATGAGTCTAAAACTGTCTACTGGGGCTTGAAATATGGCGTGGTCTTTAAGGGTGCTTGTTGCTCTTAAAGAGGACCATAGTTCGGGTTAGCACCATTTTGGATGGCTCATAGCATTCTAAAATTCTATTAACTCATTCTATTAACTCATCTTCTGGCTTGCTTGGGAATTTGAACTGATGTAAACATAACCTCCTTCCAATACACACACACATACACACACACACACACACACACACACACATTTAAAAAAAAAAAACCTTAAAAATTGTTTTAAGACTCAGAGTCAAGTATATGAATGCCTCACAGAAATGATCATTGAAAATACATCACAAAATGGTGTAACAAAGAAAGTAATTACAATGTTAATGATAGTTTGGAAATTTAACAATTAAAAAAGTTTCCTTGAGATGTCAAGGTCTAGAGAAACCAGTAAATAGAAACTCAATGCCTCAGGAATTCATGACTCACAACTCAGTGTCCTCTGAGTGTACAGGGAAACAATGACCTTGACACCGTGTGAAACAATCATCTTTAAAACCCTGTGCTGTCTGTTTCACTTTACAAACATGCATGAGAACTCTGAAAAATCTGTTGATGTCCATTCAGCTAGCAATGATGCGATCCAGATGGTTACTAAATGATAAAATTATCTTCCCGAGAGCTGCACAGATTGTCTTATCTGTGTCTGTAGTGTGGGATAGCTGTTCTCAAAAATAGAGAGGAAAGTCGCCAACTTTTAAGGGAAAATTTGATGGACCAGTTCATGGAAAATAGTTTTTTGAGGGCAATCATTCACTTAACATAATGAAGAAACTAAACGTTTTCAAGAAATATAGTTAAACGTGAAATGTCTGGAAACCGTTCAGAGCTATCATCTAGAAAAAAAAATTGCTGCCCCTTGGGGAACTTGTCTGATAGTCCTCAGGGTAAAATGGAGTTTCTATTTTGCTGTGATCAATTAATTTGATCATAAGGGAAGTTTATGATGCCCATACAGATCAAACTTGGAATCATATTTTTATTCTTGGCAGAGAATCAGACTGCCAGAATTGGGAACATTTAAACAAGTTTTTTCATGACTCTAAGCTTGTCTTTATATGACAGACATGATTTAAATGTGATTTCATTTAAATCACTGGTGGGTCCCTTCCTTTTACATTTTGAAAAAAATAAGAAGGTCACCTGCTGAATGTTCAGTTACAGAAAGGAAACAGATAGCCAAAGCTGTGGTGTGGCATACAGAAAGCAAGCACCAGCTTTGGAGACAAATTACTTAGGATGTTTCTACTGTCTCTGACACTTCCCACATATGTCATCTTTTACCTGGATCTCTCTCTCTCTCTCTCTCTCTCTCTCTCTCTCTCTCTCTCTCTCTCTTTTCCTCCTCAGTATTCTCTCATTCTACCCTCTTCCAATGACATTTTTACATTTTTCATAGCTCTGACTAAATATCTAACACGAAGCATCTTAAGGCAGGAAGGATTCCTCCAGCAAATGTTTACCATGAAAAGATACCTTCTCAAACAGGGTAGACCATGTTTTCAAACACAGAAACCTTTAGGGCAGTGGTTTTCAATCTGTGGGTCATAACTCCATTAGAGTTTGCATATCAGATCTCCTGGATGCCAGATACCAGAGGTCAAAGCATTACGATTCATAACAGAAACAATACTACAATTAAGAAGTAGCAAGGGAAGAATTTTATGGCTGAAGGTCACCACAACAAACGGAACTGTATTAAACTATCACAGCATTAGGAAGGCTGAGAACCACAGCTCTAAGAACCATTTCACTTACATTCTCATCCCATTCTTTTTCCTCTGTTTTTGTTGTTGTTGTTACTTTGGTTTTGGTTTTGTGAGACAGGAATTCATACTGTAGCCCAGGCTCACAGTGAGTTCACTCGGTAGCTCAAGTAGGCTTCAGATACAGAATGTTCCTCTTTTAGCCTCTAAATGTTGGAACTACCAACATGTGCCACTATTCCTGTCTTTGGACTCTATGTGTCTCCATGTATGTATGCATAACTTTTTGTGTGTGTATGTGTGTGTGTGTGTGTGTGTGTGTGCGTGCGTGCGCGCTAATTTTTGATAAGCTGTCTTGGCAGAGAACTTGTAGGATCAGTCTCCAATGTCAGGGTTAAAGTTAAGTGCAGGCATACTTATTTTATTTTGAATGCTTTGATTTAAATTCAGGTCTTTTTGCTTTCCAAAACAAGTGTTCTTACCCACTGAACTATCTCTTCATCCCCATAAAATTGTTTGTTACCAAAAAAATGTTGCTAATAATTATATACATTTTATAAAACTGCTGTGGTTGATCATAGATAAAAAATGATGGTAATCTTTAACTTGTCAGCTATGTGTATACTATAAAAAATATGAGTGTTTTTCCATTTTGATATA
Organism: Rhynchomys soricoides; assembly: GCA_019843965.1. NCBI lineage: Eukaryota > Metazoa > Chordata > Mammalia > Rodentia > Muridae > Rhynchomys > Rhynchomys soricoides. The sequence goes on from JADRCH010000077.1 coordinate 8,136,172, forward strand.
GGATTATAACTTAGTCAAATGTTAATCTAATCAAATATGAAAGAAAATTTTGTGTATTAGTATTGTACTTCTAAAGTCTGCCTAGTTATGGGATTAACTTTTTTGTTTCCAATAACTACTTTTAATTGGTTTCCAGCTGTCAAACATCTCCGAGCCAAAGTGCTTTACGAATGAATCTTTTGATTCGTATCTTCCCTTTTCTAGGATCACCACTATACAAAAGGAAACAGAACCATACCTTATTATGTACAGAAAACTACAGTCTTCCAATACTTTAATGTATGCACCCAGTACATTGTGAGACAAAGAATGTTCATCAAAGGCTGAAAGGAGAAGCAGATTGTCCTTTCCAAAAGGGAGAGTTATATTTTAGACCACCACCATGCGGACAAAGTTAAATACCCCAACTCTACTACAATGAATGTATAAAAGAGTAATTCATAATTTCAACCTTCTAATAACAATAAATTAAAATGAAAGCATAGTTTAAAAGCTAAATTCTAAATGTAACATAATGCATTTCCATATTAATAAAGTTTTGTATGTGTGAAACAGTTTTTAACATATGCTTGAAGGAAAAATGACCATATTAAACTAGCTTAGATCAGGTAACAACACTCAATTTTGTCCTTTACAAACAAGGTTGTTAGAAAAAATGCAAAACATTTCAGTCTTAAATGTCATAGTTAAAGATTTCAACAAAAAGGTGTTCTGGGTTTCTAAGAGATTGGGCATAGAAATTTCTGTAGGATTTAATTTTATTTCCAGAAAAGATACAAGATTTCAAAATATGCATATGAAAAAGAATACAATACTTTCACATAATGAAAATAACAGCTATTTGTATATAATCAAGGTGGGTAATGATGTAAAAAATATTGCTCTGTAAATCAGTCAACCCTTTCTACTTATTTTATTAAAAGATAATTTACAGAGACATCATTTCAGCAGCTTTTCCAGAACTTCTTAGATCTAAGACCAGCCCAAAATCTGTAGCAGAACTCAGCACTTCAAAAACAAAGAGCAAAGGAAAATCCAATGCAGATGTGCATTCCCCCTGGCATTTAATGTATAGCAGCAGAGTTACAGTGTTAGTCCTCATGGCAACCAACACACAAAAAAACATTAAAGACCACTACAACAGGCTGTGTGTTTCTGCTCAAATATCATAAAACTGAGACATACAGTCTTTATTTGTGAGCAATATATTAATCCTATTTTTATTATTGGTTAACTTGAAACAATGTAGAATTACATGAGAATGGAATTTCAGAGAGAGATTTTATAGACTATGTTGGCCTGATCCATTTTTAATTGTGAAGATTATCCTAATTAAAGGGAAGACTTAGCCTGGGAGTAGACAGCATGTTTCCTCCTTTTGGGGTCCTGAACTGCATAAGAGCAAAGAAAGTTAGGTGAGTAATACACATGAATGCATTCATTTCTCTCTGCTCTTGACTATTGACTCAGTGTAACTAGCTGCTTCCAGTTCCTGCTACATTGGTTTCCCCATAATAATGAACTATAATCCAGCATTACAAGCTAAAATAAACCTTGTTTCATGATACTGATACTTGTGAAGATATTTTATCAGGTAGCAGCAGTGACACTATAGCATAGTGCTATGATGGAATCTTCCTTCTCAAAGTCTTGAAAAAAATCTATCAGACTAGCAAAACAAAATGTACAATGTGATGTAATAATGAGTCACCAAATACTTAACAATATACCCAAAAAAAAATAGACTCCTTGAATTAAACAAAATATTAGAATACCAAGATTAATCTCAAAGACAACCATATCTTTTGTTTGTACCACTTTTATTTAAATATCAGAATTCATAGATTCTCGTCTATGATTGTTCTTGTCTTTTCAGAAAGTAATATCAATGTGTTGCATCTAGTATAAAAACTATATAGCACTTTGTTTCTTTACTAGTAAATGTTTTAAGAGAATAAAGCCCAAAAAGTAAAGCTGAGAGTCAGTAAAATGTAAGTACTGGAATTACCTTGATACTTCACAATTAAAGCTCGTCATATACCAAAAACAGATAAACTTAGTCTATTCCACAGAGATTTGAATGAGAGTTCAGAGATTAAGAGCACTAGATCCTTTTCCAGAGGACCTGGTTCAATTCCTGGCCCTCACAGTAGAGCTCAAAGACACCTGTAACTCCAGTTCCAGGAGATTCAATGACATCTTCTGGCCTCCAGAGACCTGCAAATGGCACACAGACAAACATTCAGACAACACACCAATGCTCATAAAATAAATTATTTACTTAATATTTTTAAATCTAGTGCTTGATTTAAATCTATTGTTTGACTACCACTAGAATGTCAATATGTTATCATTTTTAGTTATAATTCAAGATAACTAAAGAAATAATAATGTATTAGTATACACAACATAAAAATTAGTAACTTTCCAATACACTAGAATTTTTTATTAGAATTGTATAAGATACTGATGAAAAATAGAATCAAGAATTCCTGGAACATATGAAAGAGGTTTTTTAATTGCATATATCATTTTACTTCATGAAAAGAAATTGCTTCTTCTCAAATTAAGTTTACAAATTCAATCACCTAAATCAAATTCTAACAATGCCTTTGCACATTTTGAGTGATTTTAATGTCCATATTGAGGATATGGGCAGAAGGTGTCTGACTAAGGCAGTATTAAGTTATCCTCAGCTTGACTGCAGTTCCAGAAGTTTCTTCATGGCCATGTGCTTTGACTGTGCTTAGAAAATTTGCTTTAAAAAAACACAATTGTGAATTCTTATTCTGCTCCTATTAACTATAAACATTTTGCCAGCCTCTTGCTACCTCCACAACCCAAGAATGTGTTTCTCAAGAAATTTTCACTATCTTTAGGAACTATTATCTACAAGAAAGGATTCCCTCTCTGAATATTTGTGCAAGGAGATTTTAACTTTGATGGATGTCGAGTGTCAAACACAGGAGTCCAAAGTATTTTAACCAACCTCTGTCTTTTTGTGATTCTCAACTTGTAAACTTCAGTATTGATAAAAACATATTGTAGACAATTTTTTAAATTAAAAGATAATTAAAAATTTAAAAAGAAGGTTCACCACTACTGACTTGGATTCATAACGCTGAAAGGTGTTACACATACTACAGAAGAAAAAGGTAATCACTGTCTTGTCATCCAGCCATGAGCTCTGCAACCAACATGAGCCTCATCTTAACTTTATGCCACACACAAAAGCAAATTCAAGATTCTATAATTTCTGCATAAATTTTTGAGACATAGAAGTCAATCTGGAAGGATATCAAACAAACTGTCAACTATGATTTCCCTTAGAAAATAAAAAACAACATTAAATTCCAGAGATGATGGTAGGTAATATTATCACCTATCCATTATGATTAGGGAGGATTAAAGTAGATAGTATGAATATTAATTCAGTATCTAACATGATAAATCCCATAGTATAAATACATGTTATTTATGAATACTCCTTAAAACAAATGGTTAGCTATTGCTCAAGATTATTTTTAGTGTTCACATTTTCTCTAATCTTGTAGTGATAAATGTGAGGTATTTCACTTATTTATAATGATAAATCACACATTATAATCATTCAACTCAAGCTATTATAATATGACCATCATGATCTTACAGTATCTATTGAAAATGTAAAATTAGTAATACTTCCAATACTCAATCAAGATGAAGCTAATACCTGAGGTTTCAACCTCAGGTGCGGTGGTACATGCTTATAATTCAACCACTTGAAGGGTATGCTAAGATAAAAGAACCATGGGTCTGAGGCAAGCTGCCATATGGTATGACCTTATCTCATTAAAACAAAGACAAAATAAATATGACTTACATATGTCTTCCAATCCTACTAATAAAGCAAGGTGCTCACATGGACACCAGCATTTGTATAAAGGATGGGGCTGAAGGTAGGTATATGAGAGCAGGATTGAGACTATCTAAAAGAAATCAATATTTGTTAAGTTAGTTTTAAGAAGCAATAAATGGCTACCAATTGTATGATTAACAAACATATGCGTAACATTGCACAGACTGAGCAGGTTATAGTTAGGAGTAAGGAGAGGTTGTGTGTCTGGTATATGTATACACGCAATAACAATTAGTGAAAAAACACATGCATTTGAAGGAGAGCAAGAAGAGACATATGGGAAGGTTTGGAGGGAAGTAAAAAAGGAGAAAGAAATCTTGTACTTAAATAGTAATCTCAAAAACCTAAACAAAGTGTTAAAAAGACAAAATAGCAACAACTGTGCCTACAGTAAAAATCACTGATAGTAAAAGGTCTTTTAAAAAGTAAAAGGGTAAAGTGTATTATTAGAGAAATTCTTGGCTGTAACAGAAAAGTCGTAACTTGAAATATAAGAAGTTGGATCCAAATCCAGGATCTTAAAGTAATAGTGCTTTCCTCTGAATTCAAGCTGTCTTAGGGTTATTATCGCAATGATGAAACACCATGACCTAAAGCAATGTGGAAAGGGTTTATTCAGCTTACACTTTCACGTAAGTATTCGTCAAAGGAAGTCAGGACAGGAACTCACACAGAGTCAGAATCTGGAGTCTGGAGATGATACAGAGGCTATGGAGGAGTGCAGTTTACTGGATTGCCCCTCTTGTCTTCCTCAGCCTCCTTTCTTATTGAACTCAGAACCAGGGATAGCACCACCCACCATGGGCTAGGCTTTTCCTCTTTAATCATCAATTAAGAAAATGCACTACAGGCTAGCCCATAGACAGATTTTAGGTGTTTTGTCATTTGATCCTCCCTCCACTCAAATGTCAAATGGCTTTAGTTTGTGTCAAGGTGACATAAAACTATCCAGCAGAGAAGCCACTACAGCTGTTAGTCTGTGCTTGTTTGTTTCCCCATAAAATAGGCATTACTCCAAATTCAGTGCCTAAGAAATTTAACTCAGATATTTGTATCAATGTCATGAGAAGTAAAAAACTAAAAAAGAACAAGACATGACCCCTGCTTTTCCAGTGTTCAACAGGACAAAGAAAAGAATTCCTAAAGCAGTCAAAAGGAAAGAGAGGTTTGGAGAGTAGGGGGAGAAGTAGGAATGAGGGAGGAATGGAAGAAGGGAAGGGAGGGAGAGAAGGAGGGAGAAAAAAAGAAGGAAGGAAGAAAGGAAGAAAATCAATCATTTACCACCTTCCTGGTCTCATAGTGGGGGGGAGGGGGAATATGCCACTTACTAAGAAAGTGCTTCTTATATCTTAGCAGGCATGGGGCTCCTCCAGGGAGTTTTCAAGCCATAGCCTATTGGATCCTCCTTTTGCCTTGTAGTTTACTAGGTTTAAGAGGAGTGAAGAATTTATTTAATCACTTCCCAGATTTCAGGAAAACTGTTGTTGTTGTGAGGACAACAACGAGAAACAACAAGCAGAACAGTGGATGTCAACCATAATATTATTTGTGTTACTGCTTCATAACTATAATTATGCTAGTATTATGAATCATAACTATCTGTGTTTTGTCAAATGGTCTTAGGTGACCCATGTAGAAGGGATGAGCAACCCCAGAGGAGTCACAGGGTAAGAATCACTTTAGATTCTAAAGGATATCATTAATATCAGTGGGCTTAGACAGTAAATCCTATTGTGTGTCTGATGAAATCTACTTTACAAATCATTGCACTTACAGGAAGCAATGAGCTTTCTGTTATTGATGAATGGGCTGGGTTGACATTGACAAACTTGGGCCTGTATTCCAAAAGCCATCCACAATGTGAGATTACTCTGTGTTCTGATTTATACTTGTTCTACAGAGTTTCAATAACAAATTACAGCAAGCATGAGAAATGTGTTTTCTCATCTGGGCCTTGTATCAGACTATAATTCCAACTATGTGGAAGACTAAGGCAGGAGGAACACAATTCAAAGCTCAACATGGACTAGGAGTATTAAGGCCAGCCTGGGAACTATAGTGAGACCCTGAGTTAAAAGTAAAAAGTAAAGAGTGTATATGGTTCATAGTTTAATGATAAAGTACTTACCTTGTCTACCCCAGGCCTAAAATTGTCAACATTTAAAGAAAAGATAGGCATACAAATAAATAGGTAGATAAATAGATGCATAATACATACAAGCATACATATATACATACATTTATTCATACATACACACATATACATATAGAGATATTAGATAGATAGATAGATAGATAGATAGATAGATGATAGATAGATAGATAGATAGACAGACAACAGGATATAAGGAAGGAATTTCCATTTTCATAGCTTTGAGAATTGCAACAGTAAATGCAATGTGTCAGTAAGGTTAGTTCCCAGTAAGTCTGAGAAATGGGAGTTCATGCTTTCCTTCCAACTTCTGGATACTCGCAATTCTTGGTGTTCTTCAGTTTTTACATGAGCCATTTATATGTCTCCAACAATATATAGCATTTCTCAGGTTCTTTCTTCTTCCAGTAAATAAGCAAATGGTTGAATTTGGTGTATATCCTCATCCAGACTAAAGTAAACTTTGCTTACTAACTTGTCAAAGACATAAGTTTTACAAGGAGACAAATTCTAAAGTTCTGTGATGATATGAACTTAAGGGCATACACAGGAACCCTTTTCATTCTCTCTTTCAGTTTCCTAACTGCTTAGTTATAAGCAGTCACAAGTAGAGGGACTGAGGAAAAGCCGGGAGGTTAGAGCCTGCCTGCTTCCACCTGTGGCCCTGTCTGGGCCACCAGGCCTCCATAGACAAACAGCTCAGGGAGAAAGTGAGCTGCCCACTTCTGTGGAGGAGCCAGCAACAGGAGGGCTTCAGACTCAAGGTCTGAAGAACAGCTAGAGAGAGCTGGTCTCCTAGGAATATTGACATCTGGGCTTGAAGGAAAGACAAGCCACAGTCAGAGAGAGAAAAACAGCTAACACCAGAGATAACCAGATGGCGAAAGGCAAGGGCAAGAACACAAGGAACAGAAACCAAGATTACTTTGCTTCATCAGAACCCAGCTCTCCCACCACAGCCAGCCCTGGATACCCCAACACACCAGAAAAGGAAGACTCAGACTTAAAATCGCTAATCAAGAGGATGATAGAAGATTTTAAGAAGGAAATAACTCCCTTAAAGAAACACAAGAGAACACAGGTAAGCAACTGGAAACCCTTAAAGAAGACACATAAATATCCCTTAAAGAATCAATCAAATGGGCAGAATTACAGGAAAACACAATCAAACAAATGAACAAAACCATTCAGGAATTAAAAACAGAAATAGAAACAATAAAGAAATCACAAAGGGAGACAACCCTGCAGTTAGAGAACATAGGAATGAAATCAGGAGTCAAAGATGCAAGCATCACCAACAGAATACAAGAGATGGAAGAGAGAATCTCAGGTGCAGAAGATACCATAGAAAACATGGACAAAACAATCAACGAAAACACAAAATCCAAAAAGCTCCTAACCCAAAACATCCAACATATCCAGGATGCAATGAGAAGACAGAACCTGAGGATAATAGGTATAGAAGAGAGTGAAGACTCTCAACTTAAAGGGCCATTAAATGTCTTCAACAAAATTATAAAAGAAAACTTCCCTAACCTAAAGAAAGAGATGAACATAAATATACAAGAAGCCTACAGAACGGCAAACAGACTGGATGAGAAAAGAAATTCCTCCCGTCACATTATAGTCAAAATACCAAATACACAAAACAAGGAAAGAATATTAAAAGCAGTAAGGAAAAAAGAGCAAGTAACATATAAAGGTAGACCTATCAGAATTACACCAGACTTCTCACCAAAGACCATGAAAGCTAGAAAATCCTGGGCAGATCTCATACAGACTCTAAGAGAACACAAATGCCAGCCCAAGCTGCTATACCCAGCAAAACTCTCAATAATCATAGATGGTGAAACCAAAATATTCTATGACAAATCCAAATTTGCACAGTATGTTTCCACAAACCCAGCCTTACAAAGAATAACTACATGGAAAATGCCAACTCAAGGAGGGAAACCACACCCAAGAAAAAGCAAGAAAGTAATCTTTCAACAAACTCAAAAGAAGATAGCCACAGAAACAATATAACAACTTCAAAAATAACAAGAAATAACAATCACTATTCTTTAATATCTCTTAACATCAATGGTCTCAACTCCCCAATAAAAAGAAATAGACTGACAGACTGGATCCATAAACAGGACCCAGCATTTGCTGTATCCAGGAAACACACCTCCATGTTAAAGGCAAACACTACCTCAGAGTAAAGGGCTGGAAAACAATTTTCCAGGCAAATGACCCCAAGAAACAGGCAGGAGTAGACATTCTAATATCGGATAAAATTGATTTTCAACCAAAAGTCATCAAAAAAGGATAAGGAAGGACACTTCATACTCATCAAAGGAAAAATCTACCAAGAAAAACTCTCAATTCTGAACATCTATGCCGTGAATGCAAGAATTCCCACATTCATAAAAGATACTCTACTAAAGCTCAAAGCACACATTGCACGTCACATAATAATAGTGGGAGACTTCAACACCCCACTATCAACAATGGACAGATCTTGGACACATAAACTAAACAGAGACACAGTGAAACTAACAGATGCTATGAACCAAATGGGTTTAACAGATACCTATAGAACATTTCATCCTGCATCAAAAGAATATACCTTCTTCTCAGCACCTCATGGTACCTTCTCCAAAATTGAACATATAATAGGTCACAAAACAAACCTCAACAGATATAAGAAGATTGAAATAAACCCATGCCTCCTATCAGGTCATTGCGGATTAAGGCTGGTCTTCAATGGCAACAACAACAAGAGAAAGCCCACATACACATGGAAGCTGAACAATGCTCTGCTCAATGATAACTTGGTCAAGGAAGAAATAAAGAAGGAAATTAAAAGACTTCCTAGAATTTAAAGAAAATGAAAGTACAAGTTACTCAAACCTATGGGACACAATAAAAGCAGTGCTAAGAGAAACACTCATAGCTCTGAATGCCTCCAAAAAGAAACTGGAGAAAGCATACACTAACAGTTTAACAGCACACCTGAAAGTTCTAGAGCAAAAAGAAGCTAACACACCCAAGAGGAGCAGAAGGCAGGAAATAATCAAATTAAGGGCTGAAATCAACCAAGTGGAAACTAAAAGAACTATACAAAGAATCAACAAAAACAAGAACTGGTTCTTTGAGAAAATCAACGAGATAGATAAACTCTTAGCCAGACTAACCAAAGGGCGCAGACACAGTATCCAAATTAACAAAATTAGAAATGAAAACGGAGATATAACAGACTCTGAGGAAATTTAAAAAATCATCAGATCCTACTACAAAAGCCTATATGCAACAAAATTGGAAAATCTGGAGGAAATGGACAAGTTTCTAAACAAATACCAATTAACAAAGTTAAATCAGGATCAGATAAACCATCTAAACAGTCCCATAACCCCTAAAGAAATAGAAGCAGTCATTAACAGTCTCCCAACCAAAAAAAGCCCAGGACCAGATATGTTCAATGCAGAATTCTATCAGACCATCAAAGAGGACCTAATATCAATACTCTTCATACTATTCCACAAAATAGAAACAGAAAGAACACTATGCAATTCGTTCTATGAGGACACAGTTACACTGATACCAAAGCCCCACAAAGACCAACAATAAAAGAAAACGTCAGACCAATTTCCCTTATGAATATCGATGCAAAAATACTCAATAAAATTCTTGCAAACCGAATCAATGAACACATCACAATGATCATTCACCATGATCAAGTAGGCTTCATCCCAGGTATGCAGGGATGTTTCAATGCCCGGAAATCCATCAATGTAATCCACTACATAAACAAACTCAAAGAAAAAAACCACCTGGTCATTTCGTTAGATGCTGAAAAAACATTGGAGAAAGTACAACATCCCTTCATGATAAAAGTCTTGGAAAGGTCAGGAATTCAAGGAGCATACTTAAACATAGTAAAAGCAATATACAGCAAACCAGTGGCCAACATCAAACTAAATGTTGAGAAACTCGAAACAATCCCACTAAAATCAGGGACTAGACAAGGCTGCCTTCTCTCTCCCTACCAATTCAATACAGTACTTGAAGTTCTAGCTAGAGCAATCAGACAACAAAAGGAGGTCAAAGGGATACAAATTGGAAAGGAAGAAATCAAAATATCACTATTTGCAGATGATATGCTGGTATACTTAAGTGACCCAAAAAACTCCACCAGAAAACTGTTACAGCTGATAAACAACATCAGCAAAGTAGCCTGATACAAAATTACCTCAAGCAAATCAGTAGCCTTCCTATACTCGAAGGATAAACAGGCTGAGAAAGAAATTAGGGAAATAACACCCTTCACAATTGTTACAAACAATATAAAGTATCTTGGTGTGACTCTAACCAAACAAGTGAAAGATCTGTATGACAAGAACTTCAAGTCTCTGAAGAAAGAAATAGAAGAAGACCTCAGAAGATGGAAAGATCTCCCATGCTCATGGATTGGCAGGATTAATATAGTTAAAATGGCCATCCTGCCAAAAGCAATCTACAGATTCAATGCAATCCCCATCAAAATCCCAACTTCATAGATCTAGAAAGAGCAATTCTCAAATTCATATGGAATAACAAAAAACCCAGGATAGCAAAAACTATTCTCAACAATAAAAGGACTTCTGGGGCAATTGGCCTCCCTGACTTCAAGCTGTACTACAAAGCAGTAGTGATAAAAACTGCATGGTATTGGTACAGTGACAGGCAGGTAGATCAATGGAATAGAATCAAAGACCCAGAAATGAACCCACACAATTATGGTCACTTGATCTTTGACAAAGGAGCTAAAACCATACAAGGAGAAAAAACAGCATCTTTAACAAATGGTGCTGGATCAACTGGCGGTCTACATGTAGAAGATTTTGAACTGATCCATTCCTTTCTCCCTGTACAAAGCTCAAGTCCAAGTGGATCAAGGACCTCCACATAAAACCAGATACACTGAATCTAATAGAAGAGAAAGTGGGGAAAATTCTCGAACACATGGGCACAGGGGAAAGGTTCTTGAACCGAACACCAATGGCTTGTGCTCTAAGATCAAGAATCGACAGATGGGACCTCATAAATTTACAAATCGTCTGTAAGGCAAAGGACACTGTAAATAAGACAAAATGGCAACCTACAGATTGGGAAAAGATCTTTACCAATACTACATCTGATAGAGACCTAATATCCAATGTATACAAAGAACTCAAGAAGCTAGACTCCAGAGATCCAAATAACCTAATCAAAAAATGGGGAAGAGAGCTAAACAGAGAATTCTCAACTGAGAAAACTCTTATGGCCGAGAAGCACCTAAAGAAATGTTCAACATCCTTACTCATCAGGGAAACGTAAATCAAAACAACGCTGAGATTTCACCTCACACCAGTCAGAATGGCTATCAAAAACTCAGGTGATAGCAGATGTTGGCAAGGATGTGGAGAAAGAGGAACACTCCTCCATTGCTGGTGGTAATGCAAGTTGATTCAACCTCTCTGGAAATCAGTTTGGCGGACCCTCAGAAAAATGAACATAATACTACCTGAGGACACAGCTATTCCACTCCTGGGCATATACCCAGAAGATGCTCCAACATGTAATAAAGACACATGTTCCACTATGTTCATAGCAACCTTATTTATAATAGCCAGAAGCTGGTAACAACCCAGATGTCCCTCCACAGAGGAATGGATACAGAAAATGTGGTACATTTACACAATGGAATACTACTCAGCTATTCAAAACAATGACTTCATGAAATTCGCAGACAAATGGATAGATCTTGAAAATATCATCCTGAGCAAGGTAACACAGTCACAAAAGAATGAACATGGTATGCATTCACTGTTAAGTGGTTATTAGCCCAAAAGTTTGAAATACCTAAGAGTCACTTCGCAGCAACAGTAAGGCTGAGTGTGTGGTCCCAGATGGAGGACTTGGAGAAAGGACTGAAGGAGCTGAAGGAGTTTGCATCCCCAGGGAGGCAGCAACTGTGGCAACTGGCCTGACCCCCCGATACTCCTGGAGACTGATCCACCAACCAAAGTATACACATGGAGGGACCCATGGTGCTGGCCACAAATGTGGCAGAGGAGGGTCTTGTTATCCATCAAGGGGAGGAGAGGCCCTTGGGCCTGAGGGTATTAGATGCCCCAGTATAGAAGAATGCCTAGGAGGGAAGACTAGAGTGGGTGGGTTGGTGGGTGGGTGGGAGAATACCCCCATAGTGTCTGGGGAGGGTGGAGGGAATAGGGAGGTTCCAAAGTGGAGATCTGGAAAGGTGGAAACATTTTAAATGTAAATAAGATATGAAAATTTAAAAAAAAAAAAAGTAGTTACAAGTAGAAAATTTTGCTCTTCCTCAGCCCTCAAGATGATCAGGAAGAACACAAAGTACATGGTCAGAGAGACTATATAAGTTTCACCTGCATAACTCTGTCCATATACAGAACACTATTAATTTATTTCACTTATGCCATGATGTGAAAAGAGTAGAAAACACCATAAACAACCATCCTAGACATCACAAATGGACCAAGGCAGTCACTTGTCTTTCCTCTTCAGGACAGTTAAGCCATGTTATCCTAAGTATTAGCAAGCAAAAATTCCCATGGATATGAAATTAGTCCTTGAATACTTCTCTCATAAAATAATTTAAATTTTCTGGCCCAAGAATTGCTGCATCTGGATTTATAAGTCTTAATAACTTCAAAGCTCTACGTATTATATCTCAACTATCAATAGTCTTCCAAGAAATGCTCATTTGAAAGCCACCATGCATCAGCAACACCAAATATATAATACCAGAGAAAACAAAAATTCTGTCTTTCAGGGTACTGGCATTCAGGGGATTGAAGGATGAAAGAAGGACAATCTCAAAGTAGCATTTGAACACACACAGAGAGAGAGAGAGAGAGAGAGAGAGAGAGAGAGAGAGAGAGAGAGAAGGAAGCTTAGAGCCACTTGAGAAAACAGACTAGAAACAGTTTCATGATGATGACACATAGGTTGAAACCTCAGGTGTTATCTTCATCTTGATTGAGTAGCAGCATTTTGAACCTCCCTCTCCCTCTTCTTCTCCCTCCCCCTTCTCTCTGTGATTGTCTGTGACTTCCTCTATTTCTGTCCCTCCCACTCAATTTCTACCCTCCTCTTTTGTCTCCCCATTCAGTTTCACTTTGCTTAATGACTCTACTCATCAACCTCTAGAATGAGGCATGTGTTGGTCTACAAGGCTCAGTCTTTCTGTGTCTTTTTCTATTTTATACCCATCTCCTGAATCTCCATAATAATGATCTTTGATAAATGACTCCCATATAAACTGCTTCGTCTTAGAGCTCTCATCCTAATTCTACTTACTTATACAAAACTCTTTCTATCTTCATTTAGATATTTAAAAATATCATAACAAACTTCATAAACTCTTGATTATCCTCATAAAAACTTACCTCTCCTTTGGCGAGCTTCATCACCGTAAATGGAAGCCCTATTTTTATAGTTGCTAAGACATAAAACACCCGTATCATTTTTTTTCACTTATTTTCTATATGGCTATTCCTATCAACTTAATTATTAAATATGACCCATTCTCCTTAAGATATAGAAGATCTGATAGACTTTTATCACACCCATGCTGTTATGACTCAAACCCATCACCTCACATTGTGGTAGAAACCTTAATGACTTCTTTTATTCTATAATTGTCTCTTATTTAGCCTGTTCAGTGTACCAGAGTAATAATGTCAAAGTTAAATGATGTTGACTGTGGGGAGGGCTAAATGTTTTTATACCACACAAAAGATTCAATTCAAAGATTTTTTTACACTAACCATGTGATCCCTTTGTGGTGTCCTGCCCCCCCATTACATCTCTGAACAGTTCCTATTACCCTATGCTATTTCTAATTTCCTTTTTTTATTATGTTCGTCTGGGGCTACATGTATGTCACAGTACACATGTGGAAATCAAAGGGCAACATGTAGGAGTTGGTTCTCTCCTTTTACAATATATGTCCTAGAGATGGAACTCAGGTCAAGAAACAAAACAAAAACAAAAACAAAAACAAACAAAACAAAACAAAACAAAAAAAATCCATTCATCCCAGGAAGAGAGGACAACAAAGAATCAAAAATTGATCCAAACCAAATTTAATTAACTAATGGGTTTGCTGGAGCATCTTATGGAAGCAGAATGGATTGGAAGAAATTGCACCATGGTGAAATAGCCTGAAGACATTAAAGATATTTACATCCCTGAAGCATCTGGCCTATAGTATAACAGGTCAAGAGGTAGAATTGATAGCTTACAAAAAGCTGAACCACTAAAAAGTATTCACTAAAAGGGTTTCTTGTCAGCATTATTTTTTAATCTCTTGTATAATACCAAACATGGAGAAGAGCCTCCATCAGATCTTGTAAAGACTCTTGGGCTGATAAGGCACACAAAAGCCTCATAAGCCTCGAGGGGAGGTGATGTAATTGTCTTGACATGTGATCACTGTAAGGGTTCTCCCAGCATAAGGACATCTTGGCAGTTGGGAGCTAAGGAATACCCCAAAGATATACCATGCTACAAATCTCAGGTAAGAGTTTATTGGGGAGAAACTCAGAATGGGATCTGCTTCTGATTGGAGAGTCAGCAGAGGGGTAGGCTTTTATGGGGCCTTTAGAGAATTCACAATGAGCTATCAGAAATGTACAGCACAACTGGAAGTATTGATTTGTCAGTTAACACTGAGTCACAGGATGGACAGGGTGTCGCACATGTGAGATTTCCAATTCTCAGAACTTGGAGTTAGGCCAGGGCAAAGGGTTGTCCATTTGCCTGTTACCTTACAAGCACTATTGCTCTGATTCAACAAGTATTGAATACAGCAAAGGAAACAGCTGTACAACAAAGAGAAAAGGGAAATATTTCACTAGTGAGAGGGTAGTAATTCAGTAAAGCATAGGCTGAACACTGAAGTACGAGAGCATTTCACATAGAGACAGAGGATATAAGGGAGCCAAAAAGGTAAAATCCATTGCAACAAATGATAGGATAAGTATCTGTATGCAATCTAACTTTATGTATTTTAGAGAACCATATGAATGCCTTTTGGATGACTTGAAAGGCCTCTGGAAAAACCCTACACCATTGTGGTGAGAGACAAATGAGTTTAATTGACCTCAGTTAGAAAACTGAGACCAGAATAAATAATGAATCCACTAAAATTCAACATGGTAAACTTAGAAGTAACCTACTGAGGTTACTAACAAGAATGTGGGTGATGAGTTATTTACAGGAACATGAACAACTCAAAAGTAACTGCATCTCTGAAAGTCCCCCCACCACTACCACATCAGCCTGCTTAACAACTCAAAAAATCTGCATCTCTAGAGCACCCTGGATGACTTGAAGACAGCTCAATGGGGTCAGAGTCCTCCTCATCAGCCATTACGATTTTTGCAATCTCAGGGACTAGCCTGATAAATCTTGCTAGCTTGCAGAACTTCCTGAGACTTTTGAGTTATTGTTTTCCTGAGCCTTGTAGGTTTTGTTTACTTCCTGAATCTGAAGGAGCCTCCCTTCAAGATGGAATGTTTCATTTCAGAGAAAACTGTCACATAACCATGATGAGCATACCAAGATTCTTTCTTTCTTAAATTCATGTGTTGATGACCTTTGTAGGTGAAATATTTTGGAGGCCCTCAGGATTATAGAAGGTCATGAAGGTACCTCCTATGGTAGCATGTTGACTTTATAGAGGAAAAGAGATCCAAAGTAGTATTTCTGCTTTCTCTCACCATGTGAAGTCCTCAGCCAAGTTATGACACAGATGGGAAAAAAATCAAAAACAAAATAAAACAAAAACCCATCCCTCATCAGATGCTAATCCTATGCCCTTTAATTTCTCAACTTTCAAAAACAGGTCCAATTATAATATAAATTCTTTATAAATCACCCTGTTTTCCGTCATTTTGTTATATAGCAACAATTAAGGAACTAAGACATGTCTCATTATTCTCCATGGTCTTCTGTTAGCTTCTAAAACAAAACACCAGAAATTGGAAAGTATGCCTTGCACAGCTTGGGAACACTATATATAAGTCCAGGTTCTTCAGAAAAAGTTCTTCTAGAAGAACAAGTCCCTGTTCTATGTTCTTTCAATAGGAGTAGTCAATTCAAGACGTTAAGAAACAAAACAGAGGAGGAGAACAAAAATGCAATAAGACTGATTATTTTAAGTCTTCATGCCTCAAAATTGATTTCAGCTTCCCAACTTTGGATATTCTTTCTAACATACTTTGCACCCTTACTTTGATGCAGAAGAAACACCTTTTCTATTCTTTTTAAGTACAATTCTTAATGAAAGTAGCAACTCTTTCCCTGCAAGAATGATTATTGCATGCATCCCTTACCACTTTCTGTTCAGTTTCCGAGGAGCAAATGAGCATTTTTATAATACCTCAGTTTCTTGTTATGCAAAGGAAGCATGTGTGTGCATGCATGTTTGCATGTGCATGTGCATGTATGTGTGCATGTGCATATATGTGTGCATTGTGTGTGTATGTGTGTGTATGTCTGTCTGTTTGTCTAATTGACTGACTGGCTGACTAGCTTCCTAAAGTAAAACATTCATGGATATCATGAAAGTAAGAAACACTGAAGACTTCATTGATGTTAACAAAATTATCTTTCATTATTTAAGCCCCATATTCCATTATTTTATTCTAGCAAATAAAATAAATATATCCAGAAATAAATCTAGAAATTCATGCTTTCCTTCTTCTCAACAAAGCTCTTCATTCTTCACCACTCATGGCTCTCAGCCTTTGTTCTATTCCTAGTCTGTAAATTTGCATATGTATACTTACAAATATATATCGTTGGGGGATTTTTTCTCATAAATAAATCATCTTTACAACTTACTCTGCAACTTGTGTTTTTCAATTTAGCATCTTGAAAATCCAACATTGTGAGTGCACACACAGCAACCTCATTCTTTATAAGGACTGTTTATTATTCCAAAGTATAAATAAACCATACTGTGTTTGCTTTCTGAGACTTCACATTGCCACTGCAATTTTCCACTGAAAACTTGCTTTCTCCAGTGGATTTTATTCTTGCCTTCTCTTATTCCTGGCTTAAACATACACTACACACCAGGAATGACATTAGAAAAGCATTTACCTTTTCTTATATTTTACTTTTTAATATATTTGTGTATGTATATAAATGAAGCATAAGGTCAGTAGAAAAATCCATGTGTTTTAATACAAGGCATTAAGTTTCAGCATGGCACATAGAAACACAAATATAATGGTCATATTCCTTAACGTTGCATTTACAAATTATTATTGATGGAGTTTTATTGCTGTCCAGTTTATAGTTATAATTTAACTATTATAAGCAATGAATTTTGTCTAATGTTTAAATTTTCACATTTTAAAGCAGACTAATCTTGTGAAAACTTATTTCAGGACCACCTTTAATTTCATATATCTGCTCTTAGAAATAGCCATGGAAAATTATCATACTTCAAAGTTAATGTGTGAAGTACAGGAAATGGGGAAAGCTTAATAATTCAAAATGAAACTACCTTATTCTCTTTATAGGCCACAATTTATTTTCATATCTCAAGTCAAAGAAAAATAGCAAAGTTCTTCACTAAAATACATCTTCATATCATAACCAGTAAGCCAGAGCTGTGCACTGACATGGGAGAGGAGGGCTATTCACTAAATTATTGTCTACAACCATGCAGAATACATCAGATGAGAGACCAGCCAAGAATTAATGACCTCAGTATCATAACGTTACAAGGAACAAAAGATGCACCTTAGAGGTAGAATGCTTCAGTGTTCCAACCCTAACATTCTTAAGAATTACACTGATGTAACGAATACAGATTAGAATCTTGTCTTATCTATACTCATACTCTGCTTTGTTGCCATATTTCCAAGAAACTTACAATGAGCATTTGGAGCTAGATAAGTCCCTTTATGGAGCTGTCAAGCATAATAAAAGGTTAGAAACCTCTATTGATCAGAAGCAAGTAGCCTCTGCCCAATACTAGCTTTCTTCCCTATTTTTGTCTTATATTTTTTCTGACCCCATTTCGTCAAGATGCTCCAGCCTTAAAGCTGATTGTATGGGTGTTCCATTTAATACTGAGTACTCAAGATGTGTTTATAATGTTTTTAAATTGAATATTCAATCATTATTACATATACATATACATATACAAATACATCTGATCTAGAGGCACTTCAAATATTCAACAATTGCATGTTGTTACCTCAGCCTTTACTCCATCACCCATGAAGTTCTTATTCAAAAACTTACAAAGGATGCAACAGTTGTATAAACTTTAACAATAGACTAGGAGTAACATAGAAGCTTCAATCTTAGTTAACATTCAGTATGTAGGTGACAAAATAATCCCAACTATTGATGCTGTTTTGAGAACATCTCAGATATTCTGGTTCTTCTTAGATTGTGAAGCCCATGATAAGTAAAATATTCTAGGTCAGGCTAATAAGCATTTGATATTAAATATTACTATTTTTCTACATAACCTTTGCAGTTATAAACTTATTGATTAGACTATATTTCAAAGAATCATCCTGTCAACTCTTTTTAAGGTCATTGTAAAATGAAGGTCTTCTAGACAATCACTAGCCAGTTTATGTTTTTAAATTGTGTGCACACAAGCACACATGTATAATTAAACCTAAACATGGGAATGTATACGTTCTTACTGAATATTACTAAGTTTATTTTAGTCTGCATTTTTAAATTTGGTGGTCAAAATTCATTTTGAGTATGACATCTACCACATTAGATATCACTGACAGCCCTAGTTTCATAACACTAATCAACCTCAAGAACAACTTCCTCCAAAGGCTTATGAGAAGAATAAGCCCATAAGAACTTTGAAAGAACGTTCTGTGGATACTACATGATGCATCAGTACTCAAATTTTATGTAAATAAGAATCACCCCAGGTGAATACTCTTAAATTCACTTTTGGGGGCCTTTACTTCAGAAATTCTGATTCTTTGAGTCTGGAATAGAGCCTAGGAAATACACTTTTTAAAATTCGAGTATAAAAAGTAGTGAAGAACAGCAAAGTGAGAAAGAAAAAATACCACTAGCTATTTATTCAGAGTCTGCCCTAGAAATGGAGTCAACTACAATTGCTTGCATTTGGCAGAAACTCAAAGGAAGAAAAAGGAGAAAAATCTTCATGGTGAGCATCAGAAATGAGGACTTCAAATATGCCTTGATAGGAAGCTACTGGAACCAGCGATCCAGAATGACTGACGCAAGCATCCTACTTTATTGGAGAGAGCTTTATGATTGGCTTCCTACAATTGGTACACATTTTGAAGCAGGGACAAAAATTAGAGCAGTTGCCAGTTATGAATAAAGCTCTGGACATTTGGGGACAGAGATGTGACTGCTTGGATCTCTAGAATATCAGACTAGATAATGGCTCAGTTCCCTCAGCTGGTTACTTTAGGTACTAGTTTGTCTGCTGTGCTGCTGTTAATTACAAACCAGAGCTTTATTTTGTATATAAACAGATTTTCATCTATTTACAATACTAGTGTATTATT
This sequence comes from Rhynchomys soricoides, assembly GCA_019843965.1. Taxonomy (NCBI): domain Eukaryota; kingdom Metazoa; phylum Chordata; class Mammalia; order Rodentia; family Muridae; genus Rhynchomys; species Rhynchomys soricoides. The sequence continues at coordinate 8,155,811 of JADRCH010000077.1, forward strand.
ATGCTTGTATGGCAGTATTTGAAAGATGAGATCATGAAGATGGACACCTTTTATCTACAGCACAGAGGTCAATAAGAGTAAAAAAGAAAAAAGAGAAGAAAAGAAAATCACTGCTATAATGATTTCTAGCAACTTGCTGCAAGTAAACTTACCTATCATAGGAATTAGGGCATAAACCTTCAGGTATTAAGAGCCTATTGCAATCTACCACTGAGTATGCACTCTGATATCACCAATAAACAGGTCAGTAGAAGTGCCTGATGATCAATGGTGATGGCTGTTTCAGAATTTGGTTGTTGTAAAAAAGGAGAGGTCGGGTTCTCACCAAGGCCAGCTTGAGGTTTTTCTTTCAGTAGTTTTCACACTGACAAAATGAAGAAAGCTGCCTCATAGGGTTGTTTTCAGCCTGACTTCCATGGGGAAGGTCTTTCTGCTTCTTCCTTCTCACCTCCCCCTTTATGTTTGTGATATAGGATCTGTTCTGCTACAATTCTCACATTTACTCCTGATCTGCACTCTTTGAATCACTGAAACCTTCACTGCAGTTTATACCCCTACATTCTCTAAGACTCAGTGCTTCTACTCAGTATCAAATAAATGAGTGTTTTCTAATTCCTTGACAGTTTTACTGTGTCGAGCCTACGATTCACAACAAAAATTTAGAAATCTCAGCTGGCAACTCTCACCTGTTTTTTTGGTATGTGTATGAGTGTTTGGTATGCTCATGCAATTTTGTCTATATGTTGTGTGACTTATGCCACTTGAGAGATGGCTCAGTGGGTATATGTGCCTTCTACACAAGCATGAAGACCAGAGTCCAAATTCCCAGAAACCATATAAAAAGTTGGGCATGGCTGCATACCTCTCACAACCCAGACATGGAGGGAAGAGACAGACAAAAAGATCACAGGAGCTTGTTGTTCAACAGCCTAGCTGTAAGTTCAGTGAGAGACCTCATCTCAAGGGAATGAACTGGAGAAGAAACAAATGGGGCACTATGGTAGGATTTTCCCCTAATAAGAAAACATTACAGGAAACCAATCACTGGGAGAGTAGGCAGGACTTTTGGGTTGGGAAGAGGAAGAGGGAGGTAGGAGAAAGGGAAAGCCCTTTTGGACTACAGAGGGCAAGGTAGGCAAGAGAATGTAGATAGCAGAGGCTGTCGGTTTGAGTGGTGGATCTGTAAAGATCCACCACAAGATTTTTTTTAAGCCTTTTTTTTTTTTAAATTTTATTTTCTTTATTTACATTTCAAATGTTCAAATATTTTTCCCTTTCCAGGTCTCCCCTTCAGAAACCCCTATCCCATGTATCCCATCCCCCCTCCCCTGCCTCTACGAGGGTGCTCCCCCACCCACCCACCCACTCCTGTTCTCCCTTCCTGGCATTCTCCTACACTGGGGCATCAAATACTCTCAGGCCCAAGGGCCTCCCCTCCCACTGATGACCAACAAGGCCATTCTCTACCACATATGTGGCCAGCACCATGGGTCATTCCATATGTCTTCTTTGGTTGGTAGTCCAGTCCCCAGGAGCTCTGGAGCGTCTGGCCTGTTGCCACTGTTGCTCCCTCCATGGGGCTGCAAACCCCCTCAGCTCCTTCAGTCCCTTCTCCAACTCCTCCATCAGGGACCCCACATTTCAATCCAATGGTTGGCTGTGATCTTCTGCCTCTGTATTTGTCAGGCTCTGGCAGAGCCTCTCAGGAGACAGCCGTATCAGGCTTTCATCACCAAGCACTTCCCAGCATCCACAATAGTATCTGAGTTTGGTGGCTGTGCATGGGATAGATCCCCAGGTGGAGAAGTCTCTGGATAGCCTTTCCTTCAGTCTCTGCTCCACACTTTGTTTCCATATTTCTTCCTGTGAGTATTTTGTTTACCCTTCTAAAAAGCATTGAAGCATTCATTTTGGACTTTCTTCTTCTTAGACTTCATATGGTCTGTGAATTGAATCTCTAATATATACAAAGAACTCAAGAAGTTAGAGTCCAGAGAACAAATAACCCTATTTAAAAGTGGGAGAAAGAGCTAAGCAGAGAATTTTCAGCTGAGGAAACTCAAAGGGCTGAGAAGCACCAAAAGAAATGTTCAACATCCTTAGATATCAGGGAAATGCAAATCAAAACAACCCTAAGAATCCACCACACACCAGTCAGAATGGCTAAGATCAAAAACTCAGGTGACAGCAGATGCTGGCAAGGATGTAGAGAAAGAGGACCATTTCTCCATTGCTGGTGGGATTGCAAGCTGGTACAACCACTCTTGAAATCAGTTTGGTGGTTTCTCAGAAAATAGGACATAGTACTACCTGAGAACCCAGCTATACCACTTCTAGGCATATACCCAGAGGACGTTCCAACATGTAATAAGGACACATGCTCCACTATGTTCATAGCAGCCTGATTTATAATAGTCAGAAGCTGGAAACAACCCAGATGTCCCTCAACAGAGGAATGGATACAGAAAATGCGGTACATTCACTTAATGGAATATTACTCAGCTATAAAAAATGACTTCACAATATTCACAGGCAAATGGATAGAACTTGAAAATATCCTGAGCAAGGTAACTCAGTCACAAAAGAACAAACATGTTATGTGCTCACTGATAAGTAGATATCAGCCCAAAAGTTTAGAACACATCACAGGATTTTTAACATAGATTAGTTTACAAATTAGGATGCTAGGTTCTGTGCCAAGCGATTGTGTTACCTGTTGGTTTTAAACTAAGATTATGTGGTGTTTTTATGTGAGTCACACGGTGACTCAACTGAGTTCCAGAAAAAGGTTAGGTGGCAGAGCGTGGTGTGTAAGATTATACCCCAGCCAGCCATGGGAAATTGGAAGTATGTGGTGGGTGTGGCAGCAGCCAGCCTTGGGAACTTAGTGAGCTGGATGGAGAGAGCAATTTCGGAACTCCAGAGAGACAGAGCCAGCCTGGGTGAGACAGCCCTGGCTAAAAGGAAAGAATTCAGTCTTGGCCTGTTTGTCCAGCTAGACACAGACCAAGATCTCCAGCCAGTGCCTACCTGGCATTAGCATGGGATGCCTTTTATAATATTTCACACAGCAGGATACCTAACATCTGTGTGCACATGAGCATATTCCTCACCCCCAAACATCATTTTCATACATACAAAGATAATATTCATAATTATCTCCTGCTCACTTTCACAGGATGGTAATGAGAATGAAATGAGACTGTTATGACTACTAATGCCTAATAATCTGTTACATTAAAACTACACAAATAAGAGTTACTATGAAAACTATAACTGTCAATGAGAAAAGTCTTCACAAAATGGAAAATCAAAGGCAAAAAATTACAGAGGGAGAGCTAAAGACTTGCTTGGTGCACTGATGAATGAAATGATTCCAACGGCACAAAGAACACTAAACTGTCTTTTGTCACTATTGATGGCAATGTTGAGTGGGCTTCAGTGTGCCATGGCACCTCCAACAGTTCGTTGGTACCGAAGATTCTAGATCTATAAAAAGTCATACTTCTATTATTTCCATTATTTCCTTGAAAGCGAGTAAAATAGCCACAAAATTTTAGATGCTATTTTGTCTTAACAATATATGCCTTGCACATGAGAAAGATTTTAAGACCAGATATAAATGGTTCAAGTTCTTAGTGGGCAGATTCTCCCGTGGCAGAATGTCGGCTGGCATACGCGTTATAGTGGTATTAAATTATGCATACAGTTGATAGCCCTGTGTCACCTAATCTACCCAAATCAGAAGACACACTCAAAATTGGTTATAAAGGCTCAACCTATTTTCTGGATAGAAATAATTGTCAAAAAAAAAAAACCCAAAAAACAAAAAACAAACAACAACAAAATACCTGTAGGTCTGTAATAACAAGGAAAGATCAGAGGTCAAATGAGAAATCACAAACTTGAACAAGTCAAATGTATATTATGAGCAATTGAATATATGATAGTCAAAAGGATGAAGAACTTCCCTTCTCTCTTCTGGTTTTAAACACCTCAAGTCTGAGTCTGAGCAGATGAGTAGGCCTTTCCATCCCATTCTTTGGAACTAAGGAAAATTTGGTAATACTTTAAAATTATAGCTGTATAACTGTAATGTGCCTAATCTTCTAATTGGTTAAAAAAAAAACCCTTCACAACCTCTGTTTAAGTGTATAAACCTCTTAGCTTATATACTTAACATGAATATTCTCTTACAGAAGTTTTGTTTGCCAGTATGCTAAGGAAGAATGTTAAGTAGCCATAATTTTGTAAAACAGACATTGCCACAGAACCTTTAGTCAATTTATTCCATATAATGTTCTGGAACTGGGGTAAGCCTTCTTTATTGTCCTTAAATGATGCAATACGTTCTTTTAATGACCATAGGGAGCCAGACTGCCTATGGCCCAGACCCTAAAGAAGACTGTATGATTGTCAATGAGACAGCTCCCTTTAGTCAAGAACAAAACCCTAGGAGACTAAGTTGTAGCCATGTTGATGTCATGGTCCTAAAGACCATGTGAAAGAGGCTGATACAACCACCAGGAGGAGTAACAGGAAAGGCCATCACATTCTAAGCTCTGTCTGTCAGCTTCAGAGCTGAGTCAGAAACAGGGAGGGAGACACAGATAGACAAGAAGCGTTTTTCTGAGCTCTTCTTCCCCCACTTGACTCTCTTCTGAGCTGAAGTAACATAGCCATTAGAACACCTTGTTAAAATGCCAGTGTGCTCTTTACAAAGTGTAGCCCACTGTTGTGAAGGCATCAGTGGGGACTTCTGAGAACAGAATCTGGATGTGCTTAAACGGATTGTGTAAGAACTTGAGTGTTCTCATTAGGAAATGACAATCTACAATTTGTGCTTCACCTTAGGCTGGTGTGAGTGACCTAAAAGGTGACAAATCAGAAAAGTCACCTAAGAAAGTGATGACTTTCAAAGCATGTAAGTCAAAGTTGTTGTTCCTATTTTATGAGGCCAGCCATTCTGTTTATGCCACATTCCAAATATTCTATTTCTATTTAACTACATCCAGCAATTCTGTCCCCCAATGGCAGATGCTCCACACTTGGCAAACTCTGTGGTCAATTGAAGGATTTGTTTACCTTCGCTCTGAAGCTGTTTTACTTGTTTCTACATTCCTAAACCGAAAACAAATGGAGAATAAATACATAATATGGAGAAGCAACAACCATTACCTCAAAAATAGCCTGGCTTGATTTGTGTTTTCCCCTACCTGCAATTAAACATTGTTTGTAATAGTGAGTGCCAAATAAGTGCAATGGTCCAAGAGAAAATAGAGAAAACAAATGCTAACAGCTATCATATGGCAGTCCCAGTTGGATTTGCATATAATCATTAACTTTGTTCCTCCAGAATTTACAAGGAAAATAGTGTTATTCTCCAATGTTATTCAGAAACCTTGCAAGTAAGTTGCTATCATATAAGTATAGCTCAATACATGCATTTGAAAAATGAGGATAAGGACTGGGAATTTAGAGCAGAATTGAGGCATTTTCTCTATTTCTCAAAATATATTCAGCTTCATTTTCTGAAAAAAATTGTTGCTAACATGGGACAATAATCTTTTAGTTAATAATCTATGGCTTTATAAAGACATCTGTTCCTTGGAGGCCATGAATTGAGCAATGTCATTTTTAATCCGTGTAGGCCAGCTGAATTTTTATATCAATTTTCAATTTCCCAGAACAGCATATCATTGTTTGGAGTACTAAAACATCTTCCTTTCCACAACTGTGATACCGTTTGACTTCTGCAACTCAACGAAACACAAAAAGGGCCCTAGCTCAGACTCACCTATAACTTTCCTCCCAAGATAGAACTACAAAATATCAGTATGACTTTATAGTGCATGAAATAAGGATTACTCTCTGTTCTGTTTAGATTTTTATTGGTGCATATGTGTGTGTGTGTGTGTGTGTGTGTGTGTGTGTGTGCATATGTGTGTATACACTGTATGTACATTTTGAACTTCAATTTACTTTAATTGTAGTAAATATTTCTTTTCAAGACCACGGCACATTGTGTGTGTGTGTGTGTGTGTGTGTGTGTGTGTGCGCGCGCGCGCGTAATATGCTACATATTACATGTGAGTTTGTGCCTTCAGAGACCACAAGAAAAAATTGGATATCCTGGGTCTCAACTTAGAGGTATTTGTGAGCTGCCTGGGGTGAATACTAGGAACCAAACTTATTGCTCTTGAAGAGCAATACCTTCTCAAATTCTGGGCTATCTTTCTAGTCCAAAAAAATACATTTAAATGGCTCTTATCTATATGGCCTCAAAATATATTATTTAGTTTACCATAGAAGATCCTGGTTACACTTTTGAGGTTATTCATTTCACATATCAATTTATCTACCTGGTTTTGTGTTTTTAGCATTGCAGAGTTTAGGAGAATAGTCTCAATAGGACTTCAGTAAAGAATTTATGCCAGGGCAACTATGATTTAAATGGGCATTTTTTAAATACCTTTGATTGTTGGCTATAACTTCCATGTTGTGATTTGTAAATTATTTTATGTGATCACAGTACATCTTTGCACGAAATTGAACTCTGTAGCTATTCCTAATTTTCTATATAGAAACAAATAAATTACAATTTATACTAAAATTGCAATTGGGATTACAATTAAATACTAAATTCACAGGAAAATAATCAAGACTCAAAGAGTTTCCAACAGACATGGTTGATAACACTAAACCATTTTATAATTGTTAAAAATTTAGCTTTCTATGTGCAATGTGTATTGACATAGCTTCAGCATTTAAAAAGTACATACTTCCTCATTTTTGTAACAAAAATCAGACAACACTATAAAATAGGCCATAGTTGAATATTATGTACTGCACATTAGTTCTATTAGTTATGATATAGAAAGATAGATAAATAGATAGTTAGATAAACATTAATACTACACACAAGGAATAAGACCTTTTTTCATAAGACCTAAAAGTAAATACTATTGCAACAATAATTCATTAACTGAAAACACAAAGGGTATTATGTTTTAGAAGATTACAAAAAGAATATGTATGTTTCTATTTAGTCTTGATGGTTGTCCTGGTTTGTTTCTATTATTGTGAACAACGTTGTAATCAAAAGTTACTTAGGGTGGAAAGAGTTTATTAAAATTTACAGGTTGAAGTCCATTATAGAGGAAGCCAGGAAAAGAGCTCATGACAGGAACCTGGAGACAATAATTGAAGCAGGCAGCCTTCTGGTTTACACCTGTGGTCTGTGCCACATGGCTCCATACCCAAACAGCTCAGGGAAAGAACTTCCCTCCCAGGAGTATGGACAAGCCTGTGAGCAGGGGTAAGGCCAGCACCTCTGCTCATCGGGACACACACAGAACCCCCAGGACACAGGGACTGAGGAGTGGCTTTCTGCAGTAAAGGAACTGATCCTGTGACACAGGACTCCATTCTCAGTGTCAGGAGAGAGCTGGTCTCCCAGGTGTACCAACACACCTACCAGCACAGGAAGACCACCACTTCTGTTCAAATTCCTCAATCAAGAGGGACCCAAACAAAGCCATCAGGACACAGGAACCGAGGAACAGCTAAGGACAGGATCCTTCTGGTTTCTGTCTGCACCCCAGAGCTGACCCTGTACCACAGCTCTCCAAACCCAAATTCCTCTCAGAGAGAGCTGGTCTCCAAGGAGAACTGACACAAAGGCTTGCAGGAGGGACAAGCCACAGTCAAAGAGAGCAAGAACAGCTAACACATGAGATAACCAGATGACGAAAGGCAAGAGCAAGAACATAAGGAACAGAAACCAAGGCAACGTGGCATCATCAGAACCCAGTTCTCCCGCCACAGAGAGCCCTGGATACCCCAACACACCAGAAAAGCAAGACTCAGATTTAAAATCACTTCTCTTGATGATGGTAGAAGACTTTAAGAAGGAAATAAATAACTACCTTAAAGAAATACAAGAGAACACAGTTAAACAGGTAGAAGCCCTTAAAGAGGAGATACAGGAAACACAATCAAACAGGCAAAGGACACGAACAAAACCACCCAAGATCTAAAAATGGAAATAGAAACAATGAAAAAATCACAAATGGAGATAACCCTGGAGATAGAAACCCTAGGAAAAAAATCGGGAGTCATAGATGCAAGCATCACCAACAGAATACAAGAGATAGAAGAGAGAATCTCAGGTGCAGAAGATACCATAGAAAACATTTACACAACAGTCAAAGTAAAATGTGAAATACAAAAAACTCCTAACCCAAAACATCAAGGAAGTGCAGGACACATTAAGAAGACCAAACCAAAGGATAATAGGTATAGAAGAGAGTGAAGATTCCCAACATAAAGGGCCAGTAAATATCTTCAACAAAATTATAGAAGAAAACTGTTCTAACCCAAAGAAAGAGATGAACATAAACATTCAAGAAGCCTACAGAACTCCAAATAAATTGGACCAGAAAAGAAATTCCTCCCATCACATTATAGTCAAAACACCAAATGCACAAAACAAGGAAAGAATATTAAGAGCAGTAAGGGAAAAAGGTCAAGTCACATATAAAGGCAGACCTATCAGAATTACACCAGACTTTTCACCAGAGACTATGAAAGCTAGAAGATCCTGGACAGATCTCATACAAACCCTAAGAGAACACAACTGCCAGCCTAGGCTGCTATACCCAGCAAAACTTTCAATTACCATAGATGGTGAAACCAAGATATTACATGACAAAACCAAATTTATACAATATCTTTCCACAAACCCAGCCCTACAAAGGATAACAAATAAAAACCACCAACACAAGGAGGGAAACTATACCCTAGAAAAAGCAAGAAAGTAATCTTTCAACAAACCCAAAAGAAGATAGCCACACAAACATAAAAATAACATTGAAAATAACATCAAGCAACTATCACTATTCCTTAATATCTCTTAACATCAGTGGACTCAATTCCCCAATAAAAAGACATAGGCTAACAGACTGGATACATAAACATGAACCAGTATTTTACTTCATACAGGAAACACACCTCGGTGTTAAAGACAAACACTACCTTAGAGTAAAGGGCTGGAAAACAACTTCCAGGCAAATGTTCCCATGAAACAGTCTGGTGTAGCGTTTCTAATATAGGATAAAATCGACTTCCACCAAAGTCATCAAAAAAGATAAGGAAGGACACACAATCCCGATCAAAGGAAAAATCTACCAAGAAAAACTCTCAATTCTAAACATGTATGCTGCAAGTGCAAGGGCACCCACATTCATAAAAGAAACTTTACTAAAGCTCAAAGCACACATTGCACCTCACAAAGTAATAGTGGGAGACTTCAACACCCCACTCTCATCAATGGACAGATCTTGGAAACACAAACTAAACAGAGACACAGTGAAACTAACAGAAGTTATGGACCAAATAGATTTAACAGGTATCTATAGAAAATTTCATCTTAAATCAATAGAATATACCTTCTTCTCAGCACCTCAAGGTACTTTTTCTAAAATTGACCATGTAATTGGTCAGAAAACAAATCTCAACAGATAAAATAAGAATGTTATAATCCCATGCTTCCTATCAGATCCCTATGGATTAAGGCTAGTCTTCAATGGCAACAAAAAGAATAAATTCCATATATACATGGAGGCTGAACTCAATGATAACTTGGTCAAGGAAGAAATAAAGAAATAAATTAAAGAGTTCCTAGAATTTAATAAAAATGAAAGTACAACATACCCAAACTTATGGGACACAATGAAAGTAGTGTTAAGAGGAAAACACATAGCTCTGAATGCCTACAAAAAGAAACTGGAGAGAGCATACACTAACAGCTTAACAGCACACCTAAAAGCTCTAGAACAAAAAGAAGCTAATACACCCAACAGTAGTAGAAAGCAAGAAATAATCAAACTCAGGGTTGAAATCAACCAAGTACAAACAAAATTAACTATATAAAGAATCAACAAAACCAGGAGCAAAATAGGAATCAGCAAGATAGATAAACCCTTAGCCAGACTAACCAGAGGGCACAGAGACAGTATCCAAATTAACAAAATCTGAAATGAAAAGGGAGATAAAACAACAGAATCTGATGAAATTCAAAAAATCATCAGTCTTACTACAAAAGCCTATACTCAACAAAATTGGAAAATCTGGGTGAAATGGACAAGTTTCTAGACAGATACCAAACACCAAAGTTAAGTCAGGATCAGATACACCATTTAAACACTCCCATAACCCCTAAAGAAATAGAAGCAGTCATTACAAGTCACCCAATGGAAAAAAAAAAAAAAAAGCACAGGACCAAATGGGTTTAGTGCAGAATTCTATCAAACCTTCAAAAAAGACCCAGTAGCAATACTTTTCAATATAATCCACAAAATAGAAACAGAAGGAACACTACCCAATGCATTCTGAGGCCACAGTTACACTGATACCAAAACCAACAAAGAAAGAAAACTTCAGACCAATTTCCCTTATGAATATTGATGCAAAAATACTCAATAAAATTCTCACAAACTGAATCCAAGAACACATCAAAACTTTCATTCATCATGATCAAGTAGGCTTCATCCCAGGGATGCAGGGATGGTTCAATACCCAGAAATCCATCAATGTAATCCAGTGCATAAACAAACTCAAAGAAAAAAACCACATGGTCATTTCATTAGATGCTGAAAAAGCATTTGACAAAATTCAATATGCCTTCATGATAAAAGTCTTGGAAAGATCAGGAAATCAAGGACCATACCTAAACATAGTAAAAGCATTATACAGCAAACCAGTAGCCAACATCAAACTAAATGGAGAGAAACTTGAAGCAATCCCACTAAAATCAGGGACTAGATAAGGTTTATACTCTCTGCCTATCTATTCAATATAGTACCTGAAGTTCTAGCTAGAGCAATTAGACAACAAAAGGATACAAATTGGACAGGAAGAAATCAAAATATCATTATTTGCAGATTATATGATGGTATGCTTATGTGACCTGAAAAATGCCACCAGAGGTCTGCTACAGCTGATAAACAATTTCAGCAAAGTGGCCAGATACAAAATTAACTCAAACAAATCAGTAGCCTTCCTATACTCGAAGGATAAACAGGCTGAGAAAGAAATAAGGGAAATAACACCCTTCACAAAGTCACAACCAACATAAAGTATCTTGGTGTGACTCTAACCAAACAAGTGAAAGATCTGTATGACAATAACTTCAAGTCTCTGAAAAAAGAAATCAAAGAAGACCTCAGAAGATGGAAAGATCTCCCATGCTGACAGATTGGCAGGATTAACATAGTAAAAATGGCTATCTTGCTGAAAGCAATCTTCAGATTCAATGCAATCCCAATCAAAATTCCAACTCAATTTTTCATAGACTTAGAAAGAGCAATTATCAACTTCATTTGGAATAACAAAAAACCCAGGATAGCTAAAAGTATTCTCAACAATAAAAGGACTTCTGGGGCAATCAGCCTCCCTGACTTCAAGCTGTACTACAAAGCAGTAGTGATAAAAACTGCATGGTATTGGTACAGTGACAGGCAGGTAGATCAATGGAATAGAATTGAAAATTCAGAAATGAACCCACACACCCAAGGTCACTTGATCTTTGACAAAGGAGCAAAAACCATCCACTGGGAACAAGACAGCATTTTCAACAAATGGTGCTTGCTCAACTGACGGTCAACATATAGAAGAATGCAAATTCTATTGATCCATTCCTATCTCCCTGTACAAAGCTCAAGTCCAAGTGGATCAAGGACCTCCACATAAAACCAGATACACTGAATCTAATAGAAGAGAAAGTGGAGAAAATTCTCAAACACATGGGCACAGGGGAAAAGTTCCTGAACAGAACACCAATGGCTTATGCTCTAAAATCAAGAATCCACAAATGGGACCTCATAAAATTGCAAAGCTTCTGTAAGGCAAAGGACACTGTCAATAGGACAAAACAGCAAGCTACAGATTGGGAAAATATCTTTACCAATCCTACATCTGATGGAGGGCTAATATCCAATATATATACCAATATATACAAAGAACTCAAAAAGTTAGATTCCAGAGGACCAAAGAATACTATCAAAAAATGGGGAACAAAGCAAACAGAGAATTCTCAACTGAGAAAACTCAAAGGGCTGAGAAGCACCTAATGAAATGTTCAACATCCTTAGTCATCAGGGAAATGAAAATCAAAACAATCCTGAAATTTCCCCTCACACCAGTCAGAATAGCTAAGATCAAAAATTCCAGAGACAGCAGATGCTGGCGTGCATGTGGAGAAAGAACACTCCTCCATCTCGGATGGGATTGGAAGTTGGTACAACCACTCTGGAAATCAGTTTGGTGGACCCTCCGAAAAATGAACATAATACTACCTGAGGACCCAGCTATTCCACTCCTGGGCATATACCCAGAAGATGCTCCAACATGTAATAAGGACACATGCTCCACTCTGTTCATAGCCGCCATATTTATAATATCCAGAAGCTGAGAACAACCCAGATGTCCCTCAACAGAGGAATGGATACAGAAAATGTTGTACATTTAAATGATAGAATACTCCCCAGCTATTAGAAACAATGACTTCATGAAATTCTTAGGCAAATGGATGGAACTTGAAAATATCATCCTGAGTGAGGTAACTCAGTCAGTATTATTGTTATCATAAGTATAATCAACATCACCCTTTTAGAGAAATAATGCTTGTATCTGAGTTTTTTCCTTCCATGAAGTACTATGCATGAAAGAAATGTAACTGTCATATTGTCCATAACTGTAAAAGGAAGGGTTGGAGTACCCAGAATAAATGTATTGCTCCTGAAAGCTAATTGATTCCACATATTTCTTCTAACACCTGACAATTCTGGGTATGTTCTGGTGGTCAAATGGACTGGCTTCTAAACACAACTTACTTGGCTTGTCAACTGAATGCTTCACTCATGCATGCCTAATGTAGAGTTTGCTCCCTGAAGTGCAGACTTCTTTTTCCATACCCTTTCATCAGTAAAATAGGTCTTGGTGTGTTAGTCAAGATGGAATATGTTTGGCTGTGGTGGTAAATTAACCAAAACTTCCACTAAAAACATAGAAATTTTTATGTGTGTGAGTCTTGATGGAAATTAGAAATTCTCCACTCAACAAGGCTGCCATACTGGGACTCACCAGATCATCTTGTCCTATGACAACTACGGTGAAATACATTATCTAGAAACCACTTAATTGCTTCCTTTGCTCTGATCCAGAAATAATACAGATGCATACACTTTCAAGCTACTGGCAAGAGTGATCTGTACAGTTTTGAATATGGAACTGAGTCCAGATTCCTTCTCCTAATGTAGTGATACCATAAGTGAATAGAGGAATATATAAATTTCTTCTCTCTTTCACCACTAATTTTATTAATTGGTGTCTTATCTTTTGGTTATTTCACTAAGAGTGTATAGATCTTCTTTATCATTTCAATGAGGCAGTTCCTTGTTTTGATTCCTTTAGTTCCATTTCATTACCTTCTACCCTAACACTTCTTTTCATCTAGAGTTTTGAGTTTTATTTGTTCTTATTTTCCAAAATCCTTGTTGTTCATCAAGTTACTAATTTGAGAATTCTCAATTTTTTCAAATAAGCACACATAGAAAAGATACTTATGGAAGGACCAGAGCTTATAGTTGATATTTTTATTTACTTAGATTTTTATTGAAAAATTTTCAGAATTTCATATGAATACATTCTGTTTACAACATTTCCACCCCTCACTGCTCTCTCCACTCATAACTTGTTATTCAACTTCCTATCAAGCTCATGTACTATTATCCTACAAATGTGTTTATGTGTATAGTATTACAGCTTACTGATCCCATTTACTGTTGTTTTATATTCATGTCTTTAGGGCTGACCACTTAGAAGAGGATAATATATCAATAGGATTATTCCTGGAGAAGACTCATTCTACCTCTCTCAGCAGTCATTGTTTGCCTATAGCTGTTCACTAAGAGGTGGGGCATTTTAAAATTTCCACAGCTGTGTAGTCATGTTGCTAAGTATCATCATTATGCATGTCTTCTTAGGCAACCATATTGTTCAGATTTCATAGATGTATCTTCACTGTCATATCTAACTATCTCATAACATTTCCCAGTTGTCTGGCTCTTCCAATTTTTTCACTGCTTCTTCTATGACATATCTTCTGAGCACTGAATGTAGAATTTTCATTGCAGATGTATGAGTTGGGGTTTTGTGCCCCAAATGACACTTTTTTCAGACCAGCTGTGAATTTCTGAAGCAAGCTCTGTCTGCTGCAAAAAGAAACTTTTAGAGCTACATTTATCTGTGGGTGTAAGGATGATTATTTAGAATAAATATAGAAGTTACATTGGTTTTAGAAAATGGAAGTACTAGGTTCTCCTCCAGGGTCCATTATCTCACCAGCTTATAGTAGATAATTGACTAAAATTTTCCATAGAATCTTGAGAGACTATGACAGCTTGTCCTTAGTGAGGAGGCATCTGGGTCAGTTCAAGGCAAATTAGAACATCAAACAAAATATCCAGTGCCAAGCATGGGACACCGCCCTTTAAGTTGCTGGTTAGGAAAGTCCACGAAATTCCACAAATACGTAAACTATTGCCATCACACTGGTTGCCTCCCAGAAATTAAGACCATATTGCTGAAAACACTATACACTTCAAAAACAGAAACTGGAGAAATTTAGTAATTTTATATTATTTTTGAAATGAAACTCAAGGCTTACTCACCAAAAATCTCCAACTGAATTTAGGAATAAATGCTAAGTAATACATATCATTATACCTAGCTTTCTCTCTTTTCTACATGGCTATCTACTAGACATCAATGCAAGTGGAAGGTACTTTCAGGGATTCCTGTTGTTGTAGTTTCCTAGTATTAATGTCATACTTAACAGAACCTCAGCCCATTATCCTTCACACCTGCAATGAGCCAGGACCGCACCATCTGCTTCACTGTGCTGACTCAGCTCATCATTTCTCTAGTGTTTGCCATAGCAAAAGGCTTATAAAGTATAACACCAATCTACTACAATTCAAATTTCCTAACCTGAAATATATTTATATATTCAAAAACTACCTTTGCTGAACTGATAGTTTTGTTTCTTAGGATAGTTTTAGGGATATATAGTAGCTATAATTCACACCCTAGAACAGATAGATTCTGTATGTATGACCTTGAGCAAGTCACTCCATTTTCTGTTTCCAGTTGCCAAAAGCATAAAATTGTGTTATGATAAAATAAGGCAATACTGGGAATTTTATAATGTACACACCAGAGTTCTTATGCCAGGTCCTGACACAAAAAAATTACTCTATATGCTGAAATATATAACCCGTGACGATGCACAATTTACCTAAAATTATTAAACTCTTCTAGAAATCATTTTAATTGACTCATTATCTATATAACACCTTATTGATGCCTATGCTACTGAAATACCTAGAATATTTCCTGAAAAAATACCCACTACACATTACAGTGCATCAAAATTGTAATCCAAGCACTCAGAGAGCTGAAGCAGGATGACAATAGTGGTTACTTTAGAGAGACCCTGAATTTTTTTTTAAATGAACAAATAAATAATTGCTACACATTTCTGAATTGTATTACTTATTCTATGAATTTTTTTAAATTGGGCTTATTTTAATTGGCATTTCTCTTTTTCAAAAAAATTATATTTATATTCATTTAAGCAGCAATCATCAAGAAACGGTTCACTATATGCTGGGTCTTTACTCATCCTTCTTTCTGATATGCCTTCACTTCTGAAGTAAGAAATCATTAGATTAATGGGAGAAGTGTTGTGCTTCCCTGGTTATGCACCATAGGAAGATAAGTTTCATCTTTCCTGGCAAATCCGGTGGTTATCTTTCTCTTGTATTGCATCTCCACTTGTTTCAGCAAACTATTCCTCATAACACATGAAGATTAGCCTCCCCTATTTGCAATGATTTGTGGGTAATTCAAACTCAGTCTGGCCAATGATCTTTTTAACATCATTTTATCTTCATAAATCCTTCCCATATTGTTTTATTAGCCTCATGTTATTGCATGAGAAACAATTTTCCAATACCATGTAGTCAAGATTATCACCAAGACAGACCAAAACTAAACTGCTTTCCAAGTTTCTCAGAATTATTGCAAAATTGACAAGGAATAATAACTAAGTGTTGAAATAAAGGATGCTCTAATTTATCCACTGAGTATACACATGATTCCCCAATGAGAAGATCAGTGGAGGTACTAATTTCTACAGATGGCTTGAAAGTGTGAGACCTGAACTTGCCTTGAGGAAAAGCTTAGGTTAGATGACAGTTTAAAACTTTCTGTGCTTTGGAGCATGAAGAGTCATTACTGAAGCAAAGGCTCTCTGTTGAGAAGCAAAGTAAGCATAGGCAGACAAAAAGATAGGCAGGACATTAAAGGATGTGGAAACTAAATGGGGAATTTTAAATTTATGAAAAGCAACTCTTTTTAAGTGAATCTTTAACATTTTCCTCACTCTATTTTTAAGGTGCTCATTTTCCTTAGATTTTTGGAAATCTTTACATATTCCTCAAATGTCAACTGGAATGCCTCTATCCTTAGTATACAGTCCCTACAGGCACCAAGTGGATGAAGCATATCTTCCTCCCACAGTTCTTAACAAGGGAAACATAGCATTTGTCCTACTAATCTAATAATTCTCAATTTAGAACTGAAGAAACAGGACAATGACTGCTTAGTTGGTCAGTTGGTTGGTTAGTTGGTTGGTTGGCTGGTTGGTTGATTGTTTGGTTAGTTGGGTGCTTGCTTGCTTGCTGGCTGGCTGGCTGGCTTGCTTGATTACTTGGATGATTAGTCATTTGGTTTGTTGGTTGGTTGGTTGAGTGATTGCTTGGTTGGATGATTGCTTAGTTGGATGTTTGGTTGTATAATTGCTTAGTTGGGTGGTTGTTTGTTTGTTTGTTTGATTGGGTAATTAGCTGGAAGATTGATTGGTTGGCTGGTTGATTGGTTCCTTGCTTTGGTGACTGGTTGAAAGATTGGTTTCTTGGTTGCTTGAGTGATTGGATTCAGAACCCTAACATTCATATGAATCTCCAGCATACACAGAGCACTTCACAGATGTTTGATGGTTAAATGGATAAATAAATCATTTATTTGGAAGAAGGTTAATGACAATGGAAATAAGCCTAAACTAAAAACACACATAACAAAGAGTGGGATGGAGCAAGAGGCACTTGGTGTCAGTTAAATTGCTAAAATGTGTTAGGAGTATGATTTGACAGGATAAAGCATGTCTGCTTTGCTACCAGCTGTTTCTGAATCATTGTGATGTGGTATAAAACAACTCAATACTGTGATTTTTATTAATCTGTAAAAAAAATAATTGTGAAGAATTACTTTAGCTTAAATGGGCTTCATAAGGAAGGCAAATATGATTTAGTTTGAATCAAATGTTATGAGATAAAAATTCCTTAGCATATATTTTAATGAGGTTCACATTCATATGTTAGTTGAAGGCTTAAAAATAATTGTTAAAACAAAATATTCAAATCCTTCTATTTCTTGGTACACAGGGCTTAGAGGAATAATTGGTATTTATAATGGAAAAGCACACTATCTTTCAAATAAATATCAGAGACTTGTGGGATGTGGCATCCCAAATGCTTTTCTTTCATTCTTTCTTGGTTACTAGAGCATAAGTTATAAGAATATAGTGTTCTTTGGAGGTGAAAAGTAAGAATGAATTCTCATGGTTCAACTCCTGTGTCCTCAAGCAATGAAAGATGCTGAAGGTGCCAAATAATTAAGATACATCATTGCACCAAATGAATTGGTCTAAATGGAATTTTGTCAATCATGCCTAGTGGGATCACTGTATCTCCCTTGCTGAATAATGAACCAGTTATTAAGAAAAGACTGAATGGAAATTCAAGTCAAATTAAACATTAATATTTATATTTCCCTTTAAAATTTTTACATTCATGAAATCATTCATTTTATGTGGGGGAAATGAGTCATTTAATTGATTTTGACCATTTCTCAGTGAGCACCACCACCTTCAGGCAAAATTCATTAGAGTAACATCTCTACCAAAATGAAACACAGAACAAATGTACACTTACATTCAACATTTGGAAACTCAGGCTCCAGGCTGATGGAAGTGATTCACATTACTGCCTCTCATTAAAATCTGAGAGAAAAGCAGAGAGGATGTGTAATTCTAAATGAGCAAATCTTTTAACTGTTGAGCACACAGATTTTTAGCAATCATTATAGGTAGATAATCTAGGGCATAAATCATCGATTATATTATGTAATGAATGACAGAAGTACATAAAATAATTATAAAACATATGTGTCTATGAGGCCACAGTTACATTGATACCAAACCCCACAAACACCCAACAATAAAAGAAAACGTCAGACCAATTTCCCTTATGAATATCAATGCAAAAATACTCAATAAAATTCTTGCAAACCAAATCCAAAAACACATCAAAATGATCATGCACCATGATCAAGTAGGCTTCATCCTAGGGATGAGGGGATGGTTCAATACCCAGATATCCATCAATGTAATCCACTACATAAACAAACTCAAAGAAAAAACCACATGGTCATTTCGTTAGATGCTGAAAAAGCATTTGACAAAATTCAACATCCCTTCATGATAAAAGTCTTGGAAAGATCAGGAATTCTAGGAGCATACCTAAACATAGTAAAAGCAATATACAGCAAACCAGTGGCCAACATCAAACTAAATTGAGAGAAACTTGAAGCAATTCCACTAAAATCAGGGACTAGGCAAGGCTGACCTCTCTCTCCCTATCTATTCAATATAGTATTTGAAGTTCTAGCCAGAGCAATTAGACAACAAAAGGAGGTCAAAGG
Source organism: Rhynchomys soricoides (assembly GCA_019843965.1). Lineage (NCBI taxonomy): Eukaryota > Metazoa > Chordata > Mammalia > Rodentia > Muridae > Rhynchomys > Rhynchomys soricoides. Next base: position 8,174,696 of record JADRCH010000077.1, read on the forward strand.
GATACAAATTGGAAAGAAAGAAATCAAAATATTACTGTTTGCAGATGATATGATGGTATACTTAAGTGACCCAAAAAACTCCACCAGAAAACTGCTACAGCTGATAAACACCTTCAACAAAGTGGCCGGATACAAAATTATCTCAAGCAAATCGGTAACCTTCCTATACTCGAAGGATAAACAGGCTAAGAAAGAAATTAGGGAAATGACACCCTTCACAATTGTCACAAACAATATAAAATATCTTGATGTGACTCTAACCAAACAAGTGAAAGATCTGTATGACAAGAACTTCAAGTCTTTGAAGAAAGAAATCGAAGAAGACCTCAGAAGATGGAAAGATCTCCCATGTTCATGGATTGGCAGGATTAATATAGTTAAAATGGCCATCCTGCCGAAAGCAATCTACAGATTCCATGCAATCCCCATCAAAATCCCAACTCAATCTTTCATAGACTTAAAAAGAGCAATTCTCAAATTCATATGGAATAACAAAAAACCCAGGATAGCAAAAAATATTCTCAACAATAAAAGGACTTCTGAGGGAACCAGCCTCCCTGACCTCAAGCTGTACTACAGAGCAGTAGTGATAAAAAACTGCATAGTATTAACAGTGACAGGCAGGTAGATCAGGAACAGAATTAAAGACACAGAAATGAACCTACACACTTATGGACACTTGATCTTTGACAAAGGAGCTAAAACCATCCATTGGAAACAAGACACCATTTTCAACAAATGGTGCTGGTTCAACTGGTGGTCTACATGTAGAACACTGTGATTGATCCATTCCTATCTCCCTGTACTAAACTCAAGTCCAAGTGGATCAAAGACCTCCACATAAAACCAGATACACTGAATCTAATAGAAGAGAAAGTGGGGAAAGTCTCAAACACATGGGAACAGAGAAAAAGTTCCTGAACAGAACACCAATGGCAGGTGCTCTAAGATCAAGAATCAACAAATGGGACCTCATAAAATTACAAAGCTTCTGTAAGGCAAAGGACACTATAAGTAGGACAAAACGGCAAGCTACAGATTGGGAAAAGATCTTTACCAACCCTACATCCGATGGAGGGCTAATATCCAAGGTATACAAAGAACTCAAGAAGCTAGACTCCAGAGATCCAAATAACACTATCAAAAAATGGGGAACAGAGCTAAACAGAGAATTCTCAACTGAGGAAACTCGAATGGCAGAGAAGCACCTAAAGCAATGCTCAACATCCTTAGTCATCAGGGAAATGCAAATGAAAACAACCCTGAGATTCCACCTCACACCAGTCAGAATGGCTAAGATCAAAACCTCAGGTGACAGCAGATGTTGAGGAGGATGTGGAGAAAGAGGAACACTCCTCCATTGCTAGTGGGAATGCAAGCTGATACAACCTCTCTGGAAATCAGTTTGGCGGACCCTCAGAAAAATGAACATAATATTACCTGAGGACCCAGCTATACCACTCCTGGGCATATACTCAGAAGATGCTCCAACATGTAATAAAGACACATGTTTCGCTATGTTCAAAGCAGCCATATTTATAATAGCCAGAAACTGGAAACAAGCCAGATATCCCTCAACAGAGGAATGGATACATAAAATGTGGTACATTTACACAATGGAATACTACTCAGCTATTAAAAACAATGACTTCATGAAATTTGCAGGCAATGGATGGAACTTGAAAATATCATCCTGAGTGAGCTAACTCAGTCACAAAAGAATGAACATGGTATATACTCACTGATAAGTGGCTATTAGCCCAAAAGTTCGAAATACTCAAGAGTCACTTTGCAGCAACCATAGGGCTGAGTGTGAGGTCCCAGATGGTGGACTTGGAAAAGGGAATGAAGGAGCTGAGGGAGTTTGCAGCCCCCGGAAAGGAGCAACAGTAGCAACTCGCCTGACCCCTTGATACTAATGGAGACTGAATCATCAACCAAAGAACACACATGGAAGGACAAATGGTGCTGGCCACATATGTGGCAGATGAGGGTCTTGTAAACCATCAGGGGGAGCAGAGGCCCTTGGGCCTGAGGGTGTTAGATCCCCCAATATAGGAGAATGCCAAGGAGGGAAGATGAGAGTGGATGTGTGGGTGGGTGGGGGAATACCCCCATTGTGGCAGGAGGAGGGGGGAGGGAATGGAAAGGTTCCAAAGGGGAGATCTGGAAAGGGGGAAATATTTGAAATGTAAATAAAGTATGACAAAAAAAAAAAGAAGAACCAAAAATGTGAGCAACCAAATTAGATTTAGTAGTAGTAGTAGTAGTAGTAGTAGTAGTAGTAGTAGTAATAGCTCATGTAACAAATCATTATGACATCAACTAAGAAATTTTGCTCTTTTTCACTTTCAGTTTATGAAACAGTTGAACCTTCACAACTTGGTCAACAATATGTCCTACCAGAACATCTAATCCTGCTGCCTAGAGTACAGCATTTTGTCCAGCTTTTTTGAATGTTTATGGGGAAATTTCTGGGCCCTTGCTAGCCTGTCAGATACATGCCTATGAATGTTAGTGAATGGTACCTTTCTGGGCACACTTAGGCCACAAAGGGTCAGAACCCTAAGCCCAGCCCCCTGTGCATGAGGCCACAGGAAACAGCAAGCAGGTTAATACACAGATATGACTAGCTCAGCTCAGCCCTCTGTGAGTATTTTCACTCTGACAGAACAGAGCCTGTTTTCCTGTTTTAGTGATCTATACAAAGCTCTTTTGTAAATATATCCACATCCCTCACATGCAACTGTGAAGTCACACCCTTGGAATCATGGCATTTGTTCGAAGTGTTTTGACCTTTCTTTTAAGTCCAAAGCAGCATTGACTTAAGATCCACTAGCATGAGTAACATCAAGAGTCATTTAGCAGCAACAGTAGGGCTGAGTGTGAGGTCCCAGATGGAGGACTTGGAGAAAGGTCTGAAGGAGCTGAGGGAGTGCACAGCCCCATGGAGGTAGCAACAGTGGCAACTGGCCTGAGCCCCTGATACTCCTGGAGACCGATCCACCAACCAAAGAATACACATGGAGGGACCCGTGGTGCTGGCCACAAATGCGGCAGAGGAGGGTCTTGTTATCCATCAGGGGGAGGAGAGGCCCTTGGGCCTGAGGGTGTTAGATCCCCCAGTACAGGAGAATGACAAGGAGGGAAGATGAGAGTGGGTGGGTGGGTAAGTTGGAGAATATCCCCATAGTGGCAGGGGGAGGGGGAAGGGAATGAGGAGGTTCCAAAGGAGAGATCTGGAAAGGGGGAAACATTTGAAATGTAAATAAAATATGAAAATAAAAAACAAACAAACAAAAAGAATACTTAAGGTATTTCTAAGTCTTCTAGATATGTTTGCTCTGAGTATCTTTATATATGAGAGACTTTTTAAGGGCAGGAACTATAGGAGATTTCCTATTTTTCTTACAAGTAACTTTTTTTTAAAGGGAAAATATACTTTATATTTGCAAATATGTAAGACCTTGAAAAACAGACCTTTGCTCCCTTAATGTCCTATGGTCATTCACTGCATATTTGTAATGAAAAAATATTTGTTTATTTTCATTTACCTTGTAAACTACATGCACAAACCACTCCTAATAGTGTATGTATATTATACAAAAAATTACAAAAGGTTTAAAAAGATAGAATAAAGATGACAAAACAATACTTTAAAAAAAAATGTATCAAAATTCAAATACAAATAAAACAGAGTGCTAAAAGTTCAGCCAACGCCTGTCATATTTATGCTTAATACCATTTCCAAATGTTAAACAAGTAATTGCTTATCTATATTATTCTCCATTGTCTAAGGAAATTATTCTTTTTTTGGTTATTTTTCTTTTTTTAAATTTCAAATGTATATTCTTAATTTGTGTGTTTATCATATTGGTGAAATTTATTCAATGTAGCTCAAGAATTACTACTTTAATTTATTTTGTTTTGGACATTTAACTGAAAGTTCTCTTTTCAATTTTAGAACATTTCAATGGTATTAAAAAATAATTGATCTAGAAAATAAAGAAGTATAAAGATTTTAGCTAGTTTACATAAATTACAGAGCATAGCTCAGTGACAAAGATGGAGTATACCCTAAGTCTTTAAATTTCCCTGTCAATCAACAAAGGAAAGTGGGAAATGGAATGATTCCTGAATAACCTGTGAGTGGGTGTGTCTAGGACTCCTTCTTTAGCAGGTATAACAAATGAAAAGAGTATCAAGATGATAAAAAACGTAGCCATGGTTTTTTGTTCTTGTTTTTTTTTTTTTTTAAAAAAAAAAAAAAAAAAAAAAAAAAGGTCTAACCAAGTACTCAGGAACCTTTCTTTTAATGACCCAAAACTTTCTGGCCATATACCCATGCCAGAATCATGTCATCTAACATATCCAAATGTCTCTCATTCCTACAGATTTTGGTCATTCTAGATTTCATTAATATCTAATAAAGTACTCTACCACCAGAGGCTCTCAGGTGTTCCAAATATGCATTATATGTGTCCTTCACATGCCTATTTAAGTATCCCAGAGGCCTTTTGTTCACTGTAGGGATGGTAGGCTTGTTACTTTTCTTATCACCGTGATGAAACGCCTGTTGAGAAGCAATTTAGGGTAAAAAATATTTCTTCCCTTGTGGTTTGAAGGGTAAGATCTATTGTAAAGAGGAGAGCATTCCCCCAGCGGCTGGACCTAGCAGCAGTTACTTGCTCATATTTTGGTGGAAGGTGATCCAGGGATAGGGCACAAAGTGACACCAGACTTCATCTTCAATGCTTACACACAGCCTGCTTATGAGCTCTATGGAAGGAATCTAGCAGTGCTATGTGTTGCCTGTCTTCCATAGAACTTTGCTGTAATCCTTCATGACTTCTATATTCCTGTTTTTCATGCCTATAAAACTAGTATTGCATTGTTGATACCTATTCCTGCTACCAGCTCTAGCTATAGTTCAGCCCAGTTTGGACCACAGCTGCAGTGGACTAGTGTGCTTTCATGGCTTTACCTGGGAAAAGTCTTCCCTGGGTGATTGTTTTAGAGAAAGAGACCCTGACTGTGACCTTCTCAATTCAGGATCTCTCCTTTCAAATACATTTCACTTTTATAAGCAGGAGTCTTTAAGGGTGTGATCTCCCCATTAAGGCACCTTTCCTTTTGTTCCATTGCCAAGTGTGAGATTTCTCCTTAATTACACTAACCTTTTTCACAATTAAAATCTTACATTGGCACCGTCAATCCAAAATTTTAACCCAGTTCTTGATCATTCCTCATCAAATTATAACTGGTTTACAGTTTTTCTACTCTCTCTCTCTCTCTCTTTTATCAGTTAGATGTGTATCAGCCTATACTTCACCCTGCCTTGACATTTTCTCTGCACAAAATATTAGTTGTTTTTTAATTCATTTCACAGTCATGTTTTTAAGAGACAAATAAAATATAGCATGATTCTGACGGAATATAACATTAATGGCCTCCAACTCATTTCCTGGTGGAGTATTCATTTCCATTTGACACCTCACAAACCTTGCCTCAACTGTCTGTATTTCTATCAACATTCTGATCTATCAAACTAATAAAACTTCTACTAAGCTCTACTTACAATGTTCTATTATCTCTCTAACCATCTGCAAACTCTTCCACATTTCTCTTGCAAATTCTGTCCAAATCCATGACCTAAACGAGCAGGTTTATCTCAGCACTAACTGCAGGTCTGCAGGTCAAGCACCTACTTTCTGTGTTAGTTGAAAAAAAGAAAGAAAAACACTTGAAAGTATAATTTTAAATGAGGAAGGATGTGTTTGGGGTAATAATTTAGGGAAGTATAGTCCATTTTATCAGAGAAATCACGACTGCATGGTAGTTAGAGCTGGCCCATATCTGGGCAGTTTGGAAAGCAGAAACAGGATAGAAAGTGGAGTTTGAGGATAAACCTCAAGGCTTACAATATAGGACCTCACTGGTTCCAGTTAGACTACATGTCCTACAGGATACAGAACCTCATAAAATGTCACCACCATGGATACCAAGTATATATAAATTTATGAGCCTACAGGAAATATTTCACATCAAAGTTACAAGATCAAAGAGGGTTCATATTTGTTATGCCTTTCATTTCTAGGAATTCTTTCAGATTCAAATGATACTGAAGAAAGATGCTTCAGACCATGTAAAGTGGAATAATGGGCGAACAGGACAGTTTGAGTGTGAACATTTTGTTGACCACTGAAATTCTCAATGCCCATCATTCCATTTACTAGACAAGATTCATTTTCTACCCTTCTTGTTCATGCTGTTTATCACAGGAAGTTTCTTGCTGCCTTTTATGTATGGATTGTCCTTTAAAAATCAATTTCTGGAAGCTTGCAGCTCAGGCTGATAGTATTGGGAAGTAGTGGAGCATTTAAGAAGGGTGTAGTGTGAAGTAAGTAGATAATTAATCAAAAGTTTAAGAAAAGTTAAAGTTGGTCATGTAAGGTAAAAATCAAGTCACACGTCCTGCTCATCCCATGTCTTTTGTTTATGTTGCAATTACAGGAGCAAACAACCTAATCATGGACTTTAGTACTACTAGTGAAACAGTTTTTTACTCTAGAACACCCAAGTATTCAATTTTGTTTTTTACAATTTTAAAATTGTCATTTACATATTCATTATACACGGGATTATATCAGAGAATTTTCATACAAATATTATTGCATATTGAGCATACTTTCAGCCACATTCCCCTTCCCCTTACTGATCCCTCTGCAGTCATACCCCTCTTATCATGAGACAAACTTTCTGTCACTTACATAATTTTACATATCTATATGAAATCTAGGAAACACATATGAAAGGAAATTTATTTTTGTGTTTCTTAAATTTTATTGATTATTTCATTTGTTTACATTTCAAATGTTATCCCCCTTCCCAGTTACCCCTCCACAAACCCCCTATCCCTTCCCCATCCCCCTGCCTCTATGAGGGTTCTCCTCTACCTCCTACCTCTACCAACCCCTGTCTCACACCCTAGCATTTCTCTACACTGGATCATCTAGCCTCCCCAGGGCCAAGGGGCTCCCCTCCCATTGATGCTAGGTAAGGCAATCCTCTACTACCTATCTAGCTAGAGCCATGGGTGCCCCCATGTATACTCTTTGGTTGGAGGGTTAGTCCCTGGGTCCTTTGGGAGATCTGGTTGGTTGACATTGTTGTTCTTCCTATGAGGTTGCAAATCCCTTCAGCTCCTTCAGTCCTTGCCCAATGTTCTCCATTGGGGTCCCCATGCTCAGTCTGATGTTTGGCTGTGTGCATCCACATCTGTATTGATCTGACTCTGGCTGAGCCTCTCAGGGGACAGCTATACCAGGCTATACCAGGCTCCTGTCAGCAAGCACTTCTTGGCATCAGCAATACTGTCTGGGTTTGTTGTGTGCAAATGGGATGGATCCCTCCGTGGGGCACTTTATGGATGGCCTTTCCTTCAGTCTCTGCTCCACTCTGTCCTTGCAATTCCTTTTGATGGAAGGAATTTTGGATTAATATTTTTCAGGTGAGTGGATGGCCCAATCCCTCAACCGAGGGCCATGCCTATCCACTGGATATGGTCTCTGCAGGTTCTATCTCTCCTTTGTTGGGTATGTCCTCCCTGTTGGATCCTGGGAACCTCTTGGCACCCTGGCATCAGAGGCTTTCTAGTGGCTACCTCCAGTTACCCACACACACACAGTCCTACACACCTTCTTTCAAATTCATGACCCTCTGTATTTCTCCCCCATCTCTTCCCACATCTGAACTATCCCCCCTTTTTCCACCCCCTCTTCTCTCCCTCCCAGATCTCTTGCTCCCTCTGCTTCCCGAGATTATTTTCTTCCCCCTTCTGAGTAGGACTGTAGCATCCACACTTTAGTGTGGTCTTCCTTCTTAGATTTCATATGGTCTGTGAGTTGTATCATGAGAATTCCGAGCTTTTTTAGGCTAATATTCACTTATCAGTAAATACATACCATGTGTGTTCTTTTGTGATTGTGTTACCTCACTCAGGATGATATTTCCATCCATTTGGCTGCAAATTTCATGAATTAATTGTTTTTACAGCTGAGTAGTATTCCGTTGTATAAATGCACCACAATTTCTGTATCCATTCCTCTGTTGAGGGACATCTGGGTTGTTTCCAGCTTCTGGCTATTATAAATATGGCTGCTATGAACATAGTGGAACATGTGTCTTTATTACATGTTGGAGCATCTTTTGGGTATATGCCCAGGAGTGGAATGGCTGAGTCCTCACGAAGAACTATTTCAAATTTTCTGAAGAACAGCCAGACTGATTTCCACAGTGGTTGGAAAAATGCATGGTAAAAACACCATGCACTTTTGACATAAGAGCTGGAACAATCAAGGTGGATCTGACCTGGAAGCTCCTTTTCTAAGAACTAATTTTCATGGAGCTGAATATGAGCAACACTAAATGGACTCATCAGGTTATATTTAATATTAATGAGTATGTGTAATAGGCATGCATAATAATAATTTTTTAAAAGACATGACAAAAGAGGAAGAAAAGGATATGGGGGAGCTGGAGGGGCCAAAGAGAGGGAGAAATTAAGTAAATCAGTACACATATATGAAATGCCATAGGGATTTTGATTGGTAGAGCATTGAAACTCTAGGTTGCCTTTGTTAATACAGTTATTTTTGTTATATTAGTTTTCCAATCAATGAAAACACAAGGTTTTCCTAGCTCCTGTGGTTTTGGTTTCTTTCTACAGTTTTTGAAAGTTTTCCTTTTAGATAACTTTGCTTCACTCATTAAGTTAATTGCAAGACACTTTTTTTGAGACAATTATGAATAAGATTATTTATGAGACATTTTTAGAAGGAATGTTATAGCTATATAACATATAAAGTCTAATAATTTTTACGTGTTAATTTTTTATCCTATCACTTTGATAAAGTGATTGTCAGCACCAACAGTTTCCTAGTCAAGTTTTTCTGGTCCTTTATGTAGAGAATCATATTTCTGTAAATATAGTTTTGTCTTCTTTTCCTATTTGAATCCTTTTATTCCCTTCTCTAGATTTATTGCTCTAGCTGAAAATTCAAGTCCTATGTGGAAATGGAGTGGATAAAGTGGAAACCATGCCTTTCTGACTTTAGAAAAATGCTTTGAATTTTTTTTTCATTTTCTGTAATATTATTGACTATAGCCTTTGTTATATTGGAATCTCTTCCCTCGCTTCCTGATCTTTCATGGCTTTTATCATGAAAGGATGCTGACTTTTCACAAAACCTTCCTTCATCTATTGTGATAATCATGTGACTTATGTTCTTAAGTCCACCTACGTGTTGTATTGCATTTATTCACTCATATATACTTGAAGCATCCTAGAGTCTCTTGAGTGAAGCCAATTTAATCATACTAAATATTTTTTCATATGTTCTTGGATTATATTTGCAAATATTTTATTGAGAGCTATTGCATCTATGTTTGTCAGGAAAATCGGTCTATAGTTTCTTTTATGTTGTTGAGGCTTTATTGTGTTTTTGTATTAAAGAAATAGTGACCACATGAAAAGACCTTGATAGCATTTCTTTTTTGTTTTGTTTGTTTTTTTCTATGGAACAGTTTGGAAAACATTGGTGTTTTTTTTAATGGTCAATAGAATTCACTAGAAACCCATGTACACCTGAAATGGTTTTAAATGGAATTTTTTTTTTTTTTTTTACTCTTAGTGCTTCAATATTTTTTCCTGTTATGTACTTGTTTATATTGTTACTCTCATGTTGGTTTAATCCTGATAGGTCATATGTACCTAGAAAGCCTTCAATTATAGACTCTAACTCTTTAAGGTATAGCCTAATGATTTCTTGAATTTTACTGCTGTTTTACTATTTTCTTTTACATCTCTAATTTTATTAATTTGGGTCTTCTACATTTCTGTCAGTTAATTTGATTGTTTGCCAATCTTGTTTGATCTATGATGTCATATAAGTCTCATGTTTCTCTCTTATTTTATCTGAGATGACTTCTCAATTGATGATAGCAAGTTATTGAGGTTACCCACTATAATTATGGTCTGTTTATTCTGTGAATTTACATATAGAAGTGTTTGTTTTATGAAATTGGATGCTTATATAGTCAATGCCTGTATACTGTTAACAGGAACATTCTCTTGGTTGATTGTACACTTAATTAGCATGAAGTAAACATCTTTATCTCTTCAGACTAGTTTTGGTTTGAAGTTTACTTCATCATATTTTAAAATAACAACACCTGCTAATTTCATAATTTCTTTTGCTTGGAGTACCATTATACATCCTTTCCCCAAATGTACCATTTTACCTCTTGGAGTACAAGAGACCTTTTTTCCATCTTTTTACCATGGCTGTCATTTGTCTTTATGGGGAACTGGAAACCTTTTTATGTTCATTCCTTCAAGGTACCTATTCTCTTTATGGGGAGTTGGAATACCTTTTTCCAAACATTTCTTCTTGACCCCTGTCTTAGTCAGGGTTTCTATTCCTGCACAAACATCATGACTAAGATGCAAGGTGGGGAGGAAAGGGTTTATTCGGCTTACACTTCCATGCTGCTGTTCATCAGGAAAGGAAGTCAGGACTGGAACTCAAGCAGGTCAAGGAGCAGGAGCTGATGCAGAGGCCATGGAGGAATACTGCTTACTGGCTTGCTTGCTTGCTTGCTTGTTTGCTTAGCCTGCTTTCTTATAGAACCCAAGACTATCAGGCCCCCTTGATCACTAATTGAGAAAATGCCTTAGCGCTGGATTTCATGGAGGCATTTTCTCAACTGAAACTCCTTTCTCTGTGATAACTCCAGCTTATGTCAAGTTGACACAAAACCAGTCAGTACAACCCCAAATGACCATTTGTCCTTTGGGTAGTTGCATTTCTTGGATGTAAAAAATAGAGAAATTCTGCTTTTTAATACATTCTGCTAATCTGTTGTTTTTCTCATTGAGTAATTGAGGTAATTAATATTCAGAGTTATTATAGAAAAGTGTGTTTTAATTCTGTAATTTTGTTAAAGTAACTGTGTTTGATATTTTATTATTTCTTTATTGTTTAAATATGATTTTGGAGTGGCTTATTCTTTTCATTTGTATCATGTATGTTTTTGTCTTCATTCTGTCTAAAGGATTCTTTCAAATATATCTATAGAACTTGTTTTGTGGACATGAATTCTTTAGCCCATTGTTATTATGAGAAATTTTTTTCTCTGATAATTGTGGCATATTTCTTTGTTGAGTATCATAGGCAGTTGTTATCTTCATCAAAAAAAAAATTGGAAATAGTTTTACCTGAAGACCCAGCTAGACCACTACTGGGCATATACCCAAAGGATGCTCCAACATATAACAAGGACACATGCTCTACTATGTTTATAGCAGCCTTATTTATAATAGCCAAATGCTGGAAACAACCCAGATGTCCCTCAACAGAGGAATGGAAACAGAAAATGTAGTAGATTTACACAATGAAAAATACTACTCAGCTATTAAAAACAATGGCTTCATGAAATTTGCAGCTGAATGGATGGAACATGAAAATATCATCCTGAGTGAAGTAACACAGACACAAAAGAACACACACACAGTATGTACTCACTGATAAGTAGATATTAGACCAAAAGCTCAGCAAACCCATGATACAACCTACAAATCATGTGAAGTTTAAGAAGAAGGAAGACCTAAGTCTAAATGCTTCAATCCTACATAGAAAGGGGGAACAAAATAATCACAGGAGGTAGAGGGAGGAAGGGACCTGAGAGGAAGAGAGGAGGGGGAAGGGAAAAAGGGACAGTACCAAGTTTGGAAGGGATAGGAGAGAAGTACAGAGGTTCAGAAAATTGAATAGAAATATGTAGTAGCAGAGTATGGGGAACTGGGGAGAGCCACTAAAAAGTCACAGATGCCAGGGAAGTGAGAGGCTCCTAAGATTCAATGTTAATGGCTTTTGCCAAAATACCCAACAGAGAGGAGATACAAACTGTAGAGACCACCTCCTGTAGATAGGCACGGTCCCAGTTGAGGGATGGGCCATCCACCCATCTCAAATTTTTTAACCCAGAGTTTTTTCTGTCCAAAGGGAAGACAGGGACAAAAGGTGGAACAGAGATGAAAGGAAAGGCCATCCCAAGACCTCCCCACCTAAAGATCCTTCCAAAAGTCCCCACACTATTGCTGATGTCAAGAAATGCTTGCTGACAGGAGCCTCATATGGCTCTTCTCTGAGAGGTTCTACCAGCACCCGACCAATACCAATGCAAATACACACAGCCAACCATCAGAAAGAGCCCTGGGAAGAACTAGGCAAAGAACTGAAGGAGCTAAAGGGGATTGCAACCCCATAGGAAGAACAACATCAACTAATTGGACCAATCAGAGCTTCCAGGGAATAAACCACCAACAAAAGAGTATATATGGAGGCGGCCATGGCTCCAGATACACATGTAGCATAGGATGGCCTTATCTGACTTCAGTAGGAAGGGAGGCCCTGGTCCTGTGGAGGCTTGTTGCCTCAGTGTAGGGGGGATGCTAGAGCAGTGAGAGGGAGTGGGGGAGTAGGTGGAGGAGCACCCTCATAGAGGCAAAGGGGAGGGGGAGAGAGGGATCTTGGAGAGGTAACCATGAAAGGGGATATAATTTGAAATGTAAACACATAAAATGATTAAAAAAGAAAAGTGTTGTATAGGATTGGTCTTTTTGGGAAGAGTCAAAATGTCTTGGTTTTTTTGTTTGTTTGTTTTGTTTGCATATGTCTTATGCTTTTTCTTTTAGAACTTTTATATCTGAAGTAAGTTATTTGTTGGGTCTTTTAAATTATCCATAGTCATTCAATTGAAATACTTTCAATACTCAAGAAGGGAATGTATGGTTGGAGTGTCATATTTCTCTGTAAATCTCTTGTTTGGTGTACCTGTTTTAATCTACAGTATTATTCTCAGTGGGAAATGCCTGCAAAATAGTAATTTTCATAGATCAGCATAATATGAGTTTACAGTAGTAGTGAAAAGCAACCACCATTTAAACTTTATCCTTTTACAAAGTAATGAAATACCTATAGTACAATATATGCATACACATGCATATATCCATATGCAGATATATGTATAATTTAAACTAACAAATAGCATAGAGTCCAGAGTTTAGAATATCAGCATTCACGTAAAAAGCCAGATGTGGTGGCTGGAGAGGCAGAAACAGGAGGATTCCTGGGGGTTGCTGGTCAGCTGGTAATGTATTTAACACACAGCAAGAATCATGTCTCAAAAACTAAGGTGAAAAGCAATTTAGAATGACCACCAACATCAATTTCTTGTCTACAAACACACACACACACACACACACACACACACACACACATACACACACACATAAATAGTAGAGAAGTCATGAAACAGAGCACAGTAGAGCTGGACTGCTAAACAGACGACGGACATTAAATAAAGGACGAAGAAATACAAAGGAGAGAGAGCTGAGTGGATATACATCATCTGAATGCAGTCATATCCAAATGCAGGTTACAGTCTCAACTCTTTGATGTCCCTTTCTTGCTTCCCAGATGTTTGTTACCCCACAGGGAAGTCAGTTCACAGAAACCAATCTTTTTAGTGGGAATCACATACGCTGGATGTATCCCTTAGCAATCTTGAGCCCTGAATGTCACTGTTGCCTCTGCAGCATCTTTCACAGATGCTGGTTTGACTGGCACTTCTGGAGTCAGGTCCCCACTTCTGGGGAGCCTTCAGGAGTTCTATTGGGAATGTTGGTCTAGCCCCCTATGCAGTTCTTCAACGGGTTAAGGTACAAGTGTTGACCCTGGCTCTGGGCAGTCCCTCCCAATCTGTGTCCCTATTGCTTGGAACCTGAATTTGTATTCCACTGTAAGCTTCAGCTCCAAACAGTTTTCTACCTCATGAAATACTGAAAGTATTCTGGCAGGGTTCAAGAGAGCAGTCCCATGACATTTTCTTTTACTTTCCCAAGTGTGTGGTTTTGGGGAGCCTGTGACTGCTGACTCATCCGGGACCTTTTAAAATAGCATTTCACTGCTGCTCTGGTTAAGTACTGAAAGAAGAGTGTTTTCCCCAGTGGCTCACCTCCCTCTGCAGCTGCCATAGGCAACATCCTCCATAATCTTTTTTTTTTCCATGTAAAATGTCACTGAGAGCACAGTACCACTTTTCTAAAACTCCAATCCTAAGCATTGCTCTAGTCCTTCTTTGTGAGGGGGAGGAGGAAAAGCTGCTTAGCCCATGTCAATCTCTGCGGAACAGACTATTTTTCCTGCTTTGCTTTTTAAACTTTCCTGTTCTTTACTGTTAGGATGAATTTTTTTTTTTTTTTTTTTTTTTTTAGCTGTCACCTACATCATCAGATGGCTGTTATTTAGCTCTCCTGAAGATTCTAGCAGACTATGCCTACATGTCGTCCACCATCTTGGTTCTGCCAAAAATATTAAATATTTCATTATAGCAACAACAACAAAGCCATCCTTAGACACTGCATCCAGTAGGACTGTCTCACTGGATATTTTATTCCCTTGCTTCCATTTTCTTCTGGGATAACAAAAGTGGCCAGTAGGCATTCTGAAAAATAAAATAAAGGAGATCAGGTGTGTATTATGCCTATACCTCAACATCTATTGACACTCTGTTGCTTATATTCAGCAGCTACACATCTCTGACCCCAGGCTCTCTCAAAATTCCAAAAATCATATCCTTTTCTCATGCTCCTCCAGACTTCTCCTGTACCAGTCTACACTAACCTTTGATCTCAAATTTGACTCTTTCCCCAAATACAGACACCCATCCTCACTTAAACTCTACCCCTTGTCTTTCTTTTCAGGACCATCTTACACTTCACCTAACACATCTCTACCCACAGGAACATGGAGGAATAACCACCCTGCAATGGCAGAAATAATCGTCTGCAGTGGCAGGATACAAATGACCACTCTGTGGAACTAGAAAGATGGCTCAGTAATTAAAAGTGCTCCTGTTCTTCCAGAAGACCTGACTTCAGTTGTTGGCACCCATATCAGGTATCAGATAACCATATGCAACTCCTGTTCCAGGGCATCTTATGCCCTCTCCTGGCCTCCTTAGGTACACAAACACATATACACACACATGCACACACACACACAATGCTCGCTTGCACATGTATGTGTGCCTTAAATTCACACAGACAGACATACAAATAAATCAAAATAATTCTTTAATGAAATGACCATCTTATAAATATTACTCCTTGTCTTCCATTGATCAGAATCCAACAACACGCAGAATGTCAACAAATGATTGAAAATAAACCAACATATATGATAGATGTCAAAAACTGTTACTTGTAAACATTATATTAGTGGATATTTAAAGAAAAGTAGCATAGGTATCAACTACAACTTCAATCCAACCTCCAGCAAAATATATTAAACAATGACCCATATATGGCCATTCTGTAACAGCTTTTCATTTTTTTCTTGCAACATTACGAGTATTAAAGGTATAGACTTTTTATTTTTGTTTTTGAGTCATTGGTTATTTATTAATACCTATTTTTCATACTGGACAGAAGCCATATATTTGTCATATTTTTATAATACATCTCCAATTTCCAAGTGTTGTGCCTTGCAGCAAAGAATATTTGCAAAATAAATAATAAAAATAGATTGTTTTAATTACCTATTATTTATGGAACAGTGTAATAATAGTTCTCCTATGCATGTGGCTAGGAAAGTGATATGCAAATAGCAAGCAACTCTTATAGGGTGTGATAAATGCAGTATGATGGTAATGAACTAAGAACTTTACCTGTCATTGAAGGACATTATCTCCACCATCCAATAACTCATTCATTGTTATTATTTTTTATTTTTTTTTATAAATGTGTGAATATTTCCAGAGACTCACCTAATTTCAAACTTTTGGTAAATCCTAAATAACCTGAGCTTATTTTTCTTTGATTTCCCTGTCCTGGTTTATGGAGGCACTGATTTAACAGATGTCTCAATGTTTATAGCATCTTAAGAACTTGATACATTGGTAAATAAGATGAAAGAGTCCCTTCCTTCATTGAGTGAGCATTCAAAGTTGCTAAGATAAGAAATGGAGACAATCCAATGTGATACATAATATGTAAAAGTCATTATTTTTAGGTTAATGCAGAAAAAAGGATATAACTAAGAGACTGACTCTTTTACACAGGGCAGATGAAACTAGTCTCAGAGTTAACGAGGCATTTTTCTGCCCACTTACAACCCTTTGAGTATGTCAGAAAGAGGGATACCTTCCATAAGGTACATGCACTATACTTCTTGAGAATCTCTTATACTCCCTGGGGCTCTTTGTTTCCATGACAACTTCTATCATTCAGATTCATGTTTTCTCACATTTTGTTAACCAGAAAAATTTTCTGATTTATCTGTCTACCTTCAGTCTTTTCCTCTCTTAAGCTCTCCTGCCCTCCACTATAAGATTGATTTTAATTGCTCTTAATTATATTCTGTTCTGGCAAGATAGACAGAGGTTGCATCTCAAAATCCACTATAATCTCACAGCTGCAGCTTTGAATAGGGCTCAAATAAATGTAGTTCTCCCTTTTTACAAAGAGGATATTTGGTTAATGAACTTTATAAAATGAGAAACTGTGCTAATAAAGGCAATTTTTATACTTCTTAAACTAGAGCAAGTTCAATATAGTTTTCGGTTTAGTTTGGTTTTTGGTGTTGTTTTGTTTAGTTTGATAATAACTGGGAGTTGAGTCTAGGACCTCAGGCCGATAAGGCAAGTCTTCTACCATTGAGTTACTGTGCCAGCAAATATTTAGCACATTCATGAATACCGAAGAGACCATAATGATGCTACAAAAAGGAAATAGAAAGAGGATTAGAAAACTAGCCATCAGTAACCTTGTTAGGACTTTGCTTTGTATACCATGGGGTGGAGGGGAAGGCTGTTCTAACAGAAAATACTCTGGTTTGTTAGGGAAAAAATGCTTTAATAAGGCAGTTGGATTTGATGAGAAGATATGAAAATAAATTGAAATGATCTAATGAACGGGGAGTGTATACAGAAAGAATAATAAGTTGTCTGGTATCACTGTAGTCCCTAGAATGGGCTCACAATGTTTCTAGAAACAAAAATAGCCAGTCTAGAGAGGAAATAGTGAATCTGGGGTATTACCTGCACATCTAGTAATGCTGATGCTACTTGTCTTCTCTAGATGTGCCTCATATTATTCCAATAAATTGGCATATTGGTAACAAAAGATGAGAAAGCCTCTTCATTCTTTACAAATCAGTTTCAAATATGATAAATACAATAAGGCATTATCTTATGGTTTTATTGCTATTAACAGATAGCATGACCAAGGCAAGTCTTATAAAGGACAAAAATTACTTAGGACTGGCTTGCAGGTTCAGCACTTCAGTCCATCAAGGCAGGAACATGGCAGCATCTAAGCAGGCATGTGCAGGAGGAGTTGAGAGTTCTACATCTTCACCTGAATGCTGCTAGCAGAATACTGGCTTTCAGGCAGCTAGGACAAGGGTCTTAAAGCCCAAGCTCACAGTGACACACCTACTCCAACAAGACCACACCTACTCCAACTGGGTCATACCTAATAGTGTCACTCCCTGGGCCAAGCATATACAAATATCACAGCATCATGGATAAAAGGCAACAACAGGTTGTCCCATACTGCTGGAGTCCATGAATCATGGGAGACTAGGCAATATAATACAAAAGGAAGAATAACCTGTCCAAAGAAAGCATTTATGATTTTTCCACGGCAGAATGACTATACACATGGCTGAGCACCTTAAAATTCAGTGTTAAAAAGACAGAGAGTTCTTGTCCATCTTCAGGGAAAACCAAACGAGTTAAATAATGAAAGAGGGGCAGAGAGGTGGATCAGTGGTTAAGAGTTCATATCAATCTTTCTGATGACCTAAGTTCGGATTCCTGTCCCCATGTCAGGTGGTGCACAAACACCTGTAACTGAAGACTCAAGGGACTTGACCTTCTTGGACACATGCACTCATGTACATATGTCCTTATATGAATACACAGACATACATTATTTTTTAAAGCATCTTAATTAAAATATAATTATACCACTTTGCTAATCCCTTTCTCCGTCTAGTCCCTCCCAAGTCTACTTCCTCCAACAATTTCCATATCCTCCCTCATATTAACAGCCTCTTTTTTCTTTGATTATTATTGGTATGTATGTATGTATGTATGATGCATGCATGTATGTATGTATGCAGAAATATATAAATAAAACCTATAGATTCTGTTTTTATTGTTTGTGTGTATATAGTTTCAGGGATGGCCCCTTTAAACTAGACAACCAACTAAGAGGTCCATCTCTGGGAGAGGATAATTATACCTCTCTATATTCATTAGTTGCCTGCAGTTCTTTGTCTAAGAGTGGAACAGCATGAGATTTTCCTCCCTTCTTCATTACTATGCCAACTGATATTGCCATTATTCAGATCTCCTATATGCAACTATTTCTGCAAGAGTCTGTTTTGCAGCAGACATCCTGGTATTCTGGCTCTTGCAATCTACCTTTCCCTTCTTCCATGAGCCATAGGTGTAGGAGCTGTGATACAGCCAATTTCTCAGGGCTAATGAGGTCATGGACCTAAAAAAGAATCGACTACCACCACTTTTCTAGACCAGTAAAATTCTTATTTACATTCTAACTCTTATCCTAATACCCACAGAGAAATGTAATCATGTTGATAGTTACAATGCCTTCATCAAAGAAGCTTCTTTTACAACAACATAGACTATTGTTCAAAACCACAA
Organism: Rhynchomys soricoides; assembly: GCA_019843965.1. Classification (NCBI taxonomy): domain Eukaryota; kingdom Metazoa; phylum Chordata; class Mammalia; order Rodentia; family Muridae; genus Rhynchomys; species Rhynchomys soricoides. Next base: position 8,193,494 of record JADRCH010000077.1, read on the forward strand.
CTGGACACAATGAAGAGATCAATGTTTGTGGGAATACCAGAAACAATATTTACATCTAAAAATATTTTATATTTATAAAAAGCATGGTTTTTTTCAATATGTAGCCATATTGTGGTATATTTAAAATATTTTAAAGCTATATCTTATTAGATATAATTACATACATTATGTTTTTATCAATGCTTGTAGAGTCCTAAAATATGCTAAGAATAATAAACCCCAAATACTTCTTGTAGAAGTGCATAAGTGAGTTATTTATTCTTTTCACTTCTTGTGTTCTAGAGGCCAGGCTAAATTGCAAATGTGCTCTTTCTAGGAATGTAAATGTGATCAATTACACAGCATCCTTCATTTTTGTTTTGGCAGAGACGTTGTTCTAGCTTCCCCAACTTCTTATTGAAGGTAATAAATGAGGGTAGTTAAAATTCATCATAAGGCGAAGGGAGTAGAATAACAGAGAAATTGACATATCCAAAAAAAATGACTTGAATATCAATTCATACTGGAATAATATTTCACAGGGTAACTTTTTTCTTTATCCCTTTAATCTTGTTCCTTCTTTTCTTGTTTTTTCAGCAGGCCAGGACCATTTGAGGAAGAGAAAGACAGACAGATAGTGACAGTAGGCATCAAGGGACATAAAAGATGTACAGAGTGTGGAATTGAAATGAAGGGCAGCATACATAGTTGAAAACACACACATGCATGCGCGTGCACATACACAAATCCATACACATACCCACGCATGTACATGCAAGCATGTATACATAATGTATGTGTATGCACACATACACACACACATACACACACACACACACACACACACAAACACACACACACACAATGGTGGTAAGAAGAGCAGGGTTTCAGTGCAGCATGCCTCAGTGCAGTACACAATGCATGAGAGCTGAAGATAGAGCCAGACCAAAAATCATGATGAGAAAATATACTTCCCCTTGGCCTTTGAGTGACATTCATGTCCAGTATTTTTCCTGTTCTCTTCAGGTTATTCAATTTTCAGCTACACTCTTTTCTATAATCAGAAAATGTCTTTTCTGATACGTGACTGTATTACCTGCATTTTTGCCTTACCTCAGCTGCTAACTCTAATCCATTACTCACAGGGTAAAACATTATACATCACACTACTGCTCACTAGGAAACCTTCAGGGTTTCCAACACACTGCCAATGATATTCAGATTCCCTACTGTTGCCTAAAACATCTACTTGCTGACTCCCCCCTTTTCTCTTTTTTATTCAGTAATCTGCGTTTGTACCTCCAAAGTGTTTATTTTTCATGTATAATTTCATATATGTATATAACAAAATGTGATTATATCTGCCCTATTTTGTCTCCTCCAATTCTTCCCATATTCCCCACATCTTACCTCTCTTTCCAATTTCATGTCTTTTTCTTTTTATAACCCATTGAGATCAGTTTGTGCTGTCCATATGTGCCATATGTGGAGAAACCCATTGAAACAGAAATTGTATTAGTGACCACATTCCCCCCACCAGAAAAATATAATAATAATAATAATAATAATAATAATAATAATAATAATAATACCCAGAACTATTAACTGCAAGTACCTCCACAGTAAAGAGTGAGGCCTGGAGAGTGTGTACCCCAACTGTGCTGGATTTTGTCTGGCTTTATATTGCACTTGTAACCACAGGCACTGTGGTAGCCAAGACATGTTCACAAGACAGAATTACACTGTGCACCTCTGCATCCTCTAGCTCTTTAACACCCATCAACTGCACAGACTTGCTGTCTTTTCCCCATGGTCTCACTAGCTTTTGTTTGTGGGACTGACCGTGAAAGGCAGCCTGGTTTCTGGTTGAGCTAAGGTTTAAAACCCCTGGTTTCTCATTGAGCTAAGGTTTAAAACCCCTGGTTTCTCATTGAGCTAAGTTTTAAAACCCTTGGCGACCCAATAGGGGGTCCACAGCAGGAAATAACTTTACAAGGGATGGTAGGTGTTTTGATATGCCTCTGGACTCCAGGCTCCTGACACAAGGAGCTCTGTGACCTTCAGTCACATAATGGCAAGCCCCTTCACAGGTAGAGGTGTGGTTACACAGCCTCAAGACATCTCCATTTTAATGAGATACCTAGAGGCATAGCTCATAAACTCTCCTTCCCAGCCACTCCTCCCTGAAAAAAGTATTTTAACCTCAGGCCTGCCCTGAGAAAGAAAGTGGGATACAGTTTCACTCATCGGCCACTCTGCCATGACAATAAACACCCTAAAACCATGGACTGTCTTTCTTCATTGAGATCCATGGCAGGGAACAATGGAACAGGCCTTCATCTAAAGAGCCAGGGTTTCCAAACAGGGTCTCTACCAAACCAACCACCAACCGAGCTAGCTGCTGACAAGCTAAAGACTCAGTCCCAAGTGGGACCCAGCAGGGCTCCTTCCAGCCTTTCCCCCCTTGGTGGTGGACTAGATCTCTCAGGCCCCCACTCTGTTTGTTCTCAGCTCTTCTGTGCCATCCAGCAGTGCCTGGGATGCCCCAGAGCCTGAGAACCAGATGGAGCCAGCTCCATGAAGTCCTCTGGACCCCAGGCCATGCTCCCTCACCCCCGGGGAGGTGTCCCTTGACTTCTCACAGCCTGACACCTGCCAGGCGGTGCTGTGGGGTGAGCGTGGTCAAACTTCCCATGTCTCACCTCTCCCTCTCCCGGAGGCCCCAGCCCTGGGGCGGACGTAGGACCTCTCTCCACTTTAACCCAACATTTGTTGTCATTTGTATTGCTGGTGGAAGAAATAACCTGTTGCCACTTCAATGTGGGGAGTGCATGAAGTTCATCACATAGTTGTGAACAGCAGAAAACACTAAACTAACCCTGCTCCACACCCCCCACATCCCCCAGGCAGTTGGCTCCTGCTGGTCATACAGTTTGGATACAGAAATTTATAAGTAGTCTGCTAAATAACTGGGCCTAGGATTAGGAAAGGATGCTGTCTCAGTCCACCCCACACCCCACTCCTCATCCATTAGATAAGGCTGTGTGTCCTAAAACAATAATTGGGAATCTGGGAAAGAGGAAAGTTCTAGCCTATGGAGGAGACAGAAATTTCACTCATTGTGAACTTTAAATTTACTGTCTTCTGCCTAATCAGCATGTCAGCCATTTCGGCTGTTTTGCATTGCTGGTGTCTCTTTCTACATAATCTTATATTAAAAACTGTTTGATTGTCACTGGTTTCTTTTACTTGTTAATATTTTTATTTCCCACACTGAGGATAGCCATTCTAACTGGGTTCAAATGGAACATCTAAGTAATTTTAACCAGCATTTCCTTAATGGCTAATGACATTGAACAGATTTTTAACTATCTCCTAGCTAGTTGAATTTCTTCTTTTGAATATTTTCAGATAAAATCCATGGTCTCTTTTAAATTTGGCTGCTCATTTCCTTAATGTTTAGTTTGTTAAGTTGTGTGTGTGTGTATGTGTGTGTGTGTGTGTGTGTGTGTGTGTGCTTTTAAACATTAATCCTCTGTCAGATGAATAGCTAACAAAGATTCTCTGCTATTCTGAAAGCTGTCAATTTATTCATTACACTGTCAACTCTAAGCTCCTGTCTGGGTCTAAGGATTTCCCTGACAGATGTGAAACTCTTCATACACCAGTAGTCTTTACCACAGTTCAGGTCCAGTCCACAACCTGTGTCTATAGTTTCTTCTGAGCTACTGAGAGATGTGAAAATTCCTAGGTGCCAGTGAATCATGCCTTGATGTGAGGCCCATCCTTTCCCTGAGTCTACAGCTTGCCCCAAAGCCCTCAAGGACTTTATCATCTTGGGTAATTTACATTAAATATTTTCTCTATCTAACCATTGTTCCACCTTTATTCTGTTCCACAGTTGCCAGCTTTTCTTCCTTTCTTCTTTCTTTCCTTCCTTCCTTCTTTCTTTTTTTCCTTTCCTTGGTTTTAATAAATTTACCATTCTCAAGTCAGACCTTCCTTGATTGTTCCATCTAAAGTAGCCAGTATTTCAACTACAACAATACTTCCCTATTTGATTTTATTCTACATTTTAACACAATCCAAAACTATGCTTCTCTGCTTGCTTGCCTGCTGGCCTAATCACTTATCTTCTGCTCCTCGTATTAGTCATCTATTACCATCTGAAAGATTTAGTAATATAAACCAGCAACCACTCATTACATGACTCTGGCTATGGGTCAAAAGTTGAGGTAGTCTTAACTGTTTCTCCTGTAGAACTCTAAATAAGCTGTCATCCAGGATGGAGGTTTGAGTGGAAAAGTGCTCCTTTCTAAGCCCACTGGAGTTGTTGGCAATTTCCTAGGCAATACATATGGAATAACCAGACCTCCTTATTGTGCTTCTCTTCATTCTGCACAGTGAGTCAATACTGTTTCCAAACTAAAAACCACATTATGTCTTGGAAATTGATCCACAGAAATTCATATGGAGGATAGCAAGAAGAGTGTAGCATGCTGGCACTGCAATTAAAATAGAAAGGATTAAGAGCCAATGTGCCTGATGAGCAGTACTTTATGTTTTAAGTAATGAATAAACAACTGGACAGAATATAAATTAATCAAAGTCATGTTTTCTTAGTGCCATAATTTTTCTTCATCTTTCCTTTTAGCTGTCATTGTTACTGTTGCTGCTGCTGCTGCTGTGGTTTTCTTCCATTGATTAATATAACAGGCAGCCCATTTAGCGTCTTTCTTATTCTTACATATGTTTCTGGAGTTAGACAACAATGAAACACACACACATTGTCTCACTCCTGGATGGCAGTTTTACTATTGTCATGGAGACATGTCAGTATTCTATCACATGAGAGAAATAAATCATCACTTATGAATATTTATTATATTTTACATATGATTATTCTATTTTTAACATCAGTTATAAAAGTTGATATCTCATTTCTGTTATTTTTGTGATTCAATGTTGCCTTTTATATACAGCACTTAATTCTCTCTAATACTATGAACATTGAAACTATTAGTGCTTTTAGGACCATTAGTCTAACAAGTGATTTACTAAAGAAGCAAAGAGTTAATGCGTGTAAAATGTTATTGCGCCAATGAGTATTTTCTGATGATGTAGTCTTGCTAACCAATTTCCTCTGTTGGATAATTACTAAGGATTCTGAGCTAATCTCAAGGCATGTGTTCCTATTATATGTCTAACATTATTCTTAGATGATGTATGGATGAGGAAATTCGGAAAAAGTCACTGAATCTGGGTGTGCTAAATACTGAGACAGGCCCATACATCCCTTTAAGTCTCTTTGTCTCATGTCAGTTCTAGGAGCACTTCACATGATGTGATAGGATCTGAGCATCTCACCTTCCTCATTACAGAAATAGCTGTTGTACTCATCTTTCCTTCTGGGGTTACATTCAAACGTTAGGATATGTCAGTGTCTCCTATGTCTCCTTAGAGTGTCAGTAGCTTGAGCCTTTTTTGACTTCAAAGAAATGATACTAGGATTTGATCAATATTAACTCAAACACTGAGTTTCACAGACCAATGAAACCTTCTGTATAAGCAAGTAAAAACAAAGGGTTCCAGAGGTAGGGATGGGATTCGCATGGAAAACAGAGTAGCAATGGAGTCATAACAGAGAATCTAGTTTCTTTGATCATCAGATAAAGGCCAAATGGTCTAAGGCTTTAGCACTAGGAAGAGCAAATGTGGATCTAAAGATCACATTAGAGGTGTTCAGGTTTGAAAGTTACCTGTTAAGTCACTCTCTGTAGGACATCTTCAAATCTAGTATACCATAATATCTAAGAGCTCAGGACATTTATAAGTATGGGAATGACGAAAACTTTTGTCAATACTTATAACTTAGAGGAAGACATAATACTAGGCTTGTGATCACGTATGTACTCAATTTTCCTCACTGTACCTCCCCAGAGCCTTGGTATGTACATTGTTCTTGCATCTCCTTTTATTACAGATAAAGATGAAGACACATGACAATATCATTAGAGGCACAAGCTCAGGACCCAGGAGGCTTGCGCTAAGATTCTGACTCTGCCCATAAAAGCTTCTTATTGATAAAATTATGCTTCATTTTTCTAAGTTTCTCCTTTCTGAACCAGATTAAAACAGACAAAATATAATAGTAGCTACATTTTGATTTTTTATGATTTTGCAAATGATTTCATACAGGGAAAATTTATGTTAGAGGCTAGATCATTATAAATGCTCAGTGAAGGTGAGCTAGCATTACTGTCAGAAGAAACCAAACACTGGTTCAAGATGATATGGCTGTATTAAGATAATCAGAATCTCTACAATGGTCCCTATTCCCTTTGAAATCTAATAGCACATCCTTCATGAGAACTCACTACATCAATGGAGAAGGCCTCTCAAGCTCCAGCAACCTTAGCTTTGGGCCAGATCATTAGCGAACTCCTAATTTGTTTAGGCTTTTCCTCACTCAAGCACAATCAAGCATCCAGTTTAGTCTGTCATTTTTCCTTTATTCAATCTCTCCTTCATTGAACAAAAAAAGAAAGATGTTTGATATTATAAAAAAAAAAAAATGCTTCTGGCAGTCAAAGGTCATTACTATCTGATCCTACTCTTTCCTGTATAAAACTTTTACATTTCCTTCTATGACCCAGACTGAGGAAAGGTCAAATTATAATGATACACAGTTACAAGTGAAAGAAAAAACAGTCAAATTTACTTATGGATAGAAAATATATATTAGCTTAGATAACTGAAAATCGTAAAAGTATAACTTCCTTAGGCACAACTTAACCAGGAGGAATAATGACATTTTGGTGAGTGTATTATTTTGCCCTTTATTTGGCTCTATTCAGAGTTAGGAGTCCATAGTACAGCCAATTAATTCACGTTTTCTCAAAAAAAGAATTTGTCATATTTTAATAGTGATAGCAAATTATTATGTTCAATGGTCTCATGTTTCCCATTGAACCCATTACTTTTGGAATATGCAATTTTGTTTTTTTTACATGTCTTAAAACATTTACCTAGCTCTAGAACTTGGAGATAGTTTCAACAACTTTAGAAGCAAAGAGATACAGAGTAGGAACAAGTTTGGTCTTCTAGAATAAAACTAAAGGACTTGCATTTAAATATAAAGCCAGTAGAGAACTTTTCACTGCCACCAGCTATGATTTTTCTGCCCAGTAATTTGGCATAATTCCCAAGATAATAAAACTAAGGCTTTGGGACTATAGTTACAAAAGGGCACAGGTATGCTTGTCAAAGAACAGTAAGTGTGGGAAGGTGTCAACAGTCGCAAGCTCTTCCTAATCTTTGGTCTTCAAGGAAGAAGCAAAAGGAACAAAAACATCTGGTGATACTGGAAACAGGAAAACCCAAAAATAGACAATAGTCTTGGACAGCAACAGGAGATAACTTGAAAACATTAACAAAAGCTGGAATAAAGCTACCCTTGCCAATAGTGCATGAGTACAAATAAAACCCCAGGAGCTAAAGAAGTCTAACACATTGTACTGTCAAAACAGATTTTCTAGCACTTTCTCCCAGTGAAGGTCTCTACACTGTACAGAACCTGCCAGAAGTAAAAATTGAGCAGAAATTGGATAGGATGATTTCAATCTTACCTAACTTAATCTTCAAAATGATTTCTCAACACTATTACTATATTCTATCTGCCGAAAAATCAGTCACTAGTTCAATGTCAAGGGGAAGGTTGTATGCCTTATTTGTGTAAGAGAAGGTGGCTACCACTGTGCACCATTTTGTATACAGTATTACAAGGAGTAGTTTGAGAATAGTTCATCCTATATGCCTTGAGACAGAAAATTTTAGTCAGGCAAATCAAGATATATAAGGTATTGCAGACAGATATATGATATAAGTGAAAAGAAACTGTTAAAAGCTCTGCTTCCCATGTAGGAAATCTTGAACAGAACATAAAAGCCATGAATATATTGCTTCTAAAAGAAAAGGTTGGAAATATAAGGAAAATGATCCAATTATTTTCAGAAAATTCCTTGTGACATGCCTTGGTACATCCAGGCAACTTTAACAATATACCATTACACTGAGGTGTGTAAACAACAGAAAATTTTTTTCACTGCTCTGAAGTCTGAAGACATCAAAGACCATCAGTGGGGGCAAAGGTTATCTCCTTGGTTAGCATAAGTTTGTGAATAAAGTCTGAAGAATGAAATCAAAGACAGAGGAAGAAAGAATGGAGCAGTAAGGTTAGATGGAGAAAAGATGTCTCTCCTTATAAAGACACTAAACTTTGGGGATTGTGATATCAATATATAAAACTGAAGGTTGTCTTAGTTTTCTTTGTACTGTTTTGATATGACATCATGATCAAAAACAACTTGGAGATAAGAGGCTTCACTTCAACTAACAGTTTTTTGTGTATAATGGAATAAAATCAGAAGGGCAACTCAAGTAAAGCAGGAACCTAGAGGCAGAACCTGAAGCAGAGACAATGGAAGAGTGCTGCTTTGTTGCTTGCTTACTCATGGGTTGCTCAGTCTGATTTCTAGCACCACTCTTGTCTACTGTTTTAGTGAGGCCTTCCCACAGTAGGCGTCCCCTTTCTGATCAATCAAAAATCAAGAATATACCCCACAGGCTTGCCTACAAGCCAGTCTGATGGAAGCATCATCTCATTTGAGGTTTCTTCTACTTAGATGACTCTAGCTGTGTCATATAGTCAAAAGCAGAGAAACAAAAACAAAAGTAATCAACTTAGATTCTATTAGACATTCAGTATTTAACAGCCTAAAAAGGTAACATCTCACACTTTTGTTTGGAGCCAAAAGTAAATTGCCAACATCATCTAGAAATTTATCCATATTGTTAAGTATATTCAGGATGGCCAAAATCAGATTTTTTTTTTCAAGATTTGTAGCTGTCCATGATTGCATATATACACAACAGAAAAAGCACTATAGACTTTGACCACCCTTCCATTTCTCAACTTCAGCATATCCCATTTTAAGCCAGTATCTCACAAACAAAGACCAATATATTTAATTATACTAGCAATCAAATGAGTCAATAATTATTCAATAAGAAACTATTCAAAATTTGGGATTGATAAATGTGTTTCAGCATTAAGTGTTGCTTTCCTTTAAGATGTGTTGGTAGAGAAATTATGCTGAGGTTTTAAAATATAATTTAAAATAAATATCTATTCATCCAGGTTTTTTAAGTAGCTAACAATAAATGGAAAAATAAACAATCTTTAGGACCACAGACTACCTAAATTCCACAGGCTAATAAATCATAGTATGGGATTGAATGGGTGTGATACACTTGTAAATAGAAGAAATTCCCAGGAGCGACTTCAGGATTTTTCACTCATATTTGCATTGTATCATGAGTGTAAGTTTATGGTAAGAGTTGAATGTCATATGTTATTTCATCCCCTATCCTCCCATATTTTGGTTATAATTATATGAAAATACTTATTACAGTCTACCTTCTGGGAGATGTTCATTAGTATGCATGCCTCTCCCAGTAGATAATGAGCCCTGGAGTGAAAAGATCTTGTCTTATTTGACTTTATATATCTGTCTAAGCATTATGCTTAACACAGAGAGTGCTTTCAGCAAACGTTAAGGACTTGAAATGAATTAAAGAAATACTTCTAAAATATAGCTTACAAGAAGGCAATTCAGCAAGTATTGTTCTTGCTAGCAATATTGACTCACACAATGGAAGAGTAGTTTTCAAACACAGCCTTTCAAATCACCAAAATGTACAGATGCAAAAGTATTCAATAAGTATGCATTTTAACTCTTACTAAATTCACTAATTACTCATTGACTTGTGTAAATTTATAAATTTAAATTCTTGTTATGTGGCAGTATCTGAGATTTTGTTCTGATCACACTGATATTTCATCAAAATGACAATAATCATCAGATTATCACCTAATATTTGTAGGATAATACATAGGTGATTTCGTTGACTTCTTGAGCCAGGTTTGTTGAGCCAAATTTAACAGTTGGATGAGGTAGTATTATACCAAAACCATCTCCCTACATCTTCAAATTCAGTCCAAGATCATAAGTCTCCAATTCATCTTAACAAGTAGCTAAAAATTTAGGTATTTTCACTACTTTCTAGAACAACTAGATAATAATTTGCTAGAACAACTCAAAGAGCATATATTTAAAATTACATTTGTAACATAAGAAAATAATACTTATGTTTTTTTCAAAAAGATAAAAACATATCTTCCGTATAATTCAGATACATCATTCCTTGTCATAACCCAAGGTTCTCAATAGTCTACTCCATGGATACTTGCTCAGAAGTGTTTATTGCTGATTATTCACAATAGCCAAGAAATGGAAACAACTTAAATGTCCTGATAAATGGGTAATACAGTAGATATACACAGTAGAGAACTATTCAGATATAAAGAAAACCTAAATTATGAAATTTTCTTGTAAATGCATGGAACTAAAAAATATGCTGAATGCAGTAACCCATACTACATGTTCTCTCTCATGTGTGGTTAGGTTTATAACCTGGAGTAATTATAGAAACCAGAGAGTAAAAAGTAACAGTGGAGGGTAGAGGAAAAGCTCTAGAAAGGGAAATAGCAGGATGTAGATGCTATGAAGGCAGAAAAGGGGGAAATGAGGTGGGGGAAAGGGCTTAGCTTAATGAGTTGGGAAAAGAAGAAAATACAGAGGGAGAGGAGTTGGAGGAGAGATGAATAACACTGAGAATGTGTGAAAAAGTCATAAATAATCATACTATTTTGTGTTTACCCAAAATTACATATAATTTGTGTATAATTAAATGATGATATGCCACTAGGGCTTCTCCTCAAGAACCATAGAACACCCAATAAAACCACCAGTACTAGGCAAGTGAAACTGCCCTTCGAATTGTTGCTCAGGAAAGTTTAAATAACCCCCGAAACAACATACAATATTATGATTGACTTTGGTTACCTTTTACAATTTGTATATAAGTCCTTACTGCTGAAAACAACATGCATTTCCAAGACAAAACTAGGAGGAATCAAGCTGGATCAAACCCAGAAGTCATCCTGGGAACTATCTTTCATAGTATTGAAAGATTCCTTGCAAGCTGCCAAGAAAGAAAAGTAATGAACAGTCCTACTCAACATGGATACCTATGAACTACACCAATGATAAGAACAGCAGGATATCTCCAAAAAAGGAGTAGAGACACTTTTATCTAAAAGTTAACAAAGAAAGAAGGCCCACTAAAAAGAAGAGAATTTATGCCTGCTACTATAAATCTAGCCAATACCTATTGCAGATTGGGCCATGGTCTCTATAAGAGAGTTGACTACTGCTACTTTTCCAAACTTAAACCAATTCATTTCTAAATGCATTCTTTTTGCAGCAAACAGAGACCATTACAGAAAACTTTACAAATGGGTTAAAAGTCAAGAGAAACATTGACCTTCTGGGTGCCCAGCCTGAATGCTACACAGACAATATGACTACAACACATGAGGAAATAAGACAGAAAAATTCTAAGAGCCAAGAGTATTAGGACATCCTCTATAAGATTATGTCATCAATATGTGGTATGTGTAAGCTATACCCATTAAATTCTCAACAATATGGTTGCCTAAACAAGATCTCAGTAATGACACTATTTTACAAGCCAACTTGCTTATAGAGATCTCATGGCTTCCAACCCCTAGATACACACAAATAGTAACTGCTGACAGAGGGAGAATCAGTTTCCAGGGATGAGGCCCATAATTGGTTATCGTTATTATACAGGTGTTACTTTTATGTTTTCTCTAATGAAATTCATCTTTTTACATATTCACCTGTTGAAGTATTTGAGGTTATCTAAGGTCAAAGCAGGACTGAAGAGTTAATAAAACATTTTAATGTTGATTTAGCTGAGTGGTAAAGATAGATTTTAAGTCTTATCTTCCTTTCTCTCTTCATTTTTTTCCCATATTGATGAATCCTTCATTTTAACTTACATCAAATTTACTACTCATTAATGAAATCAATAGTGATTTTTCACATCCTATATTACAATTAAGTGATCACAGTTTTTAATGGATGATAGAATTTTACACGAAAAAAAAAAAAGTTTACTAGGCGTAGTACCAACTTCAAAGTGAGAGGAAGTAATTAAATGTTAAGGATAAAAATATGCATAAGTCCTAACTCCTGCCAGTTTCTAATTATCCATGAAATCCATGGCTATGGCAAAAACATCTACAGTCTCTAACCCACCTTTCCTGTGAATGCTTGTCTATATTCTAAGATTGGCAGGAGATCAAATGACAACTGGTTATGCTTCCTGAGTTCCCTTATTTTCTTCTACTGTTCTACTGTTCATTACACTTAACACTTGGTACACTTCAGATGTTTAACACACATGTTTATAATATAATTAAATCATATAAACATATTGTAAACGTCACAATAACAAATAACTGTACACCTAATCAGTAGAGTATGTTTTGGCAATAGAAATTCATGTTATTATACTTATCTGATTATGAAATAAACCACATATAAAAAAAGGAATTTAACCATAAACCAATTAAACAGGAAAACAGGAAGAATTGGAGAACACTGTTTATAATGCATTGACATAGAGAAAGATGAGACAATGATAAAACGCAGTGAAATGAGAAGCAAAGAACAAAGAAAATGAGCACAAAGACAACAACACTCTAGCTATTTCGGTTTTATGGCCTCCATAGGCATTTGGAGATTGTAGAATGTACTGTTGAGTGACAGGCAAGGTATATAGTGTTCTTTACAGACATTCTATACTAGTGGAGCTGGTATTGATGGCCAGTCATCAGTCAGGGAGCAGGTAAGACATGGCATGTCTCCATAATTTAGATAAGATTTCCCGAGAGCATAACTTTTCAGCCACATGAAATGTACAACTCAGGATTATATCAATTTGGACATTGTTCTAGTTAGCTATGATTGCAAATGTCCCAAGGCAACTGCTTATTGGAACCACAAATTCTCTCTAAATCAATCAGTGAAGGGCTACAGAAATGGCTCAGCAGGCAAGAGCACTGACTGATTTTCCACAAGACATAAGTTTGACTCCCAGATCCCACATGGAAACTCACAACCATCTGTAACTACAGCTCCAGGGCATTCAACACTCTCTTCTGTCTCTTTAGATACTAGGTATATACATGTATATAGAAATAAATGTGTATAGAACTAAATGCAGTCAAAATACTCTTACAGTATAATAATAAAATATATACAAGTAACATTATACAGACTGAACACATATAGTAATATATACGTATATTCATGTATGTATATATCTATATGTACTCTTTCAGATGGTACTAAGTTGAACAGTCCTCTGAGGGGGAAGTAACAATGACTATCAGAAAGTTGACTGAAAAGACTCAGAGACAAAGGTTAGAAATCAGGATGGCTGTCTTGTTAATATTGCAGCAGCCTCAAGTTTAATTCTCTTAGGCTTTTTATATTTTACAGTAGGAAACAAGGTCACAAGCTAACAGGAACAATTTGCTAAAATGTACACAAGACATTCCTTCCCATCCCAAAAGCATCTGTTCTTTCCACGAAGGTCAGTAGACTCTTCAGCCCCTAGCTCCAGGTGCACCTCCTCTTATCATTCCATGCCTCAGCAGGCCAGGAAATCTGCCAATGGGCCCTGACCTGCCTTGACTCTGCCTAGCAGGCAGACTTTCTCTCTCTCTTTTTTCTCTGCTTCTCTAAGTGGCAAAACGGCTCCCAACATCTATATATGCAAATAACAAAAATAATTTTAAAAATAAAAAAAGAAATTTGAAAAAGTGCAAGGAGGGTTGAATAGGAGGGTTGGAAGAGAAGAAAACAAAGGGGAAACAATGTAATTGTAACCTGAAAAAGATTAAAAATCTAAAATTAGCTTTGAAATAAAAGGGGCAGGATCAAATATGGGGGGTGGGGAGACAGGAGAACACCAAAGAGCCAGGAGAATGAATAGAAATATATAGCAGTGTGGAATGGAGAATAGGGGAAACTCTTGAAAATCCCATACACCAAAGGTATGAAAGGCTCCCAAGACCCAAAGGGGATGACCTTATCTAAAAATGCTCAACAGTGAGGAGATGGACCATGAAGAGACCACCTGCAGTAGATAGAACCCCCACTTGAGGGATGGGGCCACCCACCCATCTCAAAATTTTTGACCCAGAATTGTACCTGTTTCTAAAGGAAATAAAGGGGCAAAAATGGAGCAGAGACTGAAGGAAAAGCAACCATAGATCACCCCAACTTGGGATCCATTCCATATATAAGTACCAAACCCTAACACTATTGCTGATGCCATGCTATGTTTGCAGATAGGAGCCTGGCATGGCTGTCCTCTGAGAGGCTCTACCAGCACCTGACTGAGACAGGTGCAGATACTTAACAGCCAACCATTGGTCTGAGGATTAAGGATCCCAATGGAAGAGTTAGGGGAAGGACTAAAGGAGCTGAAAGCGATTGCCACCGATAGGAAGAAGAATATAACCCAGACCCCTCAGAGTTCCCAGCCGCCAACCAAAGAGCATACATAGGCTGGTCTATGGCCCCCACTACATATGTAGCAGAGGACTGCCTTGTCTGGCCTCAGTGGGAGGGGATGTGCTTGGTCCTGCAGAGGCTTAATGCACCAGGGAAGGGGGATACTGGAGGGGTGAGGTAGTAGTGGTGGGGGATCACCCTCTTAGAGGCAAAGAGAGAAGGAGTAGGGGGCTCGTGGAGGGGGGGACCAGGAAGAAGGATAACATTTGAAATGTAAATAAATAAAATAATTAATTAAAAAGGAATAGCTAAGAGATAATTTTAAAAAATAACCAGGCTAGCAAATAATATTTTGTGACTGAAAACCAACGCAGCATAGGAGTTACAATAGATCAACAGGTAGTGTAGATGCTGGTATAATGAAGCACAGAGAAAATGGTGAGGAAAATGGGAAAGAAGAAAGGGCCTTGGAAGAAAAGGGGTTAAAAACTGTGGACAAGTTGTTTTTCAATATAATGATCAATAAGCATTTATGCTCTACACATTTATATAGGTTTTAAATATTGGGAAATGAATCTTTCATCTGTTATTCCTATAATTTGTAAACTAAAAGTT
The DNA here is from genome assembly GCA_019843965.1 of Rhynchomys soricoides. Taxonomy (NCBI): domain Eukaryota; kingdom Metazoa; phylum Chordata; class Mammalia; order Rodentia; family Muridae; genus Rhynchomys; species Rhynchomys soricoides. The sequence continues at coordinate 8,208,604 of JADRCH010000077.1, forward strand.
ATAATCTTCAATTTCTGCTGAAAGACATGATCAATGAAAGAGAGTTTAACATAAATAATAGCCCGTTACTTGAGTGACTGATTTGTGACTTATTTTGCTTGTCTTTCACTTGAGAAGCAAAGCATTATAATTTAATTCTCTTGTCTTCCCAACAGAATTGGCCCTGTTCTGTAAATATGCCACAGACACACTGTGGCCTCTATCCAGGTTGCCTTCTTCTAGGCTGCTTATCACATGCCAGACCTTTATCCACCTGCTGGATAAAGAGAGGTCTGTAATTATGGTATCCACTATTCTCCACAAAATAGTCAATGCTCTTTCACTTTCTTTACCAAGCACTATATAAATTACATTTCCATTTCTCCACCTGTAAGCGTGCTTGGCAGCTGGAGATGTTTAACTAATAACAATTTGTTAATAAATGGCTCAGTTGAGTCATAATTTTACTTTGTACTCCTTTTATTGATACCACATATGTATGCAATTAAGAAACAGAAGATGAGCTTGGGAAACATGCCAGGGTTAATGGAACTCAGTAACACGATTCAGATGGCAAGCTACCAATTGTTTCCATAAGCTAAAATAATTATGACCCAGATATCAGATAAATGTTAAAAGAAACTTTTAAAATTTCATTTTAGACCCAGAAGGGAAAGCATTTAAAAACAAAGCCATTTGGTACCTAGCTGATGCTTTCTTTGTAACCACCAAGGTACTGACATCTCTCATAGTAAGATTCCAAACAGCACAGGACAGCAGAAGCTTAAATGGTCAGACAAAACAAGTATGTATTCTGCTTAAATATGGAACTCACAATATTAAAAACAATCAGTTTGGGTTATCAACATTGGTGGGAGTTTTGAAAGAAAATTATATTTTAAAAATATCTCAGGTATTTTATTATGTAAAAATTGTTTTGTATCACTTGCAAATTCTGCATGTTGGAATTGTAGTGCTTAGAATAATGAAGTAAACCTGCTTCAACCTCTCACAAGATTTTAAGATGTTAAGTTAGTAATAAAAAAGAGTTTGCAGGAGAAAAGAAATGTCAATTCACATTTGACAAATTATAAAGATTGTATTTTATTATATTTCATTCCTACGAGAACATGGAAATGTTTGTTTTAAATAAAGAACATACTCTGCCAATTACAGTATTGTGATAAAAATAGAATTAATTGCAGGTTAATGACTAAGCTAAATTCAAAATGTCTACCAGCAATTGCCCAAAGGAAAATTCATCTTACTTAAATAATATAATAAATGCAAACAACCACAAAATTACAAAATTACCATCAAGTAAAAAAGAGTTTGCAATCTTTTAGAATTGGCTAAAACTCCACAAAGGTGAAAGAGAGAGAAAAACACAATTGGGAAGAAATGTTTATAAAATGTGTGATACCAAGGATAAAGACATCTTGAATGAAATAAACACTATTTTATAAAGCGATTCTCTGAATAAACAATCATCTGTGAAAATTTGCTAATCTCCTTTATATTAGCAAATATAAAGCCTTTTATTTCTACCCTTTTATTCTTGCTTCATTCTTGTGGTTCTTTAAAAATCTTGCTCTCTCATTCTTTTTCCATAACTTATAGTTCCTGTTGTAAACATTCTCTCTCTGAAACAAACTGGCCTAGATGTCACTACGTAATTCACACTGGCCTTGAACTCCTGCATCAGCCAAGTTGTCACTAAAGGTACAAGTATGAACCACCATGCCCAGCCTTAGATTTATTTGTTAGCCAGCCATGTGATACCTTTCCCCCAAGTTGTTAGCCAGAGGTATCATGGAAATCCCCAAAACAGTATGAGTTGTTGCCATTTTTCTTGGTTGCCACCAGAACTTAATAGTAAGATTATTTGTAAACAGTCCTAATGTTTATGATATGTGTTAATTTCTTTTTGGGATGGTGGCATCTTATGTAGAACACAATATCAAAGACATCCTATGGATTAATAATAAAGAAACTATTTTCATTTCCCAGGAACTCTCATTACATGGGATAGCTTTACAGTTTTTTCAGTTTTGTGTTGCTATACTCTATTTTAAATGCATTTTAAAGCTTATTTATTTTTGTATGATGTATATGCAGGGATGGCATGTGCTCATCTGTACCATAAGAGAGTATTTGATACCTTGGAACTGGAATTACAAGTGGCCGTAAACTGGTTAACATGGACATTAAAATAAAGCTTTAATCTGTGATCTACTCTACCTATAAGTTTTTAAATAGTGTACTTTACCATTGAATTTCAAAATAAAACAAAATGAAACAGACAACCACTATGGTTTCCCCATGACCATTTCCTTATCATCATGTATCTTTCTATGTTAATTTCAAAATAAAACACAATGAAACAGACAACCACTATGGTTTCTACATGACCATTTCCTTATCATCATGTATCTTTCTATGTTAATTTCAAAATAAAACACAATGAAACAGACAACCACTATGGTAAACAGACAACCACTATGGTAAACAGACAACCACTATGGTTTCCACATGACCATTTCCTTATCATCATGTATCTTTCTATGTTTCCTCATCTATACATCCTGAATGCTGTCTACACTTCTTTCCCAATTTCCTGCCACTCAATTTAGTCTTACACTCAAGTTCATCCATCCCACTAGACCCAATTGACCCCAAGTCAAAAATCCAATGGTTCCAATACTCACCTTCCTGCCTTGCATAGGATTAGACATTTCTGAAAGCTTAAACCACTACTATATACTGCTTTACACTGTACAGAATCCTTTCTGCTTCTTCTGCCTTCTCATTTGTGCTATTTTCTACATGTCTTCTCTTCCAATAACAACTGACTATGGTTATTCCTCAAGACTCTAACTAAACATATTCCCTCCTGGATGGTATCATTCTTCCCCCAACAATATTTATTACATCCATATTCTAATTAACTTCAAATTTCGATTATTAAACCACAGCTCAATTCTGAGAACTGGGTCCATTTAGATATCTAATTTGCATAACTTAACCTCAACATATGCAAAAATTTTTTCTGTATTACATAATGATAGCTGGAATCACACTCTTTTCCCCCCAAGGCAATCACATCCTTCACAGATCTCCCAATACTTTCCACCACTCAACAAATTCTTTGCCAAGTTCTAGCTATCCAAATTACCTGAGAAATTAATGTGCCCTTGCCCCCATATCGACTTCACTACCTTAGTTCGAATATCCTTAATCTCATTTCTAGAATTCATCAGTAACTCTCAGCTCGTTTCCACACTACCAACTTTTCAATGAATTCTTCTTCCTGGAAGCATAATAATAACTTTTGTGTTAAAGCTCCTCAGTGACTTCCTTGCTGCAGCATAATGAAGAGATTTAGAGATTCTTCTGAAGTACAATGAACAAAATTTGACATTTAAAGTAGAGAGTAAAGAGAATCTAAGAGGCTTTAAAGATAAATTTGAAATGTAGGAGAAATTTTAAGATGACATTTATAACTGCAGTAAGGGAAGTCAGGTTCAATAGAAGACCTGCTGGGTTTAGAGCATGAGAATATCAGAAGAGATGAGGAGAAGGTGAAAGCTGGAGACAGATCAGTTGTTGAAGCCAAGGAAATGAATCGAATTCTCAGGAATAGCTATTGAAGAAGAGGTGAGAAATGATGGAACCTGAAAGAGTAACAACATGTAAGACAGAGGGACACGTGATGTAAGTCAAAGCTACTATGAACAAGACAGAGAAGAGAAAACCAGGTAAGTTGTTTGAAATATGAAATAGACTTACAGTGTACCACCCATTATTGAACAGAAAATACAATTCTCAGTGACATATTTTAAAAACCAGGATGAATGAGAAAGAAAACATCCAGTGGCTTATGAATATTTTTATAATTTGAACTTTATTTTTTTATTCAACAATTAAGTTCATTTCGTCCTGATTCTTTTTTATTATTATATATTACCATTGATCTAATAGTAGCCCGTCTAATTTTAATGTACTTAGTTTCTTCTTTTGCCCTTAGAACCATTGTAATAGAAGATAGAAGGATATTCTTATATGCATGTGTGTGCGTGTGTGTGTGTGTGTGTGTGTGTGTGTCCTTATTTAATGGTACTCAGATTGCTGAACAGATATATTTTTGTGGTTGGGCTTTTGTTTGGCTACTGCCTTCACAGTCTTAATAGAGAATTAAAAACACAACACGGGAAATTCATATGACAAACCATAGTGTCAGACTAGGAAAGAAAAGTAAAGAAGGGTCAAAGGCTTGGAAAGGAAATAAGAAGTGGGTTCTGGATCTGGAGTGGTCCACAGCTCATACACAGATCCTTGTGGGATGACCTCTCAATTTCACATGCATTTGGAGAATAAATATTTTAATTAAGTAAATGGTATTGTTCAATGCATTTTATCACATCTCTTTCTTATTCACAGGTCCTCTGACTATTATTTATTTCTGGTTGATAGCTTTTAACTGCTATAAAATTATCCACATTTCACTTGTTGCTTTAGTCAGCCTAGGCAGCAACAAGAAACCATAGAGTCAGCTGGTTAAACAGTAAACATTTATTTCTAAAATTCGGAAAACAAGAAGTCCAATAACTGAATGTTGTCAATGGGGTTCTCGTGAGATTCTTCCTCTTGTTACTGGCTTTGGACTTTTCCCTGCCCCGTCATATGACAAAAAGACACTGAGAGAGATTTCCCAACCCGTATAAGTTCACTAGTCCACACATGGAGGTTTCACGCTCATGACCTAATTACTTTCTAAAGTCTCCCACTCCTTCATATCCACATATTATGGGCTATAATTTCAGCATATGAATCTGGGAGATATGAAAGCACATTGATTCTCTTCAGAACAGGTACCCATGTAATTTCAAACTCCAAACAGTAGCACCAATATTGCAGTGACAGTTATATCTATATTACAGACGTATACAAGAATGCTTTGGGGGCTACATCTACTTTGTGTGACTATTATCACATTTTTCTCCGAAAGGCTTCCCTGACCTATACCCTGTCAAGCAAGACAATATTCTTATATCATAACATATTGAAAAAAGTAAGCAAATCTGACCTTTTCTCAAATTATTTCCAAGCGAAGAACTTAAAAACAGCATCTTACATTAATTTTTGTCTCTTAACTATAAATTAATTTGGCATTACTTTGTATTATCTGTTAGGTCACCTTACGTACAAGTTGTCCACATTTTTCCCCAATTATTTTATGTTGCTTAGGATTGTCTTCTTGTCGATTTTTATGGAAAGGCTTGGGCATTCTGAATAGTATTGCTTTATCATTTTTGACCTTCAGATATATTCTGTCCCTATTTTACCTGACTCATATTTGTCTGCAGTGTCTCTGTTAACATTCTAAATATGTCATAATACACCACAAACTGCATAGCTTTGGACAAAAGAAATTTATTCTTCACAGTTACTAAAGATTAAATGCACAAAGTCAAAGTATTAGTAAGAGCATGCTCCCTCCAAAGTGTCTGGGAAGGATAATTCCTCTTTTAGATTCTTGTGGCTTCTGATATTTCTTGTCTTGTGGCAGCATAATTACAGTCAGTGCCCCCATTTCCACTAGCTCATCTTTCCTCTGCACCACTGTCTATGTGTCGCAAATACTTCTTTTTGTTTTTTTTTTCTCTTAACTTCTGAAAGTTGCTATAATAGTAAGAAAGTAGCAGCAACAGCATGAGACAGAGATCACATTTTATGCAAAAATAAAACTGAAGTGCCTGTGTATATGGTTTTATGTGAGTGAGAGGTGGTGAGGGTGAAGACCCTTGGCTGGACAGGGATGTCAGAAGTTACCTCTGCTAACTATAAGAGCAAGGACTGGTGGAGATAGCCAGGAATCATTCTCAGTGGCAAAAACTAAGATGTAGAGACTGAAAGGAGTTTATTCCCATCATCAGAGTAGGAGAACTGAGGAAAGTGTGGTCACCACTCATTGTCCATGTGGTCACCACTCATTGTCCACGTGGCCACCACTCATTGTCCATGTGGCCACCACTCATTGTCCAT
>JADRCH010000077.1:8214637-8274710 GCA_019843965.1 Rhynchomys soricoides
CCATGTGGCCACCACTCATTGTCCATGTGGCCACCACTCATTGTCCACGCCGTCCATGCCATTGCCATCATACCTTTTGGGTGGTGTTATTGTAAAAGTCTGAGCTGTAAATTCTTCATCAAAATATCTGTTGGGAGAATACCCCCATAGTGGCAGGGGGAGGTGGGAGGAAATGGTGAGGTTTCAAAGGGGAGGTTTAGAAAGGGGGAAACTTTTGAAATGTAAATAAAGCGGGAAAAATAAAAAAAAAAATTTAAAAATATCTAGTGTCTGTTTCAGATGTTGCTTGAGTCTTGAAAGGAGGTACAAGCTGTAATCCAAGTACCCAGGAGGCTAAGGAGGAAGGAATTTGAGTCTGAGGCAAGAGAACATACATGGGAAGACCCTGTCTTAAACAGAAGGAAAGTGTGTATCAACAAAGTCATACTAGCAAACACCCTTCCAGAAAAGTCTCCTAGCTTAAGAGTCCTAAGATTATCAGAATCTTCTATGACTCATGTGGCTTGTCACTTTCTACAAAAGGGGGCAAGAGTCCAGAATAGAGGAACAGCTCATCCAACTTTGTTTCTGTGTTCTTCTACAATTAGTTAATTTTCCACTTTTTTTTTCTTTTACAGAGAATGGTTTAGATATGGTTTAAATATACTAAATATGCCATCTTTATTTTGCCACAAAAATTTAGAAAAAGAGTTAAGTGGATCATTATGAGTTCAATGCCAGTCTGATTATCACAGTCAGTTCTAGGTTACCCAGAGATACACAGTAAGACCCTGTCTTTTTATCATATACATCTTGCTAGTTTACTCCAGAAAAAAACAAAAACTATGCCTCATGATTTTTTTTTCATCATCTGGCCCTTCATCAAGGCATTTATTTGGATCCTTTATCAAAAGCCCTGAAAGCAATGATTTTGCATCTGAAGATAGTGTTCAGGGAAAATTAATGTCTTCCATTAGTATTAATTCAAAGAGTTTCTCATGATCCTGGTTGCAGAAAGGCAACCTCTCACACATCATTTCATACATGACTACACCTAGGCCCCACCAGTCCATGGTTCAGCTATAGTCATTGTCTTCTGCCAGACAGATCCTCTGCTGCCAGATACTCTGGTGTACCACAGAATGTCTTCATGGTAACTGCATCTGTGATCCCTTCTTTGCAAAGTCCAAAATCCACAATTTTTATATGGCCACCCTTATCAAATTCTCCAACTTGAGATTACATTACACAGTCTTTCCAGAATGTAGATAGTCCAAAGCAGAGTCAATTTCTGCACTATAGAAATGTGTGCCATCCTCAGAGAATACCCGCTCTCTCAACAAATGGAGAAACAGTTATTTATGACTCTGCCTGTGGTTAGGGCTCATCTCCAAACCCCGTAACTACCTATAACCTTCCATGTAGCAATCAACCCTCAACAAAATGACAAAAAAAATAAACATAATCCCTACCATTAATTAATCCTACCTCAATGAGGGAGATGCATGTATATTCACAAAACCAGCAGGCTGTAATACATTTTGTGATGTGGTTATTAACAACACTTTGGTACATAGGATGATTAGGGATATGACACAGATAACATTCACTTAAGTTATGAAAAATAGGACTTTTCACCAAAGAAAAACTTAAGAGCTATAAAACATTACTACTTAGAATATATCCTCTTTGTATTTCTGTGTAACCTAGCACAGCAGCCACACATAGTAGGAAGATTAATTGTTTGTAGAAGGCAGTAATTTTTGGTGGTGCATACTCACCATATAGAACAGTGGCCTGCACTGTGAGTCTCACAGTTACATGAGCTCTGATCATTTCCATTCCCAACAACACTCAGCTTCCCTCCAATCCCTGCATCTCCTTGTTATTCTCCACTTTCCCTTCACAAAATCCACAAGTTCCCAATACAAAATATAAATATTAATAGAGAACATGGAGTTATGTGGCTGAAGAATAATACACATTTAGAATGAGAGAGGGGGGAGATGAAGGGAGGGATGGAGAGAGGGCCAGCTTATTAATGATGTTGTCTACCATGGTATAGTTGGAATAGATAAGGAGTGTTAAAAACTTTTGCACACCAAAAAGATCATAATCTTAAAACTATTATTAGAGCAACAAGTAAATAATAAAAGAATCTGAGGATATGCTCAGGTAAATAATTTCTAAAATTACACAAAAGTGAATCATCACTTATTAGTACTGACTGCTATAAAAACCTTTAGGCATTAAAGGAAAAGCACTAACCCACAGGACGCGACACTGTGCTGAAACATGGTAAGTACTATAAGAGGCTTTGGAAGAATTGTGTGTTTGGGAGCATTAGAAGGTATGTTGGATCTTGAGAAGTGCTTCTGAGGGCCAATGACTAAGGAGACCATAAACACACTTCAGGAGAATCAGTACTACAGAGAAATTTGGACCAAGGGAGAGATAAATGATGTTGAGGTTTTCTTGTGGCTGGCTGAATAGATGTTGCTCTCCCCCATTGACATATTCCATCACAAAACATAAACAGTCTTTTGTCTAGAAAGAATATTTCAGAGATGTTAAAAATGGATGTGTGGTGTTCTTTAGTACTCCGCTTTCCCTAAGAGTGTGTGTCAATTCATCTTTTGCAATAATAATTTCTTTCTTCACACTCTTCATAGCATAGTATTTTCCATGCGCCTTCTCTCAAACCAAAATAACCTTCCCCAAAGTACCTTTACCTAGTAGCTTCAAATAGTCAAAATCATTCACTGTCTTTCTTTTATGATGAGCTGTAGACACATCTATCTCTTCCTCTCATATATTATCAATTTGTGGTGTTGGACTACAATTCATCCTCTCCTCTTCTTTTGTATAAAGACTATTAATAAGGATTTCTATATTTATTACTATAAATTAATTATAATCTTCAAGTTAAGAGTCTTCTATTGTGTCTTACATACTATAGGTAAGCTTTAATATACAGTAACTTCTAGGATTTAGATCATAGTTTCAGTGCAAAACATCACAGTAGTAAGAAGAGGTAAGACCTTTAGGATTTAAGACCTAATGGGAAATTACAGCATCATCACTTCCTTGGAAAGGGACCTAACCACTGTTATCCTGTTTCCTCTCTTTCCATGTGGTCTCATCCACACATTTATCAACATTCTTATACATGCTCTTTCTGTGTGTTGTTATCTGCTACAATGTAAAATAGTTACAAGGCTTTCATCAGAATCTAAACAGATGGAGTCACCCAAACTTAGACTTCTAAACTAAAGCTGTGAGATAAATAAGCTTCTTTCTTTATTAATTATCTGGCCTAGGGGCCTTTGTTATAGCAACACAAAACAGATTAAAGCAGTTTTTATCATCTTGGGACATACCAAAGTAGAAACTAGCTCTTAAAATTGTGTGTGTGTGTATGTGTGTGTATGCACACACACATACACACACACACACATGAGCGCGTGCGCACACACACATACACACACACACACACACATGAGCACATGCACAAACACACATACACACACACACACACATACACGTGTTTGACTGTACAAAAGTCATCATGCCATGGCAAACTTGGTAATGGAGATTACTCCAAAGTGATTTTTTTAAATGAAATTGCAAGTTACATTCTATGAGGGTAGTTTTCCACAGCCTCTATCAGAGTTTGCCCATATCCATAACCCTAGCATTCGTATGATAAAATAGACTAAATAAAAATGTTTCATTTGTTATACAGGTGCATGTTCCCTTGAGTTTCTGTTAAAAGCCTAAATGAATTGAGAAGAGATTTAAAGATTCTGATTCTAAGATGCTCAAACTCTATATGTCAATGAGAAAAACTAAGAAAATGAAACTTGATCTAAAGCACTGATGTTCAAGTTCCCAGCTGACCATGTTAAAGTTTCCAGCACAGCTGTTAACATCATGGCTATTTATTAAAAAAAAAAAAAAAACACATACATGTTTCTTTTGTACAATAAATCAGGCTAAGCATTGAAAATACAGCTGTGATGATGGGAGGTTTGGGGGTAGCAATGGTCTAGGGTACTACCCACTACTAACAAGTCAGCTCTCCATAATCTAAAGATTTTTTTAGTAAAAATGAAGCAACTTGGATGTTCTATATTTGGAAAGCATTGTTATAAAGCAATTAGTTTGGAATGCATAAGAATAAAAGACACAAGAAAAGAATAATTACAGAAATTCTACGCATTCAAAGCAACTGTGCTTTGAGGAGATAATGAAGGATGTCTAGGAAAAAAGGGGAAGTTGTGGGTAAAATCTCTGCCCTTTCCACCAGTTCACTGCCCTCTTATTTCAATAATAGTTCTCTCTATGATTATGATTCTCCTGTTACATGCGGCCTCTGTAACCTTAACTTATTAATATTCCCTGAACATAGACCAGTATACCTAAAATGGAACTGTCAAACCACATTTGTTCTTTACCAATTTTAGCAAATGAGATAAATGCCAGTAGAATTTTTAAAGATTTATTATGTGTTTGAAAAATATGATTCTTTTTGTGTCTAACATTCACATATAGCCAATCTAAGTATTTTATCACAAAGAGCAAATATATGATCTAAAATGTTGAAGGAAAGGATGCTCAAGAAATGTTTTCAAGGAATCAGTGGAAACAGTAAGGAAGAAACTGAGAAAAAAATCCTTCGTGATATAAGTGTCCAAAATAGGACAAGGTGGAGCCAACAAAAGAAGAAAATAAAGTACAATTGCACACCCTGAGGAGCAAGACATAGATGATCTATGTAACCAGTAAATAGCCATGTTGTCAAAGAATCTATCTCAGTCTCCAGAGACTTATTTGGCAAGTCGCTGCAAAAAAGGCAAAGGGTCAGTCACACTCATAACTGAAAAGAAAAACACAGAGACAAGAAAGATATACTTGATGGTTCTGTGAAAATATTTACAATTTGAGTTTGTATATTTGTTTGGATACTTCTAACAGGTTCTGATTCGAGGGCCTTGAGATAAAGTGAAATTAGGAAGAGTCTTTTACCTTCTTGCTAGAGAGCTAATTCTCCTGAGTGAGTAGGGATACCTTTAAAATATCCTCTGAGTTCCACTCGACTGCCTTGCGTCTAACCCCACACTTTCCCTTAGCTGACCCATTCTGTTTCACTGTCTCCTACTCAAACCTGTACTACTCATGTTAAGAGAAAACAAAAAAGAAATAATTACTAGAATAAAAAGCAGAGAAAATCACGTTGCCTGAAGGGAAACAAGAGTGGGATTTGTGTCCTTTACCATAACCCACACACTGGGTCTACCTCACTGCCAGCAGAAAGCACACATTGTTGACCTGTCCACAAGATGCTGAGTTTTATGTGTCAGCTGGACTGCACTATGAGATGCTTTGATAGCTGGTGAATATAAATTCTAGGTTTGTCTGTGAGCGTGTTCTCAGAAAAGATTAAAATTTGAGTTGATAGACTGAATAAAAAAGATCCATTTTCACCAGTCTCAATCCACATCCTCTAATCCAGTGAGAAACCATGAACCAAGTCTGAGGAGGGTGAATTCTTTTGATCTCTCAACCTGAGCTTGGATGATCATCTTCTTCTGATCTAGAAGGTTTAGCCACAGAATGGGAGTTGTGTCTTTTGTTATACTTCCTCTTAGATGTTCCAACTTGAACCAAATAATTCTTCCAGATTTCTCAATATTACATTTTGCAAAAGGCACTGAAGGAGATTCTGAACATCCATAGCTAGCTGGTTAACTCTATCTCTCTGTGTCAATAGATAGAAGGAAACACAGACTTTTCTATTGATTCTATTTCTCTAAAGAATCTTGACGAATATATCCTACATTTTATCTATCAGTACAGGTCATTCTTTGTAGTTACCACTTTATTTTAATTTGACTCTTAGTCGACAGCCAGTTATTATGAAGACGTGATGTTACTAGACATTGTGGAAAGTCACACAATGGAAAGGCTAAGAATAAGGAAAGAAAAAGATTTTTTTCCCAATTTGTCTATTCAATACTTCAGAGTCTTTAATCCGAAAAGCTAATATATCAACGGGTGCTTTTTGAGACCTTACTGTGTTTCATCAAAATCCTATTTGGCACTAAATACATGTCTTCTAGGTTTCATGCTCTTAAATTTCTATAATAAAATAGATCTTTATAAATCTATGAAATAATGAATCACCCCACACAATATAATGGATAGCATAGAGAAATAAAATTGGGATTGGTCACTTCATGAAAATTACAAAACATAAAGATGATTCTGCAAAATAAATAAAATGGTGTACTGCCTTGGTTCATTAGAATTTACCCTGCAGAAGATATTTAACATTATCCCTCATGTTAAGTCCTTGTACAAATAGAAGGCACACTTGGGGTCTACTAAAATGACTTTAGTATAAAGCTACAGCCTGACAATAGCTCATCAACAGCCAATATATTTAGCTTAATTGTGACAAAATAAAATACATCCTGCAAATAAAAGGCACATTTAAATTGTCAGCCAAAGGTTTAATCGTTTTAGAAAGTTTACTGAAACAAACAGCACTAGAATTGGTATAGACACTTATTGGGCTTAAAAAAAAACTTGCTAAATTAACACATTGGAGAATTCAGATGTAGTACAACAATCACAAGATGTCATAGAGTTGGGAGAAGAATGATTATAGGTTACTATCATCACATCAGCTATTCAATAATTCAGCCCACTTTAGCCATTAGCAATAAACTAATTGGAAGAAAGTTGTAAAGAATTGCAAGATTGAAAGTCCCCAAGGATAAAAATTGGTAGGCTGTAAGTGAAGAATTTTTTAAGACACTAGCCCAAAGCCATCTCTAAGGTCCAAAATTAAACCCCAAAGAGAAAAACACATAGAAAGTATACCTTCGAATCTAACTTTTTAAAAAATGGTAAGAAAAACTGAAGATAGTATGAAATAACCTAATATAAGAATGCCACAGAGGCCTAATGAAGTTGTTAAAATAATCTGAAACACTCTCCCCCCAACAAAATTTATGACATACATATAATAACTTGGATAATTACTTTATCAAGCAGCATATCTAAATGATGTATTAATTATGTAAATGTTCTTAATTTCAGAACTGACAAGCAGAACAATAGTTGAGCCAACTTAAGCAATTCAATAACCAAAAATTGAACTGCACTGCTAATATGTTTTAAATATGAAATAGTCCCACTGGTTCATGTGTTGCAGCTCAGAGCCTCATCTGCTGAAACTTTTTTTGAAGATTCTGCAACTGGAGGGCAGTAAGTCACTAAAGGATGTTCCTCCTGTGTAGCTTATCTCTGGTTCATTTTAATCTCTCTCTCTCTCTCTCTCTCTCTCTCTCTCACTCTCTCTCTCCCTCTTCCCCTCCCCTTCTCCCCCCCTTTCTCCACCCCACCCCTCAGTGTCTGCCATGGTAAGTGTTTCCTAGCTCTCAGGAACAAACAGTTTTTCTCCCACCATCCTCAGCCTCATGTATATCCAGAATAAACAGAGCCAATGTTTATGTACTTACATCTATTGAGGCAAAAACTAAAACAAATATTGCTTCTTTAAGGTATCTTTGTCAAGTATTTTAGACATGGCAATAACAAACTGTCTAGCACAATAACATATCCTAGGTCTGTCATATTTTGTTGGTGAGAAAAATATAAAACAAGCTCTGTAGACTGAGGGAGAGAAGTGGCCTGCACATAGGAAGGCAATGGCCTTTGTGCATGGATGAAGAAAGATATCAGAGTTTCAGGGATGCTACAAAGGTTTTATAAATGGAATAGGATAATGAAAAAGAGAAAGATGTGCAGAGAAGGCTCTCAAAACATCTGTATAGATGTTCCTTTATATCTAGCTCAATTGTAACTCTCCTATCAACCAGGCAAGATTTCATGGGGCATGGTGAATAATAGCAAGTAGGCACTGTAGCTCAATGGGTGCTCCAGAGACCATACACTGTGGAGATGTGTATAATTCTGATGTTCCATAATGAGTTCTTCTTTGAACCCCACAAACATTCAGTTGAGTTTCCAGAACTCAGCTGAACACGTACCCAACCATATGCCTCAAGAGAAGAAAATATATGAGCTACTAAATTAACTGAATCCACAAAGTCACACACTGCTTAATATAACATGGTATACAGTTTCCTGGAAATGTAACTTCACAGTGTCCAAGATAAAATCAAAATTACTACATATGCTAAGAAGCAGGAAAGTATGACACATAATCAAATATAAAGTAGTCCAACCAATCAGGCATGTAGCACAAGCCTTTAAGATCAGCACTTAGGAGGTAAATACAGGAGGATCTCTATAAGTTCAAGGCCAGCCTGATCTACAAAATGAGTTCCAGGACAGCCAGGGCTCTACACAGGGAAGCCCTATATCAACAAACAAAAAGCAAAACAAGTAAACAACAAAAAATAAATACAACCAAAGATACCATGAATATTCTAATGAACAAATAAAATTCTTGGAAATATGTCCTAGGAGTCAAAGAAAATTATAGACATGGTGAATGAATAAGAAACTTAGGTAGAGGAGCAAAGATTGACAAAAATAAAAGTGGCAATTGTACATCTCAGAATTCTCGAAAAAATTAACTAAATCACTTTAGTAGCAGATTGGGCACTGCAAAAGAAAAGACAGTAACAGAGGTTCTTTAGAGAGAGCGGGAAAGAGGACTGGAGAGAGACGGTGACTAAAAAATTAAAAAAAAAATAAAACAGATTCTCAGAGACATGTGAGAAAATTAGAAGAGATCTAGAATACATGTAATAACTGAGATGTCAGAGCTGTGACTGCATAGATTTTCTGCAATGACATGAGTGGTCTGAGCAATCAGAGCTTCCGGGTAAAGGTTCAGTCTAGCAAGCATTTATTTCATGTATGTGATGACCCAGAACACTGGACCACTTAGACTTCTGCCCTTACATCTGTAAGCTGGCTGTGAGATAACAAATAGGAATTGTTTCAAAACAATGCATTTATGAAAACTTGTGAAATGGAAACAGAAATCTAACAAAGAAGTATACTTTATAAAGGTCTTTTATTAGAAGTAAAAAGAAACACACTATTTAAAGGAAATAAATTATTGATCATGATAGATACATGTCTAGTAAAACCTACAGTAATATCACATACACAGAGAGACAGAAACAGAGAAAATGAGACAGAGAAACAGAGACTGAGACATACATACACACATAGACATGATTATATAACTTATAATTCAACTTAATAAGTCTAAAAATATTTTTTGACTCTTTTAAGTCAGGAGCCAGCACTTTTTATATTGCATGACTTGTATAAAACAAAGAATAGTAGCTGACATGGAGTAGGAAACTCAATACACATTTAGGAAATAAACACACAAATGAACAGTTAAGTACACAAGTTAAGAAATACACTGATGGTTTTAAATTAAAAAATACCTACATGAGGATGTTGTACCACATGCAAGGTAATCAAAAAATAACCAAAGCCGAAATCACTACTTAGGGAAAAAAACAGCAAGTAAGAATTTAGGATTTTGTCATTAATACCCAATCTGTCTTTAATAGGAAACCTGTATAATGGCTGTATATATAATACTACTTCTGCATAATAGTCCACCAGAAATAAAGAAAGAAATCAAGTGTATTATACATAACATAGAAAGTATTATTATAATGAAGGAGAACTAACAGGTAGATACATTTGGTTTGTAAAAGGGAAAAGATAAATTCTGCATGCAGCTCTATTTGAATTTTTTTGTCCCTTCATGTTCCACACAGTGGAAAGAATGTGTGCATATCTGCACAAGTTGCAAATCTAATTATAATGTACAAGGTCAAATAGCAGCACAGAAATAGAAACTGAGATTTGAAGAAAGTGCTTATATTTTCAACCAGGGCACAGACCACGGGATGAGGCTGCCGATTTAGCAGAATCAGCGGGAGTTTTATAAACCCCACATTGTTCATATTTGACCACATGTAAGACAAGCTTTCAGTACATCACAATTTCTAATAAAGTGTATGCTGAGAGGAAGGACAAAGAAAAAATGTATAGCAAATGTTGTTTGGGATGAAAGTCAATATCTCTAGAGACTAGAATAAAGGAGGTATATTTGTTACCTTTAGGATGCTATTCATTTACAGTAGACTAACGCTAGCACTGTTCTGCTTTGTTCCAGATGCCTGCCTGAAACATTTTAATTATTTATGCTATTATCCAAATCGCTAACATAAACTATGAAAACTTCTGTGACAAGTCACATCTCTATATTTCAGACTACTGGAGAGACACTTCTTCATCCATGTTCATTGCTACTCTATCTGCAATAGCTGGGAAATAAAAACAGCTTAAATGTCCTTCAACTGATGAGATGGTAATGAAAATGAGATTTATATGCATGGTAGACTATTCTTCAACTGTAAAGGAAAGTGAAATTATACAATTTAATGGTAAATGGATGAAGATGGAAATAATCATGCCAAGTAAGGTCTAGGGAACAAAATGTACCTGAGGTAAAGGCCCTTTGCTTTTGTCCCTGGAGCTTTTCTCACAGCTCCCCAAGGCCTTGTTCACTCTGTATCATTCTTTTGACTGTGTTCTGCAGATGGTTATGGTGGTGGTGGTGGTGGTGGTGGTGGTGGTGGTGGTGGTGGAGGTGGTGGTTGATACAGGGTCTGCCATTGTCCTAGAGCACACTGATTAGTATAAGCATGCTGACCAGAGAGTCTCAGAGATTTTCCTTTCTCTGCCTCCCCAGAGCTGAGATTATAAGTACTGGCCACTATAGCTTTTCTACAAGGGCTTGTTTGAACCCAGATTCTCATGTTTATGTGGCAAATATCACCTGTTGCACGATCTCCCTAGCCCCTGGGGTTAACTTCATTAAAACCTGAAGTCTTCACTCATCATTTCATATAGGCTTCCTTTTACATAGACCAAACTGAAGGTGTGGCTTTCAGGGTTTATGCAAACTTGGGGTGCCAATGACTAAGTGAAATTGAACTTCTAATTAACAACTAGGTCCTGGTATTTTACAAGAAGAAAGAAGAAGGTGGAGGAGGAGGAGGAGGAGGAAGAATTGATTACCTGTAAACTTCAGTCCAAATATAAGTACAATTTCTTTTTGAATTAGTCATTCTAAAAGTATCTTATTCTCTAAAAATATTGAAAACAGTCCATAACCACTCTGTACATAATTCACACTAATTAAACATGACTTATAGATATAAATCCATGGTATCAAATCATAAATGATGAAGTTTAAAATTACATTAACTTTTTCTAGTAAGTAAAAATGAAAGTAGGGCTCCATGGCATCAAAAACAAACTGAAATCTGTGCTCACTTTAAGTATTTAGCTAATAGCTTAGCTTTTAAGAGACTATTTACTTGACATACAAGGAAACACCAACAGGCTTTATTTGATCTGAAACACTAATACACACCAAAGTATAATGCATATGCCAACTGTGTGCCACCAAGAGTTGTGTGACATGCTATAGAAATAAGATTAATAAATAAGGGATGCTTCTCTTTGTTACTTCTAGTGCAAAGAGGGATAAGCAGCCTATGTCAGGAAGTTCATGGATTTTGTCAGTGCTCTGATAATGGGAAATGAGGGAGAATGACTTCATAGAACGGAGCTGATGCCTGAAATCTAATGGTTCCTTTGTAAACAAAGGAAATTCAATGACAAAGACATCATAACATGAAAGAGCAAATCCAGCATGGAGACACATAGACTTGCATAGGAGCATAGAGGACTGAAGGGAGGAAATCTTTTGAAGAGCTTCAGTCAGTAAGGAGAGGAGGTCAGAACACAAACAGCTGCTTTAAAGATTCGGAGCTTTTCTTAAAGGCAAATTAGAAATAACTGAAAGATTTTGAACTTAGTTGACATCATATTAGAGAGCATAGCAGCAAGGACAAGTGGTCGGGGAATGAGATGATATGACAGAAGATCTAATTAGAAAGAGAAGAGTGGCATGGTAACCATCCAGGTGAGAACAGATACATGCCTGAATGAGTTTAACAGCAAAGATACTAAAAAGAAGGAAGAGTTTCTGATATTGTCCTGTGAATAATATTTCTATAATTTTTCATTATAGTTAAATTCTTGTAAGTTCCTAAAGGTATAATTACAAGATTATTAAAAGGGGGCATGAAGAGATGGCTCAGTGGTTAAGAGCCCTGGCTGCTATTTCAAAGGAACCAGGTTCAATTTCCATCATCCACATGACAGCTCAAAATTGTCTATAGCTCAGTTCCAGGAGATCTGACACCTCACACAGAAAAATGCACCAGCAAAACACCAAAGTACATAAAAATAAAAGCAATTTTACCCCCCCCCAAAAAAAACTTTGCTAACACAAATAGGGTAAATAAAAGGCAATTGAAATCATATTTATATAGAGTATTATGTCACAAAATTATTATGTATTTAACAAATACATTAATATCAGAAAAAGTTTACTTTTCATTGTCTGCTGTCTTCAACTGCAATCTTATTTTGCACATCTTAATGAGACTCAGACTTACTTCATTCAGTTTTGTGCACTGATACAAATTTGCTAGTACTATAGACAGCACATGCAATGAAGTCACATCTAAATTCCTTCCATTAGCAGGTGTGCCAGTGATACAATCCTGTTGTGGATAGCCCTGGGGCTGTTTGTATTCTGCTAATTCTGTCCTCCTGGGAGGGCTTCAGAAAAGGGGTTAGTTACATACTCATGTGACTTCTTGGGAACCAATCCCCTAATGAATAAAGGAGCCAATCACTGGGCCAGGAGAAGGGACTTCTGGGTAGGAGAGGAGAAAAGAGGAGGAGGAGAGAGAGAGGGTTCATTTGGAATGGGGACAGCAGATAGGTAAGATGTAGCTACTTGAGTTTCCTGGTACCATGGTGGATCTGCAAGGATTCGTCACCAGAGGAATCAGATTTTGATAAGGCTTACAATATTAGGTTTTAGTTGTTGTGCCCAGAGATTGAGTTACTATTGTTACTAAGTTTGTGTTGCATTTTTCCTTCACGTGGTGGCTCCTCTGGGTTCCAGAGAGAAAGGTATAACAGCAAAGTGTGGGTTTGCTTGATGTGCACAACAGAGGCCATGTGGGTATTGAAGAATGGAGCTGGCATGGTAGTGACCAGCCAGTGGGAACCTAGTGAGCTGGGTAAAGAGATCATAAAGCTCTGAGTCAGAGCTCCACGAGATGAAAGCAGGTTGGCCATTGCCCGACAGTGCATGGCTGGCCAGCCCATGGGGATAAGAGAACCAGGGCATAGTGTGGGAACATGCTACATTTCTTCTTTTTTAATATTTCCTTCAACACAATCCCACTTATTCTACACTTCTCAAGACACTGCTCAACTGTGTTCAAGTAGAGACATCATAGTACCAATCAAGAGCAAACAAAATATTGGATCTAAAAATTATCCATGAGAGAAATTATAAAATGTCCTCAATGTCACATAATAAAAGGCAGGGCTAAGATTCATCATCAGGTCAGCTATTGCATAAAGACATCTCACATGCAATCAGCTCTCAACAGGTGTCATGTCAGACAATGTCTCAAGTCCTTTATCTATATTAAGCACATAAAAGTATGTTCATTCCCACTTCATGTTGAAATACAAAGAGTAACAAGTAGTTTACATATATTATCCAGTTATAAAACCAAACACAGGTGACCCAAAGTTTCAGACATGGACCATTGGACAGTTAATCTGGTCTAATCACAACCATTTGTATAGAAACCATCCTGTATCAGATAAAGTTAACCTCGAAGTAAACTAAACTCGAATATGATGTTGAATTAGCCTGCTTTCTTGCCTTCCTGCCTGTCTTAGCTAGGGTTTCTATTCCTGCACAAACATCATGACCAAGATGCAAGCTGGGGAGGAAAGGGTTTATTGAACTTACACTTCCATGCTGCTGTTTATCATGAAAGGAAGTCAGGACTCAAGCAGATGAAGGAGCAGGAGCTGATGCAGAGGCCATGGAGGAATGCTGCTGACTGGCTTGCTTGCTTGCTTGCTTGCTTCTCCTAGCTTGCACAGCCTGCTTTCTTATAGAACCCAAGACTACCAGCCCACAGATGGTACCACTCACAAGGGGCCCTCCCCCCTTGATCACTAATTGATAAAATGCCTTATTGCTGGATCTCATGGAGGCATTTTCTCAACTGAAACTCCTTTCTCTGTGATAACTTCAGCTTGTGTCAAGTTGACACACAAAACTAGCCAGTACACTGCCCAAATGCCTATAAAGCATTCTACACATCAGCTATAAAATTTCTAACTTGATGCTGTAACTTGATTTTTTTCCCTTACAAGATCAAGTAATATATGTGATTTAAAAAAATAAAAATAGAAAGGGGGAATATCTAGGTGAGGGAAAGAATCAAGGCAACCAGGGCACCAAGGAGAGGGAGGGCAATAGTAGAGGGGGTGGACTAGAACAAAGTGTAATAGCATACATACATGCAGGAAAAAGTTGGTTTAGAGATGCAGCTCAACTGGAAGAATGTTAACCTGACACACATGCAGCTTTAGGCTCTATTCCATACACCCACATAAACAGGATACGGGGACCGCCACTCATAGTCCCAGAACTCAGGAATTAAAAGCAGAAGAACAAAATTATTCTCCACTCTATGTTGAGAAACCAGGGCCGCCCTGGGATATGTGAAATCATGTCAAAGAAAAAAAAGGAAGGAGAAAGAGGATGGGGAGGAGGAGGAAGAGGAAAGCAATGCCCTGGTGTTATAGAACACATTATTTGTGTGATATCCTAAAATAATAATTTGAGGAGAAAGACATTTTGCCTAATAGCAATTTCAATGAACTACTCTAAGCCCTCTATGTCCTTCCCAGATATATAGTTAAAAACAAACTTTCAGTCTACATTCAATAGTTCACACAATAACTTATACAGTCTGTGAACCTCATTGTGATCTTTCACAAACTACATTTTACCAGAAGACTGAAATTTCAAGATAGAGCTTTAGGAAACACAAACATCTAAAAACTGCATTTATGTAGTTTATATAGCAAAACTTTAAAATACAGATATTACTGGATTTTACTGTAGGGCTATTTAGATTATCAAATCACATAGCCTAAAATTTTATAATGTTTTCCTCTCAATTATAAGATGATATGCCAATGGATAATGAAACCAAGAACACCTCAACTGTAGTTCCCTCTCTCCAGCATTTCTCTTCCCCATGGGTAACCTTGATAAGCTGTTTCACATTCTATATTGGCTATATTTAGACATTTGTTTTAAGGAAGATTTGCCAGTTCCAGAAAGTCCAGCATTAGACATAAGGAATGGATGTAATGGGACGTACAGAAGCAGGAGAATTTTAAATAGTTCGTCCTGCTTGGACCACACCTGGTATAGAGTGTACCTCTGTGCTGTTCCTGAAATATGTATCCTCTGCCTTTCTTCCTTTTGTCTCTTTCACAGGAAGCTCTGTGGACTGTGGGCAGAGGAGGCAAGGACTGAAGCATCCTGATAGAGCAGGGGAAAAGACTCTGAGGGAAGAGAACAGGTAAGAAAGAATGTAAAAAGCAAGGCAATGCAAGGAACACAGCCATTTGAGTCCAGACACTGACCCATTAGTTGACTAGATTTAATGTATATAGCAAGTAAGTATCCTTCTTAATAGAGGTATTCCACTTAGAAAGATTACTAGAGAGACTTTAAAAACAGTTCTTCTGAACCTGCCCCCCTATTCCACACCTCATCCCCTCTCCCAACTAGTGCCCTCCCTCCATCTGCCTCCTATGACTATTTTATTCCTCTTTCTAGTAAGATTCAAGCATCGTCACTTGAGCCTTCCCTCTTGTTTAGCTTCTTTGGGTCTTGGGAATATAGTGTGGATATCCTGTACAGTGTGGCTAATATCCATTTATAAGTGAGTACATACCGTGCATGTCCTTGGAGGTCTGGATTACCTCACTCAGGATGATATTTTCTCATTCCATCCATCTGTCTAAAAATTTCATAATATCCTTGTGTTTTAATAGCTGAATAGTATTTCATTACATAAATGAAATACATCTTCTAAATGCATTCTTTGGTTGTTCGTCTGAGTTGTTTCCAGTTTTTGGCTATTACAAATAAAGCTGCTATGAACATAGTGGGGTATGTGTCGTTATGGTATGATGGAGGATCTTTAGGGTATAAGCCCAGGAACAATATAGCTGGGTCTTCAGGTAGAACTAATCCCAATTTGCTGAGAAACTGCCAGATTGATTTCCAGAGTGGTGTAAAAGTTTGAATTCCCCCTCAGCAATGAAGAAGGGTTTCCCTTGCTTCACATCCTTGCCAGCACATGCTGTTCCTGGAGGTTTTTTTCATAGTAATTCTGATTGGTGTAAGATAGAACCTCAGAATTACTTTAATGTCCCACGCTACGGTCTCGCCAGCAAGAACGACGCGGCACACATAGGATCCTTCTGCAGTAAAAGCTTTAATGCATCTTGAGAGGGAGAGCATAAGCTTGCCACGAGTGGAGACACAGAACAATAGAATATTCGCCCTTTATATGGGTCACAGCGCTTGCCTGGGACATGGAGCTTCCCCATTGGCTCCCGCACACCAGGCCAGATGCCGCCACGAGAGAGGCTGAGACTCTGAAGTGGAAAATTACCAGGTGCATGCACACTAGCCTGTTTACAACTTGTCCTCGGCCGAATGTAGGCGCCATCTTGTAATGGCAGATGTGGGTGCTCAGGCGGCTCCCAACACTTTAATTTGCATTTCCCCAATGAGTAAGGATGCTGAAAACTTCTTTAAGTGCCTCTTGGCCATTTGAAATTCCTCTGTTGAAAATTCTTTTTAGTTCAGTACCCCATTTTTAATTGGATTATTTGGTTTTTTGGTCTCTAACTACTTGAGTTCTTTATATATTTTGGATATTAACCTTCTGTTGAATGTAGGGTTGATGGAGACGTTTTCCAAATCTGTAGGTTACCATTTTGTCCTGTTGACAGTGTCCTTGCCTTACAGAAGATTTTTAGTTTCATGAGGTCTCATTTATTAATTGTTGAACTTAGTGTCTGAGTCAGTGGTGTTCTGTTCAGGAAGTTGTCTCTTATACCAATGAGTTCATGGTTATTTCTCACATTCTCTTTTATTAGGTTTAGTGTATTTGGTTTTATGTTGAGGTCTTTGATACATTTGGACTTGAGTTTTATGCAGGGTGATGAATCTAGATCTACTCCTATTTTTCTGCATTCAGATATCCAGTTAGACTATCACCGTTTGTTAAAGATGCTTTCTTTTTTTCCATTGTGTAGTTTTGGCTTCTTTGTCAAAAATCAAATGTCTATGGGTATGTGGATTCAGAGACAGGAGAGAGGGCCAGAGAGCTAGGAGAATTAATGGAAATTCATGGCTGGTAAGGGAATGGGAAGTATCTCTAGGACCGGCCAGATACCTGGAATGAAACAGGATACCGGGAATCTATGGGAATGACTTTAGCAGAGACTCTTAGCAGAGGGGGCATGGAACCTGAAGACTCCACCTTATGCCTACATGATGTCCAGGGATAAAGATGGAGGGAATAGCTAACCAATACTGATCCAACTTCAGACCCATCCCATGGGCAAGCAGCAATCTCTGACATTATTAACAGTACTCTGTTATGCTTGCAGCCAGAAGCCTAGATTAATTGTCCTCTGAGAGGTTCCACCCAGCAGCTGACTGAAACAGATGCAGAGACCCACAGCCAAACATTGGACAGAGCTCAGGGAGTCTTGTGGAAGAGTTGGGGGAAGAGTTGAGGGCTCTGGAGGTAATAAGAACTCTACAGAAAGACCAACAGAGTCAACTAACCTGAATACTTGGGGGCTCTCCGAGACTGAACCACTAATTGAAGAGCATACGAGGGCTAGACCTAGGTCACCCACACATAGTAGCAGATAAGTAGCTCGGTTTTCATGTGGGTCCCCCAACAACTGGAATGGCAGCTGTCTCTAAAGCTGTTGCCTGTCTGTGGACCCTGTTCTCCTAACTGGGCTGCTTTGTCTGGCCTCAGTGAGAGAGAATATACCTAGCCCTGTAAAGACTTGATGTGCCTGGGTAGAGGAGGCTATACCCTATCAGAGCAGAAGGGAAGGGGAATGGGAGGATGGACTATGTGAGGGTGAGCTGACAAGAGGCTGTGATTGGGTTGCAAAATACATACATACATACATACATACATACATACATAAATTATGGAAAATAAACAGTTTTCCTTTATAATTTCTTTTCATTAAAAATTATTTTCACCATAAAATATGAGCTTTAAGTTTGGAAGAACATGCTTTTATACAGACTAAAAATATAGTCAGCTAGTATAGCATGCTGCCAGGGCATACCCTTACCTTCCAGCACTACCTTCATCTCTGAAACTACTATGAGTCCAGAATTTCAAACATGTCCTGGGCAGATGTATCAAGGAGTCACAATGGAATGTAATGCACAGGGCCTAGACTTGTAGTAAGTTATAGAGAGAAGGCAGAAGAGTCGGGAAAATAATTGATGCTGTTATAAGGCCTAGGTAACAAAGAGGTTTGTGTACACCTGACTGACTGAAAATACTCTTTCTACAGTTAAAACCTGAAAGATTAAAACAGTATACTTATAAGCTAGAGAAATAATGGAAGAACACATTGAAATAAAGAAAATTTCAAATTTGATTAATTTCTATATTTTTACATATTTTCTATAATGATAAACACCAAACTCAAAATCATAAGCATACTCTGAACCTCAATTTCAGCACTGGAAATTTTAATGTAAATTAACAATTTTTGGTTATTTTATTTATTTACATTTCAAATGTTATCTCCTTCCAGGTCTCCCCTCCACAAACCTCCTTCCCCTCCTCCTCCCCCTACTTCTATGAGGGTGCTCCCCCACCTACCTATCCACTCCTGACTGCCAGCCTAAGTTTTTAATATTCATTATCTAATTAAAAAGAATAATGTAAAAGAGACCATGAAGTTGGATGGGTATGGAGGTAAGGGTGGATCTTGGAAGGGTTGAAGGAGAAGAGTGAATATGATCAATCTACCTTGTATGAAATTCTCAAAGTATTAATAAAAAGTTTATTTTCAAAAAAGAACCATCACAGAATTTTAAAACTTAAATACAATGAAGAAAAGCAGACTTTTAAAATAAGCAAAATTTTAAATTTAAATCCAAACCATGAAAGGACAAAAAGAAGACATACAAACCTCCAATTTATCAGTTAGCTCAAGAGCAAGAAGCTACAAAGCTCTGAAAAATAAAATGTCCTAAGTATGGAAGCAGCTATTCTAGAAGCAAGCTGTTCCCGACGGCTTAGTGAAATGTCCCCAAAATCCAAGGCTACAGGAAGTAAACAAATCAAACAGGATTATTCCAAAAACCAACAGCAAGTATGTTAACTGATGAGCTTTCAAAAGATGCTTCCTCCTGGAATCATTTCCCCTTGAAGGCCCATCCTGACTCACTGAAGGTGGGGTATTTTTGTTGTTGTTGTTTTTACAAAGTCTGAGAGGAAAGGTAAATGATTCACACTGTGAGTCAGCGGTTATTAACGGGTATTTTTAAGAAAGGTGATATTAAATTTTAAAATCTTGATGACCTTTAACATTTTATAAAGCCTGCTATTCCAAATTATTCTCAAAAAGTTATTAAGGCTTACACAAAAGTTGGCTGCTTCATATCCAGTATGCATTGTTAGAAACCAAAAGGTGGCAAAAAGCTTTAGCTGTCTTTGTCGCACTGGCCAGGAATTGAAAAGTCTAAAGCTGTATGGACTTATAATTGCGTCAGGGTCATAAATTAAATTTCTCCAGAAAAGGGGTTGCTTCTTAAAACTGACACAGACAAACCACACTCTACAGCCATCTTCCTATAAGAACTATATTGGGAGCTTTCCTTTACACAAATTCCGACTTCCACCTCATAAGACTTGACAATTGTACTAAATGCATGCTGTCAACTGGCACTGATCTAACTTGACAGCAAGTCTCTGATTGCTAATAGCAAGTACTGCTTGTGTAAGGGCTTCTGATCTCTAAGCTCTTACTAACAACCATGGAATTTGGTAAATGTTTGAAACTTGCAACCATTGCCCAGTCAAATGCACTGAACATAGACTTGAGCCACGTACGTGACAATGGTTATCACAGATAGCACATTTCTGATTTATGGGGCAACCTGGTCAATTAAAGCCCATGTGCCCAGTACTAAATAATATAACTAATAACAGTTATCAAGAAGACTGAAATCATTTAAATGATCATCTTCATTTTATAATTCTTAGAAGGGCAGGACTTTAAAAGCAGGAATGCAATTTACATTTGTCTATAAGCTCTGTGCAGAAAAGTCCACATATTTCTGCATACAACACACTCACTTGCAAAGGGGCTTATTTACTTGAGCTAGAAACTCAATAGGAAGCTGATCAACATCAGAAAAACATGTCAGTGTTTAGCATATTAGCTGCTCTTCTGTTTCTGTGGTAAAATACCATACCCAAGTTAACTTTTAAAAAGACACTTTTAACTTACATTTCCAGAGAGTTAGATACCATAATGCCGGAACAACATGGCAGCATGCAGCAAGCAGCAGGCCTGAAGGGTGCAGTCGGAAGCTGAGAGCTCATTTCTTAAACCTCAAGCATGATGGAGAGAGAGTGTGTAAACCAGGAATAAGCAAAGCTTGCATTCCCGAAGTCCACAACCAGTGCCATCCTTAGTCCAGCAAGGCCACACCCAAACCTTGCCAGGCAGCAGCACCAACTGGGTACCATGTGTTCGAATGCCTGAGCCTATGGGGAGCATTTCTCATTCAAACTACCCCAGTTGTACATCAAATGAGATCTTTAATCGAATCTCAATTCCAAAGTAAAATTTATTGGAATACAAAGAAAATTAATAAGAGTTTCAGCATGTTTTTCATTTCATAAAGGTATGAAGATTCATATACATCTACAAACTCAATAAAAGTATCTAGATTTCTTACTTGCTTAAAAGTCATTATGTTTTGAACAAACCATACTAATTTTATTGTTTTTTAATCATGAATCTTTACTAATGTCCCGATCTATTCTCTTTTTTCTATTTTTAGATAGTGTCTTATGTATTCCTGGCAATCTCAGAACTCCCTATACAGACCAGACTGATGTCAAACTTATAGAGATCTACATGCTTCTGCCTCCTCAGTGCTGAGATTAAAAGAATATAATTCTGTGCCTGGCCCTATGCAAACCTTAGCTAATGTTTTATACAAACATACACATAAACATACACAAATTAATATTTTAAAAGACACATACATACATGTCAAACAGATAGACTGATCTTTTCATATGAGCTCTTTCATATGCATAGGTTCCTATACTACTTGTGGCTTTTACTTGATTAATGTATATACAGTGTTTAAGCATCGATCTCATGCTTATACCACATGGTGAGAAGTGCAAATGTATTTTTTCCTGAGTAAAGGCTGCCTGCACTAAAATTGTAAAGTGAGGGGGAAATCATTCTTTGACGTAGAAACCATGTCCAGGTTGGAACTGAGCAGACATAGAAAAGGCAGTGAATGTCAGATACATTAAAAAGACATGGGCTTCAAAATAGCAGGGGGAGGCAGAGGGAATGGGGAGGTTCCAAAGGGGAGATCTGGAAAGAGGGAAACATTTGAAATGTAAATAAAATATGAAAAATAAAAAAACAAAAACAAACCAAAACAAAAAACACAAAATGCAGGGATGCTGGTGTCCAACATTCACTCACTTCAGTGTAATTTTCTGAGATCAGGAAGGCACTTCAGGCTTTTAAGAGAACCCATCAATACTTACAAACCTTTGAAAGCAAGAGGATTGATAGTCACCACGAACAGGACAGTACTTTATCAGCATCACAAAGTTCTTTCCCCAAGTTAATGAAGTTGCTGTACATTTAAGCGTTCACCTTTATAAATGTTAAATTTAAGCAATAGGAAGCCCCTTGATGTTTCCTGGAGGATGTCGACTATTGGGGGAAAACCTAAGAAGAACAAAAGCATTCCTGAACCCCAATGGTCACAATAACAATGTGTAGAATTCTCACCACAGACAGAAGAGTGGTCGTTTCTTTATGGTGAGCATGTGAGTTATTACTTTACCAACTCATCCCTTTATTATTAGGTCAAAATACCCTGCTACATGATGTAAAAGACAAACAGGTATGGAACAAACCAGCAAGAGTGATAGCATATGACAGAAGATACTTGAAAAATATGAAATAGTATGATGTCTCCCTATAAGAAAAAACTTACACTTGGTGGCATTGCTTGTATGAAGGACAGTTTACTAACATTGCCAAACAAAATCCAAGCATGGAGTGGAGTTAGCCAGGAAGCTCCACCCATGGCTGAGGTGCTATGGCAACTGTAGTCTGCTGGGAAAGTTGCTGCCTGTGCTCCATTCCAGTAGCTGACTACATGCAGACCCATGCTGACTTCACAAAGTGAACTCTGTGTAGGGCATTGGGAAAGAGCACATGAACTTGAGATGAGTAGTAATAACAGTGATAAGTGAGGAATTACATGGGCAGAAAGGAAAAGTGGACTGGATTAAAATACATGCATATACACATTTCTCAGTCAGTAAAAAATAAAATGCATTTTTCTTAATTTTTAAAAATACAATATCCTTGGTTAGCTTAAAGATATGGTAAATGTTAGCTTTCACTGAGTCTTTTTACTCTTTTCTTAATTTTTAATTTTTATGTTGTTACTCTACAGGACTTTTGTGTATAATATTATGGCTTCCAATTTTGTGTTTTTATGAGATTCCTGAGTATGAGAGTGAGTCTTTGCATCTATATCTGTTTCTTGTGCCTCATCTTGGGTTCTTTTCCTCCTGTTTGTTTTGTCCTGTTCCTAATATGCTTATTGCATTTCTTTGTTACATTTTACTGTATTATTATCCTTTATATTCCTGTTTACTTTCTAATGAGAGACAGAAAGAGCATGGATCTAGATGGAATGTGAGGTGGAGAGTGCTGGTAAACCAAGAATTGCCCACCTTTCAGAACCAGAGGCTCCCCTTCCCGCCTTCAGTGTCAATAGCCATGCCATCACCAGCAGTCAAATGCAATGCATTCTACTGTCATCCTCAGTTGAATACCCTTTATAAAGTCCACTCTTTGATGTGTCTATCTCTGTCTCTGTCTGTCTCCATCTCTCTGTCTGTCTCCATCTCTCTGTCTGTCTCTGGCTCTCTGTATGTCTGTATTTCTCTGTCTCTGTCTTTGTCTCTCTCTCTTTCTCTCATCCTGCTCAGAGGTGGCCTTACACACACACACACACACACACACACACACACACACACACCATCAATAAATCTCTTCTAGTAGGTTTATTGAATGGTGTGATCACTGCAGTTTTTTGGCCATCTGATTGCAGCAAAACCCTAACAAAAAATAACTGAGAGGACTAGAAACTGTAATCAGGAAATTTTACTATATGTGGAATAATTTTTTTTCCAGAGGAATCTTCATTCACTACTGGTAGGACTGAAAACACATACAGCCATTGTGAAAATCAATGTGGACGTTTCTCAAGAAACCAAAAACATGACAAGTGTATATCATTCTTGAATATGTATCTAAAGGAAATCTAAGTTAATATGCCAAAACAGTATTTTCCATCCATGATCTTTGATGTACCATTCAAAACAGCCAGGAAATGAAACAAGCCTATAATCCATTAATAGGTAAAGATATATATAGATATATATGATACACGGTAGAATTTTATTTAGCTTAAAATAAAAAATAAAATTATTAAATTTGTAGGAAAATATATGTAACAGGACAACATTGTGTTAAGCAGTGCTATATTTTGATTCTATTGTTATGAGCAAGAACATGCCCAAGAGCAACCTGGGAAAGAGAAGACTTATTTCATAACACAGTTTACAGCCAAGAAGGGAGTTCAGGGCATAAATGCAAGACAAGAGTATGGAAGCAAAATCTGAAGCAGAAGCTATGAAGGAATGCTTTTCATTGGCTTGCTCTTCGTGGCTTGGTTCAGCTTGCTTTCCTTGGTTTATCTGTCCTTTCTTCTTTATCCATAAGTTATTATTTTCATATCATAATGTAAAGCATAATATAACCTTTTTTGACTCAACCATATTTTTCTTTTTACTGAAAATAGATGTTTTTCTCACACTATATCTAACTATGGTTCCCCCTCCTATTCACCACCAAATTCTTCTTCCCATCCAAATTCAACACCTTTCTGTCTCTCATTAGAAACAAACAGGATCCTAAGGGACAGCATAATATAAAATGAAATAAAGCATAGCAAATGAATAAATTTAACTCTGTTTAATTTGAAATTAATTTAATCAAAAAATCAAGAGTTCTCTGTTCAAAGCTATAAATAATAATGAAAGAAATTGAAGATAACATGAAATATAAAAATTCCAAATTCACAAACTAAAAAGAAACTAATAGCATGAAGAAAACTACAAATACCTAAAGCCAACTATAGCTTCAATATAATCTCTAACAAATAGCAAGACACTCATAATACAACTAGAAAAAAATTCATGTAAAATTCATATATGAGATACACTTATCTCATGCTAGATGAAAAAATCAACACACACATACAAAGAGAAAATCTTGAAGAATTTGAAGAAAATGAATGCAACACATTCTATGACTTATGACTTTGGTATAAGCAGGGATTTTTTTTATATATAAGAATTTGAAGGCACAGGCAAAAACAAGTAAAATAGCCAAATATATTCAAGTGAAAATGTGTTAGTCAGTAAAGAAAAGAAGAGTAAAGAACAACGTACAGAATGGAGAAAGTACTAGGGAAGTAGGTATTGAATGAGGGATTGCTGTTCAGAGTACAATGATCTCAAATAGCAAGAATCAAAACAAATTATAGAAAATATACAAAAACATTTATGAGAAAACATACATATGGTCAATAGGTTTATAAAAAGTGTTAGCTATAACTATACATTAGGAAACTGTTAATCAAAACCATAATGAAACTTTAATTACCTTAATTAGAATGCCTACTATGAGAAAAGCAAATATACCAAATGCTGGCATGAATATGGGAAAATAACTGATATGGATCATTGATAGCTAAATAATTAAATACAGCATGTATGGCAAACAATGTGTACATTGTTCAAAGAATAAAAAATAGTATACCCAAAGGACTCTACATGTTCCTAAAGAAACACTTGTTCATCCATGTTTCTTTACACACAAAAAAACCTAGATGCCCATCAACAGGTGAATGTATAAAGACATGATATAGTATTGGTTTTTCTGTATGTAAATCTATCTATGGATCATGCACCTCAATTTTGAAGCTACAAGAGATAATTTAATAGAAAGTTTATTCTAAGTAGTAAGAAAGCAGACTGGGGTGAAGTAATGTGGAAATTGGTCAAGAGTTACAAAGTTGTAATTACATGAGAATAGTGTTGTTCTGTTGGAAATAAGATGATTACAGTTATCAAGGTTATGTGTGCATTGCAAAGTAACAAGAGATTGTGTAGCTATTCTCATGACAAGGAAATTATAAACATTTAAGTTGATGCATATGCTAAACCTCGATATGGTCACTGCATATTGTATACATGTGAAAAAGCATCATTTTGTGCCACATAAATATATAGGATCATTACTTAGATTAAAAACAAAACCTTGGGATTGGAGAGTTCATTTCCCAGCCATTTTGCATCCACATGAGGTAGCCAACGACTATCTATAACTATAGCTCTAGGAAGTCTGACATACTTCCGGCCTCTACAGGTACTTGCACACTTACTCAGACATACACAAACACATACACACACTCATACACACACAAACACATAACCACACACACACACAAGCACATACACACACTCATACACATTCAAACACACACAAACATAACCAGACACATACACACACTCAAATAAACACACACACACATACATTAACTTTTTTTTTATGATACTTTTGTAAAAGTGCTCTCTCTCTCATCCAACAGAAATACAAGGCCTCTGATTCCAAATGAATCACTACACTGTATAATGTGCCAATCCAGAAATCAGGATTCATTCTGCTTGTCATATAATTCCATTCAACATCTAGAAAATATTGTCTATTAAATAATTCATGTCCTGAACATAAAGCCCTTCTTCAGGGATTTATTTCAGAATTTTAAATGAGAGAAAATACTGTCCAATGAACTGAATGTTTCTTTCTAGCTCAATCATGAAGCTCATTTCTCCTTTGTGCTCTGGTTGCCAACAATTTTAGAGCTTAACCTGAACTACAATCACAAAAATTATTATTCTTACTTCATGACAGTAATAACTGTAGTTTCCACTGTTCATAGGTTTGATGTTCCCTATCAAAATCTTATTGATGGAGAGAGAATTAAACATAAATTTATCTGGTAAATTAACATACAAAAATAATATATGATACATGCTATGCAAGTGACAAAGCTTCAAATACCATTATACATAATAGCTCACCACTGTTGAAATAAATTATTACTATGTAAGTTTACTTGTGTAGCTATGCCCAGTGGGCCTAAACACCTCATTTAATTTGTATGACTGCTTAAAATGAATGTGAGGATTTTTTTGAAAAGTTCCATTTGGTCTTGATTTGATGGTTAATGATTTTCAGATTATTTTAGATTTTAGAAAGCATCCGATCTGCTACTTTAAAATGGCTAACACCAGTATCATCACTCTATATCACTAACAGAGCTGATTATCAATGGAATAAAATTTTATGTAGAAAAAAGGAACAACTTCTACTAAGAAACAGAAACAATTGAATGATTTGCATCAAAGTGAGAGAACCTACAAATGTTTGTTTCTAAAATATTTAATTGGAATAATTAGTCAAAAATAATTAATGACAAAACATAGTTGTGCATTTGAAAGGATTCAAGAAGAAGGGGAATGAAGCATGAAGCGAGGAAAAAGAAAGAGGAAGTACTGTAATTATAATCTCAAAAATAAAATAAAAAAATTTAAAGATAAAATAACAATAAAAATTCTTATTGACTATGAGAGCTTTCCTAAAGAAGAAATAATAAGCATGAAAGTAAATTGAAGAGTACATTTTTAATTTTTGGCTCTCTTGCATTTTTGTGAATAATAACTATATAGAGATATATTCAAACAATGTGAGTCAGCTATTCTATCACTGTATGTGCCTCTTAGAGAAAATATTCAGGTTTGCAGTTTTTGCTACTAAATTGTGATAGCTATAAACTAAACAAATAGTCACATGCATGCTTTAGCTTATGTACACCTATCCTTCTTATGAAAAAAAAGAAACAAAAGAAATACCAGAAAGAATGAGAATGTAAGCTTAAGAAACAGAGCCTCATTGTCTTCCTCTTGGTTTCATTTTCTTATAACAATCTTTGATTGGGCAACTTGCTGTAAAGGCACTTGGAAATGTCACATAGAAATCTATAGCTGATGAAGCTTTCTAAAATACATACAATATATACGTGAATACAGTTTAACGGAAGTCACTTTAGAATAAGGTATCAATGTTCCTACTGAATCCTACAGGCTAATAAACACATGCCCAGTTCAAGAATGGCTTGTCTATTTTGGTATTTTGGGCAATTGAGGGCCTGTTAGAGCATCAAATGTCAGAAGTTCTTAGTACCTTAGTAACATCTAGAACTGACAAAGATTTAAGTAGTTCTCTCTCTCTCTCTCTCTCTCTCTCTCTCTCTCTCTCTGTGTGTGTGTGTGTGTGTGTGTGTGTGTGTGTGTGTGTATTGTGGTAAATATTTACTATTTACCAACCTGTTTGGTAAGTTGTTTTAAAAAGACATCCTATTATCAACCTTTGTCCACAGGCCCCTAAACACACACACACACACATACACACACACACACACACACACACACACACACACACACACACACACCAGATATGCCTAATACTACTACTACTACTATGAATGGCTGGTCAGAGTCCCCAAGCATATATGTAACTCATATGGATTCCAAAACAAAGGAGCAATTTTAAAGATTATATCATGCGATTTCAACCAGCTTTTTTAAATCTCAAGAATAAGTTTACACAAGAAAATAGTGCTCAGACTGTAGTGGGAAAGATGGAGAAAATGAATGAAGTACATTGAACAAACATTCCACAGTGGCCAAGCAATATATTCAGAGAATCTAGAACTACAGACCCAAGAAATGTAGGATGGACAGAAAAACCACATGAACCTCTTGATAGGCTGCTGGAGGCAGATGTGCCAAGAGGGCAGAAAGCAAATGCTAAAGAGCAATGTGTCAGCTTAGAAACATTCAGAGAACATGCTAAGATGTAAGGATTTCAGCCTTTAGTCTCATAGCAGTTAAAGTCACTAGGGTTTGTTTGTTTACATGCGTGCTTCCATGCTTGCTGTTCAAAGAAATAATTACTTTTTGACTCTAAGTGATAATTCTCCATGGGTTAGTGTTGTAAGGCTAACAGTGAGCAGAACAGATGCAGAAAGGCCAGAAAAGCGAGATTACAGTAGTCTAGACAAGAAGTTTCTTGATCTAACAATAGCTCTCTCAAAGGAATCTAGGTTCTTAACATCTTTTATATAACACTTACAATAACAAGGTATATTGGCAAGTGCAGCATTTTTTAAAGACATGGAAAGCATGTATAATGTTACAGGTGTGTACATTTTGAGGGCTGACCATTTGGTTTTAAAGAACCAGTTGATATGTTTATCCCTGAGAAAGTCTATTTTCCCACCCTTAGCATTGCAGTTGTTCATACGGGGTTGTCTATAGGTCATTGTGCAGGAGTAAGGCCTCCTGGGCTTTCTTTGGTCCACATTATCATATCTATTATTATTGACCTTATTCAGCTCATGCGTAGGCAGTCAGGTTGGTGAGCCATTATGGGTCTACATTTCTGGGAGACAATCTCATAACAAACTCTCTGGTCCTTTGGATCTTAAAATCCACAATGCTCCCTGAGTGTTGTATTACAGATTTATACAGATTGGGTAAGTTGTACTTACATATTTAGGACTATATATTATATGCAACAAAAATTCATTTATAAAAGACCATGAATTTGCAAGAGAACAAGGAAGAATATAAGGAGGGGAAAGGGAAGGGGAAATGATATGATCAAATATGTAAGGAAAAGTGAAATAGTAAGAAAGCGGGGCGTGAAGCTATTGAGTGAGTTGCCAGTTGAATTTGGTGAGGATATTAAGCAAAAGAGACATATTCAAGAAGTCTAGCAATAATGTTGGTTAAGGACAATACTTATATATCAAACAAAAAATCCACCAGAATGATGTGTCAATACTTAATATCTATGCCCCAAACAAAAGGACATCCAAATTGATAAAAGAAACATTACTACAGCTTTAATCCTATATTGACCCTCACACATGATAACGGGACACTTTGATACCCAATTTTCACCAATACAAAGGTCATCAAGACAACTAAAGAAAGAGGTACCAAAACACCAAATGGACCTAACAGATATTTAATAGAACATATCATCCAAATACAAAAGATTATACCTTCTTCTTCACATCTAAAGCAACTTCCTCCAAAATTGACCACATGCATAGACGCAAAGCAAGTCTCAACAGATACAAGAAAATTGGAATAATACCCTGCAGCCTATTAGGATTAAAGTTGACTATTACCAACAACAGAAACAACACAAAGCTTACAAACTCATGGATACTGAACTACTCTCTGATGAATGAAAACTAAGTCAAGACAGAAATTAAAGACATTCTAGAATTCAATGAAAATGGATATGCAGAAAACCCAGAATTATTTAACAAAAATGAAAGCTATGATAAGAGGAAAGTTCGTGCCACTAAGGAACTACATAAAAAACCTACAAACACACAAAACATAGCAACTTAACAGCACACCTGAAATCTCTAGAACAAAAAGAAGTAATAAAACTCAAAAGGTATAGACAGCAAAAAATAATCAACCTCAAGGCAGAAAGTAATCAAATAGAAACAAAGAAAACAATACACTGAAACAAATAATTGGTTCTTTGAGAAAATCAAGAATATAGACAAACTCTTACCTAAACTAACTAAAAGGTAGGGAGATCATATCCAAATTATCAAAATAAGAATTGGAATGGGAGACATAATGACAGACACCAAGCAAATGCAGAGAACCATAAGGACATGCTTTACAACCCTGACCTCTGTCAAATTAAAAACACTAAAAGAAGTGGATAATTTCTCCATAGGAATCTGATTACAACAGTGACAACAAAATCAGAAAAATAATTTTAAAAGTCCTATATCCCCAAGAGAAACAGAAACAGTCATTCATTAAAAATTTTCAACTAAAAGGAAGAACTCAGCATAGGATTTTTACCAGACTTTCAAAGAATAGTTAACAATGATGCTGCTGAAAGTATTCCAAAAAAAGAAACAGAAAGAACAATGCCAAATTCATTGTATGAGGCCACAGTTAACCTGAAATGAAAACTACATAAAGATTCAACAAAGAGAATTACAGATCAATTTCCTTTATAAACATAGATGCAAAAATACTCAATAAAATACTGGCAAACTAAAGACAAGAACACATCAAAAAGATCATCCACCATGATCAAGTAGATTTCATCCCAAATATAAGCAAACTTCAAAAAGAAAAAACACATGATCATCTAATGAGATGCATAAAATACCTTTAATAAAATCCATAACCCCTTCATAATGAAAGTTCTGGAGATGTTAAGGATGCAAGCAAGGGAGATACCTAAACATAATAAAGGAAATTTACAGCAAGCCCATAGCCAATATAAAATTAAATGGAGAGGAACTTAAAGAAATTCCACTAAAACCACAAGAAGACAAAAATTTCAGGATAGCTAAAACAATCCTAAGCAATAAAAGAATTCTTGGATGTCCTATCATTACTGGTTTCAAGCTGTACTACAGAGCTATAGTCATCAAAACAGAATGGTATTGGTACAAGAACAAACACCTTGATGAAGGGAATCAAATTAAAGACCTAGACATAAGTCCACTTGCATATGAATGCCTGACTTTTTTTTATATAGAAGTCAGAAAAACACACTGGGAAAAAAATATGGCATCTTCAACAAACGGTGCTGTTAAACTGGATGTCTGCATGTAGGAAAGTGCAAAGGCAATCATATTTATCATTCTGAATAAAAGTGAAATTCATGTGGATCAAAGCCCTTGATATAAAACCAAATATACTGAATCCGATAGAACAGAAAACAGGGAATATCCTTGAACACATTAGCACAGGAGAAAACTTTTTGAACAGAACACTAATTGTGTAAGCACTGAGAGCAACAATTAATCAATGAGACCTCATGAATCTGAAACATTTCTGTAAGGCAAAAGAGGCTATTCATCAGACAAAGTGGCAGCCTGCAGCATGAAAACAGATTTTTACCAACTCTACTTCTGATAGAGGACTAATATCCAAAATATATAATGAACTCAAGAAACAAGATACTAAAAAAACAAATAATCTCATTTTTAAGATAGGGAACAGATCTAGATAGTAAATCCTCAATAGAAAAACCTCAAATTGGTCAGAAACAATTGAAGAAATGTACAACATCCTTAGCTATCAAGAAAAAGCAAATTAAAACTATTTTGAGTTTTCTTCTACATCTTATATGAGGATAGCTAAGATAAATAACACAAGTGACAGTTCATGCTAGTGAGGATGTGAAGCAAGAGGAATACTCCTCCATTGCTGGTGGGCGTGAAAGCTTGTATAGCCACTAAGGAAATCAATATAGCAATTCCTCAGAAAGTTGAGAATTAATCTATCTCAATACCCAGCTTACCTCTTCTGGGTATATACCCAAAGGACACTCCATCTGACCCAAGGACACTTGTTCAACTATGTTCATAGAACTTATTTGTAATAGCCAGAAGCTAAAAACAACCTAGATATCCCTCAAATAAAGAATAGTTAAAGAAAATTCGGTATATTTTTAAAATAGAGTATTACTCAACCATTATTTTTTTTAAAAACATCATGAAATTCACAGGCAATGGATAGAACTAGAAAAAAAACTCTTTAGAGAGGTAACCCAGACAAAGAAAGGTAAATGTGGCATTCATTCACTTATAAGGGAATATTAGCTATTAAATAAATGATAACCAAGCTACAATCTAGACCCAGAGAGGTTAGGTAAAGAGGAGATGTTGACAGGTAACATGGGGATCTTCCAGAGGGGGAAATAAAATAGATTTTACAGGCAAACTTGGGGCAGATGGGAATGGGATCCAGGGTATGATGCTGAGGTGAGATGGGATAGAGTAAGAAAGTAAAGGGACAGATGGCTGAAGTTGGGGTGCAGCATTTGGGGTTGGCATGGAAACCTATAGAAGTGGAAACTTACTTCAAAGTTATGCTACGGCAATGGAGGCACAAAGCTTATGGGAATAACCAACCCATGTTTGATTTAACCTAAGGCCTACTCCACAAGAGAAAAGCCTACACAAAAGTCCATGAAACTGCTTGAGTAACCAAGAATCAGAGACGAGATAACCCAAAGACCTAGAGTAAAACCAAATACCACCAGCCAAAAACAAAACAAAACAAAAAAAAAAACCAAAAGAACAACAAAATGTTTCCTAATCATTTTCTGCTATACTCATAGATCACACTGCCTTATCCCATCATCATAAGAGAGGCTTTCTCTGGCAACAGATGGGACCTAATGCAGAGACCCACACCAGATGTATGGAGAGAGAGTCAAAATGAGAGGTCTCTATCAATTACTTCCCCTGAGAACTCAGGGAATTCTGAGGAAGAAGCAGAAATATTATAAGAGCCAGAGTGGATAGAGGATACCAGGAGAACAAAGACCTCTGAATCAATTGAGCATGGTGCATATGAGCTCAGAGACTGATGCACTGAATACTGATCCTGCACAGATTTTCACCAGGTCCTCTGCATGTATATTATGGCTATTAGCTTAGTATTTTATTCGACTCTTAGGTATGAGAACAAGTGACCTCTGACTCTTGTGCCTACTCTTGGAACACTTTTCTTCCATTGGGTTGCCATGTCCAAGTTTGATTTGATAGCTTTTGTTTCATCTTATTATATTTTATTTTATTTGTTAGTTATTTCTTAGTAATATGTCTTTTCTAGTGAACGACAAAAAGGCAGTAGATCTGGGTGAAGGGAGAGGAGGGGAAGAATTGGAAAGATTAGAGATAGAGAA
This sequence comes from Rhynchomys soricoides, assembly GCA_019843965.1. Classification (NCBI taxonomy): domain Eukaryota; kingdom Metazoa; phylum Chordata; class Mammalia; order Rodentia; family Muridae; genus Rhynchomys; species Rhynchomys soricoides. The sequence continues at coordinate 8,247,899 of JADRCH010000077.1, forward strand.
AACTATAATGAGGATATATTGCATGATAAAAGAATGTTTTCAATACGAAATGGAAAAGAGTAACTTGTATGCATGTGTTTTTAGAGCTGACCATTTGCTGTTAGATAGCCACCGGTGTGCTAACCCTGGGGGAGATCATTTTTTCAGCTTTCAGTATTCCTTAGTCAAATATAGTTCCGTATGAAAGGCTGTCCTCATGACCTTACCCTGTACTGTTAGCATGTCTATTGTTGTTGTCTTTGTTTGGCTCATGTTTAAGCAGTAATGTTGGTGAGTCTTTATGGATGCATCATCTGACATTTCTAGGAGACATAATCTCACAGCACACTTCCTGTTTCTCTGTAGGTTTAAACCTATCAGACCATAAAATGATCCCTGAGCCATAGGTGCAGGAGTTGTGTTATAGATATCTGAGTTGAGTCTGGGCAACACATGACACCTTGTTTTATACATTTTGATCAGTTGTTTGCAACTGGTCTCTGTTGCAAAAAAAAAAGACATTTCCTTGATAAAGGGCAAGGACTACACTTCTCTGTGAATATAAGGACAAGTATTTAGAGTGTAGTTAAAGGAATGTGATAATTCAGCGCTCTAGCAGTTGTAGATTCTCCTCTGATATCTGACTTCACTAGCCCTGAGTAGATGGTTACGTTTACAGTAACAGGCATGATTTCCCTCTTGTTGAATGAATAGAAAGTCTAATTAGAGAGCTGCTGGCTACCACCACAGTATGCATTCCACTATTGCACTCTTAGGGATATCCTGCCACACTAGTCGCTATTCATAGGCATCATAGCTGGGTAGGACTGTTGGTTTCTCCCCTCCATTGGAAGCTCACATGGTTCCTTCTGAACCATAGAAGCTATTCCTTACAGAGGAAGAACTGACTTCAGTTACAGCTCAGGAGCTTCTCAGCCCTGTATCTTCAGCAGAAAAAAAAACAAAACAAAAAAAGTGGTCACTGATTTTGAAATTGTCTACAATGTAATAATTGTTAAAATTAAGTTTACTTCTACTGAATTCTATTTTTCTTTTGCATTAACCTAATACTTAAGTTGGTTATTGTTAAAATTTAACGGCCTGTGTATTTCTCACTTCTTCACAAATTTTTTTTAAACAAATGCTCAGGACTGTCTTTTCAACAAAACCTCCATTGTGGGTATTATTAAAGAAAGAGATACTGTGCACCATCAGTGGAAAATGGTGTGTTTCTTTACTGTCTGGTATAATAAAAACAGTGTCCACCAGTAGAATAAAGATGGGGCATCCTTACAGCCTGTTATCAAACAGTATTGTTTTCTAAGTTGAACTTACCTCTCCTGTAATTCAACTTGCTGTGTGTGCACAAGTCACCTGGCCATTTTCATCACTGTATTGAGTTTGCTGTTTGAGAACCAAAAGAAGCACTGACATCCTATTTGTTATTGTTGTAGTAAGTGATAAAGATCCTGTTAGCTTGAATGAATCGTGTCTCTTTTCAGCATTTATAATAGCTGACAACCCTGTGGGCTTGCAGCAAAGTATAAGTTTCTAATAACTCATCAGTGGATGAACTGGCTTTACTCTTACAGGACCTGAGCTATGTGTGCGCCTACTTCTCTGAGCTGCTGTACTTAGTCTTCCACTGATTTTTATCACCAGTTGTGCAAATATTAAAAGACTCCCAGAAATACTTTTAGATTCTCAATCGGTTCTTCTTTCTCTATTAGAAGCACCACCAAATTTCTTTTGAGAATAAAGATCAAAATATAGTAACTCAGTTTATTAAAGTCTTCGCTTCTTAGTTCAGTGATAGGAAGAAGGCCAAGGAGTCAGCAATAGGCTCCATTTCTAGTTCACTGGAGATGCTATTAAGTTCCTTCATTAAGGCATAAATTTGCTGGTTTGCAGTAAAGAAAAGGAGCTCTAGGGGGGTTATAGAACACAGGTACATGAAGGAGAAAACCAGAGTGGGTGCTTGACTGGGGAAGAAGAGCAGAATATAATAGAGAAGAAAAGAGGAAGTATAAATAACACTAAGGATGATTTTAAAATATAGTGAAACCTATTATTGTATAAACTTAATTATATATATTGTATCTATGCATTCATGAATATGTAGTTTAAATGGTCTACCTAACATAAGATAATAGTTCTCCCTCAGGAGTCACAGACTATCTGACAAATACTCTAGTGACAGGCAAAGCAAACTTCCCTTCAAGTTGTTAGTCAGGAGGGTGCAGGAGATCCCTCCCAAAGAAATAATAGTCTGTTACCAGAATTTGAAGGCAAAATCCTACTGCTGAAGACACCACACTTTGATCACAGGACTTGAAAAATTCTAGCTGTCACTGACCTGGAAGCTATTCTCCATGAAGACCATCTCCAGAGTATCCAAGGGTGCTATGGTAACTCTGAAGGAAAAGAAGGCAATAAATTGTCCTATCCAGATATAAAGCCTACAAACCATAAAAAATGATGTGTCAGGCAAATATCCCCAGTAGTATAAGGGCTGCACTTATATTTCAGCAGAAACCAACAGCTGTCTCCTTGGACTTAAGTTCCACTCAATGGGAGGGCATTCATGCCTGCTACTGTAAACCTAGCCACCTACTTTTGGATTACAGATCCTAAAGAGGAGCTCCTATTAGTACTGCTTTCATAAACAATCTAATTTCTACTATATTATAAATAAATACTTCTTCTTATACCCACAAGTAAATATGGCTTTCACTTCTTTACAAAAATACTTCTTTTTGCAATAGACAGAGGCTATTACAGTGCTCCACAAATGGATAAAATACAGAGAACCAGTGGCCACAAAATGCCCAGCTCCAAATGGGGGCATCTACAGTACAACTCAATGAAAGGAAAAGACAGAAATATTTTAAGGTGAGAGGGCATGATGATTCCTGATATATCGTATCGTATGGACATGACAAGGATGTTGCGCTAATAAACTCAACAATATCACAACCTTAACAAAACTACACACAACTACACAAGAATTAGATAACTTCTTAGGAGGCTTGTCCAATTCTAACCAGATACCCATAAACACATGTATTTAGGAGAGGAGAGAGAGGGACAGAGAGAGAGACAGAGAGAGTCATATACATGATCATAGCATATATCTATCTTCACACAATATTTCACCTCAGCATCTTATACATATATGATTATCTTTGCAGCAGCTAAAATTGAGCCTTTTAAAAAAGTTTTAAAAAGAAGCTTTCGTTTATTTTTTAATATGTGCATTACAGGAAACAAAACACAAGAAGGCAAGAACAAAGGCACCCAGTCACAGGCAGCTCAGCTCCATGTGTCATTCTAGATCCTGCAAGGGTACGTACACTTAGGTAATTGAGATTATACAGTATGTGCCAGGCTTTCCCCACATTGTGTATATTCACCAACTAAAAACCCCATGTTACATGAGAATTTTGACAACCAAGAATATACCGTGCCATCTCAATCTGTCAGACAAAATTTTAATCCTGTCTCCCTTGGCAACAGAAATTTCATAGAGGACAAAGATGGCAGCAGGCTCCTAGATAGACATACTGGCAAAGTTAGAATTAAATTCTGCATTCCCTCAGTACTCAACTCACAAGGAAACACAAAGCGACAGACCACACTAAGTATAGCATTCCTAAGCTTATCATCAGATCTGTATGCTAACATATGTGGAAGAAGGGGTGTTCCCGCTCAAGAATTGTATAATAGACTGTTTCACCATTCTGGTCTTCAGTTGTCTTTGTAACATCTTTTTAGATAAGTTGTTCGTGAGTAAATGAATACACAGAAATACTAGTGGACATTCTGAGTATAAACCTATTTATCATCTCTTTCCGTATTCTTTAGTCATTACAAAAATGGCAAATAATACTCCAGATGGGGGCTAGAGAGTTGGCTCAGAAGGTAAAAGTGCTTACAACAAAAGCATAAGGGATTTATTCCAGATGCCAGAGTCCACATAAAAAGCCACATGTGGCAGTACATGCCTTTAACCTAAGTGCCACAGGGAGCTGAAACAGGATCACTGAGGCGTTTTGACTACCAGTAGAATTTCAAGACCAATGAGAAATGCTATATCATGGGTATAAGGCAATGACAGAAAAGGCACAAGACATCATTCTGTATGCATAAGTGCATGCCTATGAAGATAGGTATATACACCAGACTCAAACACCACACCTAAACACGTATATACAGAAAAAAAGGTTTTAAGTAAGGCAATAATGGTGTCAATGACAAAAATATTGTGCATCCAAATTAAATACAAATATAAAGCAAAATTTAGAAAAAATATGTGTAATAAAATTGGTACCACTGGGCGATAGTGTCATACCTGTAGCTCAATGTTGTTTTTTCTATTGGAAAGCAAATCATTCACCATAACAGCAGCAAGATCAGATTTGATGTGCAGAATTTTATACTGTTGAGGCTTTGAATTCCTGACTCCTTGGAACAATGTGTGTGTGTGTGTGTGTGTGTGTGTGTGTGTGTATACACAATTTCTGAGTGAGTGTGAAGTACAAATAAAAGCTGAGTGAAATCTATGAACAAGTTTGGTGGTGTCAACCTAGTCTTTTATAATCTTCTATACAGTAGATCACTATGATCATGAGATTCAAAAATGTACACATAGTTGTCATTCTGAACACTTAGTCTCACACACCTCTTCCTGAGAACTTCTAATCAACAAGTCCCTGATCATTCAATCAAAACTTCTCTACTGCACAATAGCAGAATCCAGACAGACGTGAACTTAGGCTTTGTAGAGGGAATTTTCTTTTTTCTTTTTTCTGTTTTTTTTTTTTTTGTTTTTTTTTTGTTTGTTTGTTTTTCAAGACAGGGTTACTCTGTGTAGCCCTGGCTGTCCTGGAACTCACTCTGTAGACCAGGCTGGCCTTGAACTCAGAAGAAATCTGTCTGCCTCTGCCTCCCAAGTGCTGGGATTAAAGGTGTGCACCACCACTGCCCAGCAGGGAATTTTCTTTATACTTTATTTTTCAAGGCCATCTCTATATTTGGTGGACTATCTCTTCCTTATGATGTCATAGGTTTGAAGGAAAAGTTACAATGATGAAAAAAGTAAACCTCTTAGGTCAGAGGTACAAAGTTATTTATATCATCAAATGTTAAGCTTGAGTTCTTATATCAAGAAAAAAACAGTTGTACTTTCTTCAAGACCATGTTTGTATCTACTACAAGTTTTCTAAAGTTCCCAGGTATCGTGATAGCTATCCCTTTCTGTTGTAGCTCTCTCTAAAAATTATATATTAGATTTTATGAGCCATTAAACAAAGTGGTAAGACAATTGTACTATTTACTGTAGCTGAAAGACTACTTTAGTTTTGAGTGCCAATCAAAACTGAAACACTTACTGGTTTCTTTGGGAATAGTATGAGAGCAGTGCACTCCAAAATCCCCCAAAATGGTGCCCGTGGACAAGAAGATCTGTTAGTCACACTACAGTCAAATGGAAATATCAGTACTTCTAAAAGTTTTGATATGTCTAATATGCCAGCAGTAACATATTCTTTTTCTGGCTTCTGGGACCACTGCTGTTTCATCTACTACAATACTAAAAACTTCAAATGCCATAGTTTCATTATTTTTTTTTAAAAAATGACATAACTCTAATAATGTTTCAAGTAGGCATATAGAATTAATTGAGATAATTTATGTACTTGTTAGTTACTCTTAGGCCTAATAATATAAACTGAGATTGTACCACCTTTCAGCTAGAACATCTGTTTCCTAACCTTAAGCTATAAATGACAATAATAGAAACCTTAATACAAAACTATGTTGAGAAAATCATGTCTTCGTTATAAGTATTGCAGTTTTCATATGCATTTAAGATTCGTTGGACTGTATTGAACACTTCAATACCTCTATAATGTTGGACCTAAGATAACTGACTAAGATAACAGAACTAATGGCCTAATTATATAATATAATGCCTTCATTTTTTGCATCAATTGTGCACATTCATTGGAATTTTTGAAAGTGATATGTTTGTTTTAGAAATTTGTAATGAATGGATTTTCTGGGAAACACTGGAAACTTTTAATACTCCATAGACTAGAATGCTCAAATAAATCACTAGACCTATTCCTCGGGGCTTACTTTTGATGCATAGCAGAGACTGGCCCATACTAATTTATCATGAGGCAAAACTGTCCCAAAGTAACTCTTCTTGTGATTGCATCAGCCATGTGGCACAAGGCATTGATGATGCTCAAGTGCTTTTAGGAAAAATGTCAGTAACAAGAAGAGATGACACTGAAATATAACCATTTCCTTTCAATACCATAGAAGTATTTGCTTCTAGGATACCTGCTGACAGAGGTCATCTTTATCCCAAACTATTACCTTAGTGATGGTGTAGTAATAAATAATGATTAGACTAGTAAGCAGGAAAGAAATTCCGAAGTTAAATCACTCTGGTTGACTGAATCATGTTCTGGATGGGACATAAATCACAATTTGACCATCCCTAATTCTACTGTTTCAAGACAATATCTACTTTCAAATATTCATAAAAAAAGCAACACATTTTTTTCCATATAGGTAAATGTGTTTATACAGACAGGGTAAATTTTCAGAGAATTCGTGATATATCCTTGGGCTATATTATCTATCATTACAAATGAGAAAGATAGCTCATGAGTGGCTTCTCCATGAAGATAAACACTGTAATAGTTCATTTCACCTAGATTATTGAACCTATTTCATTTTTTAAAATTCATTTCCAATGAAATGTTTCCATTTAAGCATGAAAACATTAAAATAAATGACTGCTATGCATAAAGATGCTAATGAAATAAATCTAAAATAGAAAAAAAAGACTCCAAAGCTACTTGTAATGCTTCACTTTCCTGTTCATGAAACTGAGATGAATTAAATTAATAGCCAAAGAAGTCAGTCATTTGGGGATGATGTGCAGGCCCCTGAAAAGTTTAAAACAACAAAACTGGATGTTTTAAATTATAGTTTGCTTATACATTTCCAAGATTGATTTGAAACAGGTTATGCATTCCAAGTAGATTCAGCAACTGTATTAATAAAAGTGGAGGGAGAAATTTCAGGGTTCCTTCCTCGGATAAACATAACATGGAGATTTTGACCAACAAAATCTTAATTAGTGGACTTTTAAGTAGTTGTTATTTAGCAAAAATGAATTCAAAAGAAATTCTTTTTTCAGTTTTCATTTCGTGATTGCCTACTTATCTAAGACAGCTTTTCTCATCTTCACCTAAGCTTTAAAGATGAAACTATAACTCTTGGAAAGATATCCTAAGACTATAGTCAATTATTCTGGATATAATACCAGCATATCTTTTTATTATTATTATTAATCATTTAATTTGTTTACATTTCAAAGGTTATCCCCCTTACTTGTCTCCCCTCATGAACCCACCACCCATCCTCCTCCCCTTTGCATCTAAGAGGGTGCTCCCCCACCCACTCACCCAGTGCTACCTCACCCCTCTAGCATCCACTATCTCTGGAGCTTCAGGCCTCCACAGGACCGAGTGCAATCCTCTGCTACATAAGTAACGGGAGCCTTGAATCAGTCCATGTATACTCTTTGGTTGGTGGCTTGCAATCTCCTTCAGCTCTTTCAGTCCTTCCTCTAAACTCTTCGATTGGGGTCCCCAGGCTCAGTCCAATGATTGGCTGTGTGTATCTGTATCTGTCTTCATCAGGTACTGGCCAAATCTCTCAGACAACAGCCATACCAGGCTTGTGTCTGCAAGCATATCTTGACATCAGCAATAATGTCGGGTTTAGGTGTTTATGGATGGAATGGATCACACAGTGAGGCAGTCTCTGGATGGCCTTTCCTTCAGTCTCTGCTCCATTTTTTGTCCCTGCATTTCATTCAGACAGGTACAATTCTGGATTAAAAATTTTGAGATGGGTAGGCGGCCCCATCCCTGAACTAGGTACCATGTCTACCTACTGAAGGTCGTCTCTCCGGGTTCCATCTCCCTGCTGTTGGGCATTTCACATATAGTCATCCCCATTGGGTCCTGGGAGCCTCTCACATCTGGAACTTTCTAGTGGTTCCCTGAGTTCGCCATCCCCCACTGCTACTTATTTTTATTCATTCTCCTGGCCCTCCAGACTTTTCTCCAGCCTCTTCCCATACCTGGTCCTGCCTCCCCACCTTTTTTTCCCACCCTCCCCTATCCCATTCAGGTCCCTCCCTCTCTATGCCTCTTGTAATTATTTTGATCTCACTTCTAAGTGGGGTTGAAGCATTCACAATTTGGCCTTACTTCTTGTTAAGGGTCATATAGTCTGTGAGTTTTACCATTGTTATTCTGAGTTTGGGGGCTAATATCCACTTATCTGTGAGTACATACCATGTATGTCCTTTTTGGTCTGGGTTATCTCACTCGGGATGATATTTTCTAGTTCCATCCATTTGCCTGCAAATTTCATGATGTCCTAATTGTTTTTAATAACTGAGTAGTATTCCATTGTGTAAATGTTCCACATTTTCTGTATCCATTCTTCCCTTGAAGGACATCTTGGTTGTTTCCAGCTTCTGGCTATTATAAATAAGGCTGCTCTGAACATAGGGGAGCATGTGTCCTTGTTATATGTTGGAGCATCTTTTGTATATCCAGTAGTGATATAGCTGGGTCTTCAAGTAGAGCTATTTCCAATTTTCTGAGGAACTGCTGGATTGATTCCCAGCTTGCAATCCCACCAGCAATGGAGAAGTGTTCCTCTTTTTCCACATCCTTGCCAACATCTGCTGTTGCTTGAGTTTTTTATCTTAGCCATGCTGACTGGTGAAGGTGGAATCTCAGGGTCATTTTGATTTGCATTTGCCTGGTGACTAAGGATGTTGAACATTTCTTTAGGTGCTTCTCAGCCATTTATGATACCCAGTTGAGAACTCTTTGTTTAGCTCTTTACCCCATTTTTAATTGGGTTAATTGGTTTTATGTAGTCTAATTTCTTGAGCCCTTTGTATATTTTGGATATTAGCCCTTTATCAAATGTAGGATTGGTAAAGATCATTTCCCAATCTGAAGGTTGCTGTTTTGTCATATTAATAGCATCTTTTACCTTACAGAAGCTTTTAAGTTTCATGAAGTCCCATTTGTTAATTGTTGATTTTAAAGCCTGAACCACTGGTGTTCTGTTCAGGAAAATTTCCTCTGTGCTAATATATACAAGCTCTTTCCCACTTTCTCTCCTATCAGATTCAGTGTATCTGGTTATATGTAGAGGTTCTTGATCTACTTGGACTTGAACTTTGTACAAGGAGATAAAAATGGATCAATTTTCATCCTTCTACATGGAGACCAGGACCACTTATTGAAATGGTCACTTATTGAAAATGCTGTCTTTTTTCCACTGGATGGTTTTGGCTTCTTTATCAAAGATCAAGTGACATTGGTGTGTGGATTTATTTCCCAGTCTTCAATTCTATTTTACTGATCTACCTGTCTTTCTCTATACCAATACCATGTGGTTTTTATAACCACTGTTCTATAGTACACCTTGAGATCAGGGATGGTGATTGCCCCAGAAGTTCTTTTATTATTGAGACTAGTTTTCACTTTCCTGGGTTTCTTTTTTATTTTGGATGAATTTGAGAATTGTTCTTTCTATCTCTGTGAAGAATTGAGTTGGAATTTTGATGGAGACTGCATTGAATCTGTAATTTTATAGATTACTTTTGGTAAGATGGCCATTTTTACTATGTTAACCCTACCAATCCATGAGAATGGGAGATCTTTCCATCTTCTGAGGTCTTCTTTGATTTCTTTCAGGCACATCCCTACACATAATAAAAGCAAAGCACAGCAAACCAACAGCTAACATGAAGTTAAATGGAGAGAAACTTGAATCAATCCCACTAAAATCAGGCACAAGACAAGGCTGCCCATTCTCTTCCTATTTATTCAATATATTATTGCTTGAAGTTCTAGCTAGAGCAATAAGACAACAAAAGGACATCAAAGGGACACAAATTGGAAAGAAAGAAGTCAAGGTACCATTATTTTCAGATGATATGATAATATACATAAGCAACTCCAAAATTTCTACCAGAGAACTCCTTACAGCTGATAAACAACTTCATCAAAATGGCTGGATATAAAATTAACTCAAGCAAATCAGTACCCCTCCTCTACAGAAAAGATAAATGGGCTGAGAAAGCAATTAGAGAAACAACACCCTTCGCAATAGTCACAAATAATATAAAATATCTTGGCAAAACTCTTACTAAGCAAGTGAAAGATTCATATGACAAGAACATCAATTCTCTGAAGAAACAGAAGAAGACTAACATATCTTAAAACATCACAAAAGGTCTTTATTTTAGATTTTAGTTTAATTACCTCATTTCTCCCTTACCCTTCCTCCTTCCAGAATCTCCCATAAACACTTCCTGCTCTCCTTCACAATTATTAATGTGTGTTTTATATATATATATATAAATATGTATATGTATATATATTAATGTATATATATATATATATATGAGAGTGTATGTTGTATACACATGCATATTCCTACACATATGTGTGAGAAAGTATGTGAGAGTATATACATATATATCCCTAAAAATAAACTGTCAGGTCTATGTAGTGTTACTTTTATGTACGTTTTCAGTGCTGATCATTTGGTACTGGATAAATAACCAGTTGGTGTTCTCTTCCATTCATGGCATTCTTCAATTGCCTATAGTTCTTTGTATAGGGTTGAGGCATCCTGGAATTTTTCAAAAATCAGTTTGGTATGTTAATGCCATCATCTTTGTTCAGCTCACATTTCACAAAATGAGTTTAATATAATTTGGTGACTGAATCAGTAGTCATTCAGAGTCCTCCAGACTGTGTTTCATGATTTTTATACATGTCCTGAATTTTACAGCAGCATTCTAGAAAATTCTAAAATATGTTATCAACTAAGCCCCACATGAGTATCTATTCAGAAACCAATGTAGTTAAAAGCCAGCTAAGGATTGTCAATCTCCTTTCTGATCAAGGTATATCAAGCCTCATTCATGCAGGGATCAGAAGTACATTCATCCACTTCCAAGTCAAAGTGCTTGCCTTTGTTTCCTGGTACAACATTGATTTTATCCTGCCACAGTCCCATTGTGACAAGGGCTGGAAATACACTCATTGTGATCTGTTTCACAGAACCTTCTGGCATATGCAGCAGGGCATGTGTAGCTAAGGCAGATATAGGCAGGATGCTCAGGGTCTTTCTGGAAGGTGCCTCCTTGTTGGGAGGAATTCCTTCCACAGGTATTAGTGGCAGTTTCACAGGTCATCCCACTGTACCCAGGAGGACATTGGAAATCCCAACAGAATCAACTAACCTGGACCCTTGGTGGACCATAGCGACTAAACCACCAAGGAAATAGCATACAAGAGCTGGACCTAGGCTCCCCGCATATATGTAGCAGATATGTAGCTTGGTCTTCATGCAGGTCTCCCTACAACAGGACTGGGAGCGTACCCTGACTCTGTTGCCTGTCTGTGGATCCTGTTCCCCTAACTGTGATGCCTTGTCTGGCCTCAGTGGGAGAAGATGTGCCTAGTCCTTCAGTGACTCAAGGTTCCAAAGTGAGCTGGTATCCAGGAGGCGACCTTCCCCTTCTCAGAGGAGGGCTAGAAGAGGAGCTGTGTGAGTTAGGGAATGGAAGGAAATGGGTGGGGTGTGATATTGATGTAAAGTAAATACATACATACATACATACATACATACATACATAAATGGAAAGAAGAAAAAAATAAATTTGTTAAAAACAAAGGAAGTATGACTCAAAACATTCACTTTCAATAGCAAGTAATAGTGAAATTGATGTTATTTCTAACTCGACAGAATCTAGAATCAGTTTAGAGATGAGCCTCTAGGCATACCTGTGGTGGATTACCTTGATGATGGTTTTTTGGTGGTGGTGTTTTTGTTTTTTGTTTGTTTGTTTGTTTGTTTTTGAAGTGAGAAGCCTGATTCACTGTGAATGCATCATTCTCTGGCTGGAATTATGAATGATATTAGTAACGAAAGGACACTGAGCAGCAGTACAATTCATGGCTCTCTGCTTTCTGATTGTGGTTGTCATGTGATCAGCTGCTTTATACTCCTGCTACTCTGAGTTTTCTACCATAATAGACTATATTCTTGAACTGTGAGACCAAGTAATTTCTTTCTCTCTTAAGTTTTTTTTGTTAGAGTATTTTTTCACAGCACCAAAAAGCAACTATGACATTTAGCTAAATGGAAAAAATGCTAGATAAATCCATTCCAACTTTAACCTTCAGACTTTAAATGTTGTTCTAAATAACTTTTGTTCAATTAGCTCATTATTAAACTTCATCTCAGCAGCATGTTGATTTCATAAGAGAATAGATAATTGTTACCTTAATAATGTAAAGCATATAATTATATATGGTACTTCTTGTTCAAAATTATTATACATCCCAGATTAAAGCTCAATAGCACCAACAACAGAAAGTTTATAAACTCATGAAAACTGAAAAATTATCTACTAAATGAAAAGTAAAATCGAGGCAAAAATAATGGAAGAAATTAAACACTGTCTATACTGCAATGAAAGTTAACACACAGCACACCCAAACTTATGAACACAATAAAAGGGGTTTGAGATGCAGGTTCATGGCACTAGGTGCATACATTCAAAAAAAAAATAAACAAACAAGAAAAAATGGAGAGATTCCATACTGTAAAATTAACAGCACACCTAAAAGCTCTAGAACAAAAAGAAGTAAACACAACAAAAAGGGGTAGAAGGAAGGAAAGAGCCAATGTCAGGGCTGAAATCCACTAATTAGAAGCTAAAAGAACAATACAAAGAAATCTCAAATTAACCAAGTTTAGAATATGTCCTGTTGTATTCCTAATACTAGCAGGACTTTGATCATGAAGCAGTGTTAGATTTCATCAAAGGTTTTTTCTGGATCTAAAGAGATGACTCTTTTTGTTGTTGTTCTTTCAGTTTGTTTATATAATAGATGAAACTCTAAACTTGGTTAATTTGAGACTTCCTTTGTCAATGCAGTTAATCTGATAAATCTCTTCACCTTAGCCTCAGGCAGACTCTTGAGACAAGGGCAAAAAGAAGCTACATTCATCACCAAAACATCATAAGGATAATCTCCAGGCAACATTCTAAAATTCCTCTCCTGTAAAACCTCTAGAGCAAGGGCTGCACAGTAGAAATCACGTTTGACACCAATGTCTTTCTTATTCCTACTAGGATGTGCTGTAAGACCCACACAAAGCATTCTACTGCTTCCTAAATCCAAAATCCCCAAATCCACATTCCTCCAAACAAATACATGGTCAGGCCTATCACACCAATACTCTAATCTCTAATACCAACTTCTATCTTAGTTAGGGTTTCATTGCTATGAAGAGACACCATGACCAAGGCAACTCTTATATTGTGATAACATTTCATTGAGGATGGCTTACAGTGTCAGATTTTTCAGTCCATTATTATCTTGGCTGTAAAATGGCAACATCCAGGCAGAAGTGGTGCTGGAGTAGGAACTGAAGATTCTGTATCTTGATCCAACTGCACCCAGGAGAAGGTTGTCTCCCACACAGCTAGGAGGAGGGTCTCAAAGCCTACACCCACAGTGACATATTTCCTCCAACAAGACCACAACTAATCCAACAAAAACACACCTCCTAACAGTGCCAATCCCTGGGTCAAGCATATTCAAACCACTACATACTACAAAGCTATAGTAATAATAATTTTAAAAGTATGCTATAGGTATAAAAGCAGACACACTCATAAGTGCAATCAAACTGAAGAACAAGACATAAATCTTAATACCTATGGATACCTGTTTGTTGTTGTTTGTTTGTTTTGTTTTGTTTTTTATTTTTTAATATCCAGAAAATTATATTATTAAAATTAAGTATTTATCTAGACAGTGAAACTGTCAAGGTAAGAGTAAATTCCAGGAGAGACAAACATAATAATCAGTGACTTTAAAATGTTTTTGGCCCTGACTCATTAAAAGAAATATTTTTAATTAAGCTATTTTTATTATTAGTTTTACTTATCTTTTCTTCATTAGTTTAGTTATTCATTTACATCCCAATCACAGTACCCCACACACATACAATGCCTTTCCCCACCACCACCACCCACCCTTCTTCTCTGAGAAGGCACAATTACCCCCTGGGTATCCTCCCATCCTAACACATCAAGCCACTGCAGGGCCAGACACATCCTTTCCCAGTAAGCCTAGAAAAGGTGGCTTAATTAGGGGAACAGGATCCACAGGTAGGCAACAGATTCAGTGACAGCCCATATTTGCAGCAGGCCTAGGTCCAGCCTGTGCTTGCTTTTTGGTTGATGATTCAGACTCTGAGACCCCCAAGAGTCCAGTTTAGTTGACTTTGTTGGTTTTCTTGTTGTGTTCCTATGCCTTTCTAGTCCCTCAATCCTTCTTCCAGTTCTTTCACAAGACTCTCCAAGCTCCTTCTGTTTGGCTGTGGGTCTCTGCATCTGTTTCCATCGGCTACTGAGTGGACCTCTCAGAGGACAGTTATTCTACATGCCTGTCTACATGCATAATAGATTGTCACTAATAATAGCATTAACAATTGGTTCTTGTTTATGAGATAAATCTCAAGTTTGGCCAGTTATTAGTTAGCCATTCCCTCAGACTCTGTTCCATCTTTGTCTCTGCACATCTTGTAGACAGAAAACATTTTGGGTTGAAGGTTTTGTGGCTGGGTTGGTGTCCTTATCTCTCCACTTGGAGTACTGCCTGGCTAAAAGAGGTGGCCATTTCAAGATCCATATTCCAACTGATAAAGAGTTTTAGTTAGAATTACCCCTATAGACTTTCTGGGGCCTCTCCCAACCCTGTCTCAGGTTTCGGTACATCCAAGAGTGGCCCCCAATGCCACTGGCAATTTCCTGTTTCTCTCCTTGTCTCTCCCTACACCTGATTCCCCTACCAATTTCCCTTTCCTGTTATCTCTCCTACATAGTTCTTTCCCTTCATCTTCCTCCAATATCTATTTTATTTCCCACTCTGTGTAAGATTCAAGCATCCTCCCTTGGGCCCTCCTTCTTAAATCAAAACTACTCTGAGATTCTACCTTACACCCATAAGAAGAGCTAAGATGGGAAACTTAAGTGACAGCAGATGCTGTCAAGGACACCGAGCAAGGGGAACACTCCTCCATTGCTGGTGAAAGTGCTAACTTGTACAACCACTCTAGAAATCAATGTGGCAGTTTCTCAGAAAATTGGGAGTATTTCTAGCTCAAGAGTCAGATATATAATTCCTGTGTATATACCCAAAAGATGCTCCACCATACCACAAGGACACTTGCCCAGCTTTGTTCACAACATCTTTATTTGTAATATGCAGAAACTTGAAACAGCCCAGATATACCTCAACTGAAGAATGGATACAATTACACAATAGACTACTACTCAGCTATTAAAAACAAGGTCATCATAAATTTTGTAGACAAATGGATGGAAATATCATCCTAAGTGAGGTAACCTAGACCCAAAAAGACATGCATGGTATGTACTGACTTATAAATGAATATTAGCCATAAAGTAAAGGATAACCAAACTATAATCCACAGACACCTGTTTTTTTTATAAAGTCAGAAAAACACACAAGAAAAAAGATAGCATCTTTAACAAATGTTTCTAGTCAAACTCTATGTCTGCATGTTGAAGAATGCAAACATTCATATATATCACCCTGTACAAAACTCAACTCCAAATGGATCAAAGACCTCAACATAACCAGGTACACGGAACCTGATAGAAGAAAAACTAGGGAATATCACTGAATTCATTAGCACTGGAGAAGACTTTCTGAAAAGAACATCATTAGCATAGGCAGTAAGTTCAACAATTATTAGATGTGACCTTATGAAACTGGAAAACTTGTAAGGCACAGAACATGATCCTCAGTTAAAAAAAAAAAAGGTGTCAGCATACAGAATTTATCTTCAAAAACTTCACATCTGATGGAAAAC
Source organism: Rhynchomys soricoides (assembly GCA_019843965.1). Lineage (NCBI taxonomy): Eukaryota > Metazoa > Chordata > Mammalia > Rodentia > Muridae > Rhynchomys > Rhynchomys soricoides. The sequence continues at coordinate 8,263,922 of JADRCH010000077.1, forward strand.
TAATATTCAAAATAAATATATAACTCAAGATGTCAAAAACCAAAGATTCTAAGATTGAGGTACAGATCTAAACAGAGAAATCTCAATAAACGAAAATCAAATGACTAAGAAACACTTAAAGAAATGTTCAGCATCTTTAGCTATCATGGAAATGCAAATCAAATCTACTTTGAGATTAATCTTATATCTTACATCAAAATGACTAATATCAATAACACAAATGGCAGTTCATACAGGTGAAAACATGGAACAAGGGGAACAGTCCTCCATTGCAGATAGGATTGCAACCTATACAATTACTATGACAATCAAATAGTGGTTCCTCAGAAAGATGGGAATTGATTTAGCTCAAGATCCAGCTATACCATTCCTGGGCATATACTCAAAGAATACTCTATCCTACCACAAGGATACCCTATCCTACTACTTGTTCATTGCTCATTGTTACTTTATTCATAATAGTCAGAAAAATTAAAACAACCTAGATGTTCCTCAACAGAAGAATGGATATAATAAATGTGGTTCATTTATACAATGAAGTATTTCTCAGCTGTTAAAAAAAATGACATCATAAAATTTCCAGAAAAAAAATATCCTTAGTGAGATAACTCACACTCAGAAAGATAAATGTGGTATGTACTCACTTATGTGTGAATATTGGCTATTAAATAAATGACAACCAAGCTATTGTCTGTATACAGTTCCAGAAAGGTCAAGTATAGAGGAAAGGACTGGGAAGTGGTGGGTGGGGAGCAGGTGGATCTCCCTGGGAGGTGAAAATAGATTTAACAGGTGGAAGGGAGCATGGGGAGTGGAGCAGGAAGATCAGATAAGGAGGGGGAAGCAAAATGTGGTTGAGGAAAAACATATGGGGATAAAGAACTAGAACTGAGGGGCATCTGAAGAATGGTATAAAAACTAGTATAGTGGAAACTCCCTAAAATGTGTAAAGATAATGCTAATGAAGTCTCCAAATAATATGGATTCCCAACTGGCCATCTCTTGTCACCTTATGAAGCTTCCAATACCAGAACTGGATATATACAATTGAATTGTTTACCAAAGGTTTCCCATGGAAATCTCCAAGAAATTCAGGCAGTTGTCAAAACAATAGGTTACTCTTGGTACATGGAGAACAAGATTCCAATGCTGAAGACAACATTCATATACCTCATGGATCATGGAGAAGTAGAAATGGAACTTTCTTCTTCCAGTGCCTTTGGTATAGGAATATATTTTTCAGGCTACCAAAAGAAAAACATAGAAACCAACCCAGTCATGAAACCTTTGACTGCAATCTTCTGTGCATGCAAACTCTGCTAGGGCAATGGCTGCACAGAACTGTGGGAGTAACCAACCAATGTCTGATTTGACTTAAGGCACACTCCACAAGAAGAACTCATACCCAAACCTGCTTGAGTGACTGTCTTAATTAGAATTTATATTTCTACAATGAAACACCGTGACAAAAACACCAGCTGGGGAAGAAAGGATTTATTTGACTTAAACTTCCCTATCAATGCTCATCATCAAAGGAAGAAGTCAGCACAAGAACTCAAGCAGGACAGGAAGCTGAAGGGAGGAGCTGAGGAAGAAGGCATGGAGAGATGCTACTTACTGGATTGCTTCCAATGACTTACTTGTAGAACCTAGAACCAACAGACCAGGGATGGAACCACCCTACAATTGGCTGGACCATCCCTCATCAATAACTAATTAAGATACTGCCGTACAGATGGATCTTATGGAGACATCTTCTCTTTCCTCCCTTTCAGAAAACTCTAGTTTGTGTATCAAGTTGACCCAAGACCAGCCAGCATAATGACAATGAACCAGAAACTAGATAGCCCATAGGGACTAGGTTAAATCCAAATACTACCTATCTAAAAAACAAATTATAGATAGATAGACAGACAGACAGATAATAAAATGACTCAATGATATTCTGTTATACTCATAGATCAATGCCTTATTCAGCCATCATCAGAGAACTTTCCTCCTATAGCAGGCGGGAACAACAAGATATTACACAGAGAATAAGACATTGAATATATAACTATAAATTGGATGTCTTAATTAAACCTCTCTGCTCAGAGCTCAGGAAGAATAATTAAAAACATGTAAGAGCCAAAAGGTATGGAAGACACTAGGAAAACTAGGGCCTCTGAATCAACTAAGCAAGGCACATATGAACTCACAGAGACTGAAACAGCAAGCACAAGGCCTACATGGGTCTAATCCAGGCCCTCTGGTTTATAGCATTCAGTTTATTATTTTTAAGGGGTTTCTGAGTGTGTAAATGAGTACATCTCTGATTTTTGTGCCTACTCTTAGGGTACGTTTCCTTCTGTTGGGTTGCCTCTTCCAACTTAGATGCAAGAGATTTTGTTTCATCATTTTATATTTTATTTTGTGATATTTTGTTGTTATCTCTTAGAAGCCTGTTCTTTTCTAATGAGAGGGACAAAGAGGGTGGATCTGGATAAAAGAGAATGTGGGGAGAAACTGGGAGTACTGAAGGGAGGAGAAACTGTAATTACAATATAAAGTATAAGAAAAAAATCTAATTCTAATAAAAGGGATTTTTTAAAAAAATCATTACATATGATGTTTTAAAACAAATCAAATTTATACTTCAAAAGATATGTTCATCTTTAAAAAAAACTTCCATGATTTGATTTTTTTTGTCCTATTACTGGATCAGTTACTAATTTGAACTTACTCTATCCATAATACAGCCATCTGCAGAGCAGGTGAGCAAACTCATCACTAATTGAATAGTTAATCTGTGATAACAACTGAATATGTGATTGGCCACTTCTTTTTATCTAAACAAAAAGCTTAGTGCTAGGGGATCATCAATCCACCATTACAAAAAAAATAAAACCAGAAATTAAGGACATTAATTAATATGCCTATATCTACTACAAAAAAACATGATAAAAGCATTTGTCTTTTGCCAAAATTTATTTTTCTTAGTATATCTTCTCATTTTATAACCTAAAGAGCAAGAGTGTAGTTTCTAAAATGTCCTTAGCATTATGAAAATGTTACTTGTAATTTAACTTTTACAATTTATATTCTCAATGGCATTCAGTTTTCATCATTTGTTTTATTAAGTGGTACCTACTGTTTGTGTCAGAGACCATGCATCATGCTCTTCATAATAAATACAACAATGGGCAAGACGGTCTCTTCACCCATGAAACACACTTTAGACTGATAGATAAAAAGGAAACTGAGAAAGACAATCAGCAGCTATAATAAGTACTTGTAATTAAAGTATATAAAAATAAAGAACAACAGTTAAAAATTTGCTTTTTATTTGGTGAGTTATTAGGGAGGGGATGGGTCCCAACAAAGCTTGGACAACATGGGATAACAAAGAAAGGGAATCTTCATGTTCTAATATCTATTAGAACAGAGCTGAGATGCTATAGAAGAGCAGCAACAATAAACAAAAACAAAAATGACAAATAAACAACTCATTTGAAAGTCATGCCATTAAAAAGGAAAATCGAGATGGTCTCTTATACTTAGAATCAGAAAAAAAAAAAAACAAATCTGCATGGATGAAAAATGAGAGAAATTAAGACTTTGAAAACCCCAAGAAGGAATATGGAAGAGAGGAAGCATGTGCTGCTGTCAAGGAAGAAGAAAGAATGAGGTCTAGGTGAGTCAAAGATGCAGAAACTACATGTCAGATCCTACGTCAGGCGTCAGAGAAGGATGAGATGCACAATACAAAAGGGAAGAGTCTATGACCAGTTTTCAATTCAGTAATCTTGAAAGACATAGAATATAAAAAACAGACTTCCACATGTTACAAAATACCAGAGAATTTATCATTGCAAGTAGTAGAAACTTATTTAATTCGTGCTGATGCAGAAGTGAGTGTACTAGAAACATCTCAACAAACAACAAAGGGCTTCGTGTTACAGAGGGCATCTGGAGGTGAGACAGGCCAGCATGCTGTCTAGTCACACTTCCTCATCTCAATTCACCAGTGTCATCATGGAGGCTACACCATTCTTATCTAATTCCCATTACCTACCCTCAAAATCACAAATACTATTAATGTATGAGTTGACAAACAAACAAACAAATAAGACAAACAAATTGAAATGATAAAATACTGGGCTTATTGCTAGAAACATGGCCTCTAGTATGAAGAGCTGATGTCAATAACATGACTAGATTTCAAATTTTTCACCTAACACATAACCCAACAATAGACTCGTGTAAATGCTATTGTTTACAATGAAATCATACAAGTAGGCAATGAATAACCCAAATGTGGCTCTGTGTATATAATCAGCAGTCTGCTATTCTTTAGTTATTCTGTCATGTTGTGGAACCACACACACACAAGAAAGTTAAGCCTGTAATTTAATTTTTCAGAGGAACTTTTATATTTCTTAAAGCAATAGAAAAACCTTTAAAATATTGTTATGCATATCAGTGTCATTTCTGAAATTTAACCCAAGATTGAAGCCATGAGTGGTCGACTATAAAAACCACTGTCATTTAAATGCAGCTAAGGGTAAGAAAAAAGCTGCAGTAAGGGTAAGATGTTTGAAAGATAAAAACATCTGTTTCCATCTGGGACCTCACACTCAGCCCTACAGTTGGTGCGAAGTGATTCTAGGGTATTTCGAACTTTTGGGCTAATAACCACTTATCAGTGAGTACATACCATGTTCATTCTTTTGTGACTGCATTACCTCACTCGGGATGATATTTTCAAGTTCCATCCATTTGCCTGCAAATTTCATGAAGCCATTGTTCTTAATAGCTCAGTAGTATTCCATTGTGTAAATGTATCACATTTTCTGTATCCATTCCTCTGTGGAGGGACATCTGGGTTGTTTCCAGTTTCTGGCTATTATAAATATGGCTGTTATGAACATAGTGGAACATGTGTCTTTATTACATGTTGGAGCATCTTCTGAGTATATGCCCAGGAGTGGTATAGCTGGGTCCTCAGGTAGTATTATGTTCATTTTTCTGAGGGTCTGCCAAACTGATTTCCAGAGAGGTTTTATCAGCTTGCATTCCCACCAGCAATGGAGGAGTGTTCCTCTTTCTCCACATCCTTGCCAACATCTGCTGTCACCTGAGTTTTTGATCTTAGCCATTCTGATTGGTGTGAGATGGAATCTCAGGGTTGTTTTGATTTGCATTTCCCTGATGACTAAAAATGTTGAACATTTCTATAGGTGCTTTTCGGCCATTAGAGTTTCCTCAGTTGAGAATTCTCTGTTTAGCTCTCTTCCCCATTTTTTGATAGGGTTATTTGGATCTCTGGAGTCTAGCTTATTGTGTTCTTTGTATACCTTGGATATTAGCCCTCTATCAGATGTAGAATTGGTAAAAAACCTTTACCTAATCTGTAGGGAGGACTTGGAGAAGGGACTGAATGAGCTGAGGGTGTTTGCAGCCCCAGAGAGGGAGCAACAGTGGCAACTGGCCTGACCCCTCGATGTTCCAGCAGACTGGATCACCAACCAAAGAATACACATGGAGGGACCCATGGTGCTGGCCACATATGCGGCAGAGGAGGGTCTTGTTAGCCATCAGGGGGAGCAGAGGCCCTTGTGCTTGAGGGTGTTAGACCCCCCAGAATAGGAGAATGCCAAGGAGGAATGAAGAGAGTCAGTGGGTGGGTAGGGGATTACCCCCATAGTGGCAGGGAAGATGGGAGGGAATGGGAAGGTTCCAAAGGGGAGATCTGGAAAGGGGGAAACATTTGAAATGTAAATAGAGTATGAAAACAAAAAACAAAACAAAAAAGCCAACAAAAACAATAACAACAACAACAAAAACAAACACAGATATAATAATATAGTAGAACTGTCCTGGATGTGCTATCTATAATTTTGAATCAAATTCAAGAATTTTATTCATAAGCATATTATAGTATAGTTACATGCATGTAACATACTTAAAGAATTAATAATGATCTTCTAATGTTGCTGTCAAAGTCAATATGTGAATTCTGACTTCTCTGATAAATATTTGAACTTCTAAAAATTTAGAACAACTTAAATTGAAGTAAATTACTGAAAATAAAGGAAAACAAAATGGAAAAAAATAATCTTTTTCTTTACAGCAACCAAATTTTTAAACAGGAAAAAAAAATCATCAAGCTTCCCTTTTGCTTCCAACTTAATATTTTTATTGATTATTTGGAAATTTTACATTATGTACCCCCTGATCACTCTCACTTTCAAGTCTTTCCAGGGCTACTCCCCAAACCCTGTGACACCCTCCAACCCATCCCCCAAGAAAAGAAAAAGAAGAAAAAAGACATATTTATTCTCATTGGATGTCAGAACATAGATATAGAACCCAATCTAGTCAGTGTGTCCTGAATCAGCACATGGCCTCTGCCTTGCTTTGGAGATTTCACAGATATAATCTACAGTACATGCCAGACAGTTTTGAATAAATTGGTATGTCCTAAGAAAGTTCTGGCAAAGGGCTGCTCTGTTAATACTTAGTGTGTGCTGATTGGCATTTATATACATGATTCTCTAATTCTAATTTTCTGACCATGTTTTACTGAATCCAAACAACCTTCCTTTAGATCATTACTTTCTTTGTTACATTTCTGTATAAAAGTGCACTGAAACTAAGGTTGTCCATGGCATCACACTGTAGTCTGCCCCCATTCTTTCAGGTCCTCAGATCCCAAGCCCAGCAGACAAAGTACCAAGTCTTCAGATCTCAGGTCCATTACTGGTCAGCTGAAAAGTAGACAAAAAGCAACCACCTTTACACTAAGCACATCATCTCTCCAGCTCTAATGCGTCATTATTAAGGGAGAAAAAAAGAATCTTTGGTTCTTTAACTATAATCTTCATTATCCTTATTAGATGAATATGCTTAATTCCCTAGTAGAATTCATGAATTTTCAGAGTAATACTGCTATATTTTTTTTTAAAAAATCATTTTTAAAATGTCAGGAATATTTGAGATAGCTTTGAGTCCATTTCTTATTACAGCTTTGTAAGTATTTCAGGGAACAATTAGCTTCTCAACTCTTGAGTTCACAATTATAATTAATATTACAAAAACATTTCTGAAATGTGCTTCTTTGTTTTGACTTTAGGTAATATGTTCATTCGTAAGCTTTGACAGGAACTGGTGAATTCTGGACTAAGATTTTTAAAAGAATATTCAAACTTTTTAAATAAGTGGGTCACAAAATTGCTGAATACATGTTTTAGGAATTTCTTCCACTTTCATTAATTGCACTAGATTGCCAAATTCAGCCACTGGCATAATTAATGTTAACCATATCATAGCTGTCCTGTTGAACTAGAGAAAAAGGGGCCAGATTAAAGCTACCACTAGGTATCCATCTGATCTAGTAGAAGAAAATAAGGTAATACATCTAATCTAATGGTTGTTGAAAAGAAGAAAAGGTGTACTTAAAACCTAAAGGAAAATGTAAGTAGCAGAAGCCAGAGATAGACCCTGGGAACTGGGAATTAACACATCAAAATTGGTCATACTGAAACAGATCTCCTTGAAGCTTTTCTAATAGCCACTTATTTTTCCAACAATTTTTATTTTCAACGTGTTACATCACCAAAAGTATCTTTAGAAATTATTTGCTTAGTCTTTCCTTCTGTAGTTCTCTAAATGTTGTGCTCGGTATGATTCAGCTGACTGAAATGAAGATAGGACAATATAAGAAAAACTGATATCTACTACTTATAAGCACTTATTTCATTGTGATTTAATCTATCTTATGTTAAAGAGTAGACAGAAATGCCCTGTAATCAATGCCAGAGGAATCATAGTTTTATAAACTTCTAATTATGAGTCAGCACATTAGCTGTATAGTCCCACTGTGCACTGTTGCATTACACTTGTCCTAAATGATACTATGAAATTTTAGTAGCAGGAAAAAAACCTTGTATTTCAAAACATAGAACTCAAATCACATGGTATATTACCAATGGAGAAACACACACATAAAATTATGAATGTCCTTACTAGAGTAACACCCTTTATCAAAAAACTTAAAATGCCATTATAAAATCCTAGAAATTGATCATAATTCAAGTCAATAGAACAAAAATCAATTGTTACACTATATTTCTTAAGATGCTGCATATACATCCTCAAAGGAAAAATTACTGCATATATAAAATAAAAATTGCTGTGTGGTTGCTGAATCTTTAGGTTGTAGGTCATCTATACAGAACTCAATTCTATTTCCACTTGAGAAAAATAATGTTATCCACTAATATCTCTACATGCTCATAATCCAGGTCTTTCTAAACCTTTGAGAACAGTTCATCCCCATAATATCTTGTTATGTCTTCTTGCTTTTCCCACATGACAGATCCTGCTAGTGATTGTGCAGTATTCATTCTCTCCTAGCTTTGATATTCAATGTTCATGTACTACACTAGCTTATACATGCACAGTTCCCAGTTCCCAGGGAATATATGACTCAGCTCTGAAAGGTTAAATATTGAGATATATATAAATCTTGCTCTTGAGCACAACGACCCATGATGAAAATGTAATTTCATTATTTGAACTACTTCCAATTTTTCTATCAAATCGTAAAGGCATATATCCAAGGTTAATACACTGGATCTGACAGGAACTTTTGTTTTGATGAAAACACTGGAAACAACTTCTTGCTCTCTATCTCATACCTTATTTTTACATAGTCTCTAGACTCAGCATGGAAAGGTCTAACAGCCACATCATTTCAATATAAGAATCAAAGTCAGGTACCAAAGATAAATGAGTAAGTAGCAACTGAAGCTTGAGAAGTTGACAACATTCTTAATGGGTTACAAAGGTTCTGGGCTGTCTTTGGATTTCCTGATACCACCATAGAGAATTGGCATGCACTCAAGTCAGTGTAAACAATATATATATAAAATGTAATAGTCACTATAAACAGGAAATAAGTGACATTTTCCTTACATGAACACATATGAAATATTTATACTGGAATTACCTTTTGTCAAATGTCTAAAAAGATTTTAGAAATAAAAGAATAAGTGAGATCTGTGGCGAGAGACCTCTGCCTGGACCACCAGGGCTCCATAGCCAAATAGCTGGGAGAAAGATAGTCTTTCAGGAGTGTGGGCAAGCCTGTCTTCTCTGAAGGATTCACCTGAAATACCCAGGACACAGGGACTGAGGAGTGGGCTTCTGGTTTCTTTTGGTGGCCAGCGAGCTGATCCTGTGATACAAGGATCCATACTCAAATAGTGCCAGGAAAAAGCTGGTCTCCCAGGATTACGGACACACCTTCAAGCACAGGCAAGACCATCACTTTTTTTTTTTCAAATTCACTGTACCAAGAGGGACCCTTGCAGAGCCATCTGGACACAGGAACCAAGTGACAGCTTGGGACTAGATCCTTCTGGTTTCTGTCTGCACCCTAGAGCTGATCCTGCACCACAGCTCTCCAAACCTAAATTCCTCTCAGAGAAAACTGGTCTTCAAGGAGTACTGACACCTAACCTTGCAAGAAAGACAAGCCACAGTCAGAGAGAGTAAGACCAGCTAACACCAGAGATAACCAGATGGTGAAAGGCAAGGGCAAGAACATAAGGAACAGAAACCAAGTCTACTTGGCATCATCAGAACCCAGCTGTCCCAGCACAGTAAGCCCTGGAGATTCCAACAGACTAGAAAATCAGGACTCAGACTTAAAATCACAAATCATGAGGATGATAGAAGATTTTAAGATGGAAATAAATAACTCCCATAAAGAAATACAAGAGAACACAGGTTAAAAAAAACTAGAAGTCCTTAAAGAGTAAACACAAAAAGCCCTTAAAGAATTACAGGAAAACACAATCAAACAGATGAAAGAAATGAACAAAACCACGAAGGAACTAAAAATAGAAATAGAAACAATTAAAAAAAATCACAAAGGGAGACAACCCTGGAGTTAGAAAACCTAGGAAAGAAATCAGAAGTCATACATGCAAGCATTACCAACAGAATACAAGAGATGGAAGAAATAATCTCAGGTGCGGATGATAGCATAGAAAACATTGACACAACAGTCAAAGAAAATGCAAAATGCAAAAAGCTCCTAACCCAAACATCCAGGAAATCTAGGACACAATGGGAAGACAGAGCCTGAGGATAATAGGTATAGAAGAGAGTAAAGATTCCCAACTTAAAAGACCAGTAAATATCTTCAACAAAATTGTAGAAGAAAACATTCCTAACCTAAAGAAAGAGATGAAAATAAATATACAAGAAGCCTACAGAATTCCAAATAGATGGGACCAGAAAAGAAATTCTTCCCATCACTTTATAGTCAAAACACAAAATATACAAAATAAGGAAAGAATATTAAAAGCAGTAAGGGGAAAAGGTCAAATAACACATAAAGGCAGACCTATCAGAATAACACCAGACTTCTCACCAGAGACTATGAATGCTAGAAGGTCCTGGGCAGATCTCATACAGACACCAAGAGAACACAAATGCCAACCCAGGCTGTTATACCCAGCAAAACTTTCAATAATCATAGATGGTGAAACCAAAATATTCTGTGACAAATCCAAATTTGCACAGTATATTTCCACAAACCCAGCACTACAAAGAACAATAGATGCAAAATGTCAACTCAAGGAGGGAAACTACATCCTAGAAAAAGCAAGAAAGTAACCTTTCAACAAACTCAAAAGAAGATAGCCACACAAACATAAAAATAGCATCAAAAATAACAGGAAGCAACAATCACTATTCCTTAATATCTCTTAACATCAATGGTCTCAATTCCCCAATA
>JADRCH010000077.1:8274810-8383706 GCA_019843965.1 Rhynchomys soricoides
AATCAAAAATAACAGGAAGCAACAATCACTATTCCTTAATATCTCTTAACATCAATGGTCTCAATTCCCCAATAAAAAGACATAGACTGACAGACTGGATACATAAACAGGACCCAGCATTTTGCTGCATCCAGGAAATGCACCTCCATGTGAAAGACAAACATAACTTCAGAGTAAAGAGCTCGAAAACAATTTTCCAGGCAAATGGCCCCAAGAAACAGGCTGGAGTAGCCATTCTAATATCAGATAAAATAGACTTTCAACCAAAAGTCATCAAAAAAGATAAGGAAGGACACTTAATACTCATCAAAGGAAAAATCTACCAAGAAGAACTCTCAATTCTGAACATCTATGCCCTGAATGCAAGGGAACCCACATTCATAAAAGAAACTTTACTAAAGCTCAAAGCATACATTGCACCTCACACAATAAGAGTCGGGACTTCAACACTCCATTATCATCAAAAGACAGATCTTGGAAACACAAACTAAACAGAGACACAGTGAAACTAACAGATGTTATGAACCAAATGGATTTAACAGATATCTATAGAACATTTCATCCTAAATCAAAAGAATATACCTTCTTCTCAGCACCTCATGGTACCTTCTCCAAAACTGATCATATAATTGGTCACAAAACAAACCTCAACAGATATAAGAAGATTGAAATAATCCCATGCCTCCTGTAAGATCACTACGGAAAAAGGCTGGTCTTCAATGGCAAAAACAACAACAGAAAGCCCACATACACGTGGAAGCTGAACAGTGCTCTACTCAATGATAACTTGGTCAAGGAAGAAATAAAGAAAGATATTAAACACTTTCTAGAATTTAATGAAAATGATAGTACAAGTTACCCAAACCTATGGGACACAAATGAAAGCAGTGTTAAGAGGAAAAGTCACAGTTCTGAATGCCTCCAAAAAGAAACTGGAGCGAGCATATACTAGCATCTTAACAGCACACCTGAAAGCTCTAGAACAAAAAGAAGCTGATATACCGGAGAGGAGTAGAAGACAAGAAATAATCAAATTAAGGGCTGAAATCAACCAACTAGAAACTAAAAGAACTATACAAAGAACCAACAAAACCAGGAGATGGTTCTTTGAGAAAATCAACAGGATTGATAAACCCTTAACCAGACTAACCAGAGGGCACAAAGACAGTATCCAAATTAACAAAATTAGAAATGAAAAGCGAGATATAACAACAGATTCTGGGGAAATTCAAAAATATCATCAGATCCTACTACAAAAACCTGTACTCAACAAAATTGGAAAATCTGGATGAAATGGACAAGTTTCTAGACAGATACCTAATACCAAAATTAAGTCAGGATCAGATAAACCATCTAAACAGTCCCATAACCCCTAAAGAAATAGAAGCAGTCATTAAAAGTCTCCCAACCAAAAACAGCCCAGGACCAGATGGGTTCAGTGCAGAATTTTATCAGACTTTCAAAGAAGACCTAATACCCAAGAGTCACTTCACAGCAACCATTGAGCTGAGTGTGAGGTCCCAGATGGAGGAGTTAGAGAAGGGAGTGAAGGAGCTGAGGGAGTTGGCAGCCCCATGGATGGAGCAACAGTGTCCACTGGCCTATGCTCCAGGAGACTAGATCTCCAACCAAAGAATACACATGGAGGGACCCATGGTGCTGGCCACATATGTGGCAGATGAGGGTCTTGTTAGCCATAAGGAGGAGGAGAGGCCCTTGGGTCTGAATGTGTTAGATGTCCCAGTATAGGGGAATGCCAAGGAGGGAAGATGAGAGTGGGTGGGTGGGTGAGTGGGGGGAATACCCCCATAGAGGCAGGGGAAGGGGACAGAATAGGTATGTTCCAAAGGGGAGCTCTGGAAAGGGGGAAACATTTGATATGTAAATAACATATCAAAAAAGCTAAGAAAGAAAGAAAGAAAAAGAATAAGTGATCATTCAAAGAAAATATAATGTGTACAAATTTTTCTAGAGTTAGTTCTCTTATTGCTTATTTAGTTTTGCTCATTTGCTTGCTTGCTTGATTTTGGGCATTTATAATTGGTAAACAACCATTTAAATATTATATAATATAAAATATCACTTGGTATTTCTTAATATATAGTTGTTAATTCAAATTATGATCTCTGTCCCTTCTCTTTTGAATCTGAGCAACCTGTGACATAAGTAAAGGTAACTGTAATCTCCAAGGCTATACCCAGTGAGGTTATCACAACCTTACATGTCTGGACACTTAGGTCAGAGTTCACAATTGCTCAGTTAGAAATACAATTATTCTATAGCCACCATCCTGCCAGGATGCCACATAAAAAAAAAGACTCTTTAAGGAATCCTAATACTCAAATACTTCAAGTTATGAATGAGACACAGAAAGAAACAAGACTAATATCCTCCATGACTGAACTCCTACCAATCTTTGAGTCCTTTTAGCAGAGACCAGACAGCATGAATCGGAAACAAGCTGCCACTATGTAACATACTCCGATTCCTGACCTATAGAGTTTGTTATAAAAATGTTGTTTCTATGTTGTTAAATTTGGGGGTAATCCAACTAAAGAGCATACACAAGCTCAACCTAGTCCCCACACACCTATATAGCAGATGTGCACCTCAGTCTTCATGTGGGTCTCCCCAAAAACTGGAGTGTGGGCTATCCTTAAAGCTGTTGCCTGTCTGTGGAACCTATTTTCTTAACTCTGCTGTCTTGTCTGGCCTCAGTGGAAGAAGTGCCTAGCTTGGCAGAGACTTGATGTGCCAGGGTAGGGTGATAACTAGTGGGTCATCCACTCTCTCAGGCGAAAAGTGAAGAAGGGATGGGGGAAAGAACTATGGGTGTGGGAGCACCTGGATGGGGGACAGTGATTGAGATGTAAAGTGAATAAAATAATAAAATAAAATAAAAATTATGGGGTATAAACTTAAAAAAAATAGTCACAACTCTAGAGAAAGTCTTTTCCCTATATTTGCAATTATGAGAGAGGGAAAAAAAAGAAATTTCTCAAGATAAAAAACAATAACAAAAGTAGTACCAAAATAGTACTAATAATACAAACAGTACTTTACTTTTATACTTTTATACACTCTCAACTAAACTAACTACCAAACAATATAAGGTATAGAAACTCAGTTTGGTTCAATATACTGTTATTCACAAAAAGAAAAAAAAATGAGTTTACATAATCAGAGAAGGGTCTCCAAAGTCCTCAAGTGATGTTGAATTTTCAAAATACTCAGTCTCAGTTCAACAAATATGATTTGTTCCCGAGCTAACTGCACCTTCCTGTCATCATAAAAACAACAGAACTATTTCGGTGATAATCGTCCATATTTCACTTTTCCACTCAGGTGCTGGAAGGACAGATAATGGACTGCCTAGGTTTTTGTGCCATGTTATGTATATTATTTATTTTATAAATTTAATGACTTTTGGTCTACTCTTTTGAGATTTCAAATATGTGGGGGAAACTCAAAGTCATTGCCATGAAAACTAAGTCTATTCTGAGATTCTCATCCAAAGATAGTTTAATGGCCCACATTAAAGATACAACTTCATTCTTGAACCATTTCCTGCTTCCTATTAAAGAGTTAAGGAATATTGTCTAAATATCTTATTTTTTGAAAGTTCTATGCTTTTATTTTTATTGCAGCAGTGGCATTTCTATAAGATGCTTGTGAATAACTTTGTGTATTTTGGTCTCTAATTATTTTCCTCTTCTATGTGGTTTGTCCAATAATGCATGCAGATAAAATGGGGTGTTGAAGTGGTATCCTGGATCCCAGACTCACTAATAGACAGCCAAGTACTCCATTTAAATATATACTTTGAAACAAAGATGAAAATTATGAACTTTTTCTCAAGTCTTGACATTGTCCTACTCAAAACTGTACACTTATATCATTCCAAGGATATTGCTTGCAATCACGTATCAACATCCCAGATCTTCACTGAGACCCAAACTACTCTGAAGGTTGTCAAATCACTCAATGCAATATTTAGTTAAATATACCTCCCCTAAACCTATGATGGTAATGCCCATAAACTTTGTGCTGAAAAACAAAATGGGTCCTTAGGTGACTATAGTTCATTGTGTAGGGCTAAGACTTCATAAATGTTTCCAAATTAACATGTCTACTGCCGTCATCCATGTTCAGCTCATGTGTAGGCAGTCATGTTATTCTCTTTTTTGTACTAGCCATAAAAGAATATATTTTAAAATATTATTATATATATTTTGTAAAAAAAATATATATATAAAATGATCTGTGTCAGAAGCCAGCTTCACCAGGTCAAGTACTGAAGAGGATGTGTAGCTAATCACCCAGTAGACTCTTTCTCTGATGGAGTAAAACTTAATTTTCTGGGTCCAATGAAAAAGGTGAAGGAGCAAAAATTAATTCTCTGGTGACAGTGAAAAGGAAGAAAGCAAAAACATACGTGCACACACACACACATGCACAAATGCTCGCACACACAAAAACACATACGTCTTATTATTGAAGCATGCTTAAAATCCTTTCTTTATTTTTTCTTTTATTCTTTTTATATCACCTAAGACAAAATTCTATACACAAGAAAAAAGATCACCTCATAGCCACTAGATACATATTCTCCAAAAGCAACCACCACAAAAATATATTCTTCAAAAGGAGATTGAAACCATCATACAAATCAATTGCAACATTCTTAGTGATTATATATTTTCCTTTTGAAACTCACACCTAACTGAACATTTCACATCTTTCTTTTCACAAATTCATCTTTAACCTCAAGGAAATATTTCTTTTGTCATTGATTAACAAAGTTTAAACAAGCCGCGTAAGACTATTGTAGCTTTTTATTTCCTCATGTGAGCTGACTGCATTTACCAATAAGTGAATTACTTAAGTTTTATTTTTAAAACCTTATTTAGCTAAACTGACTAATCATCCATCTACATTCTTATACTCATAATAGGATTATTTATATTTTGTTCATAACTTTGCCTATTCATGGTGCACACCAAAACTCATAACAATATCCCTAGATCAAGTAACTCAGGCCCAATCTAGAATTAATATTTTCTTTAATCATTAACCTGTCTCCTCTACAAACACAACTATGTGCTTATAATGCATGAGAGCTCACTGTGCTCCTTTTGCAGCCTATGCAGCCCTTGCTACTCTACATAGAGGGGGCATGTTCTACTCCTACTTGTAATCTTTATTATGTAATATTTGTTGTTGACAAAATCATCTCCCAAATTTTCATTATGCTACCCTAACTTCCTAAAAATATTTAAGTCAAATCAGGAATTTTGTAAAATCATTAATTCCTATAAACAGTATTCTATGAAAGTTCATCTTCATATTGACCTACAGGAAAATTGCCCAATAGAGTGGGTTGTCTCCTGTAAAGCAATCACACTAGATAGGCAGTCAAGGTCTCCCCATATATCATTTCCACCATGCTAGACACAGGAAAAATACAGCAATGGCAAACATGAGAAGGCATAGCAGCAGAAGTAATCCAGGGACCAGCCTTCCCCACCTGCTAGGGCTGTGCCTGTCCGAGATACCTCCATCACAGCTGTGCAAAATGGTGGACAATCTCACTTGCCAACTGTAGTTCCTCAAGCATGGCATCAGCCAGATTTGCTCTATAACAGATGGCATTTGTCTTCCTGGGAGAAAGTATTGTCTATTTACCTCAGAGAGGGCACTTATGCACTAAAAAAAAAAAAATTATCCAAGTCAGTGTAGAGGAGCAGTGAGTTTTGTTAGGATTGGTCAGAGAAACAAGGGTAAGGCATCACTAACAAGAGGACCGATGAATGTAAAGCAGCTGACTCACTGAAAAGTCTAACCCCACCACGGATGATAACTCAAAACATATGAATGGACTTCTCACTACCAGGCAACCTCTGTCTCCTATATTATATAGTTTAGCATAAGGTTCCTTAAACTTATTCCTCCATTATCTCTTTACCCAAGATAATGTTACATATATAGTTATATAAAATATGTGTACACAGGAAATATTTACTGATAATAAAGCATTTATTTCAAAGTAATTCTTTAGTATTCATATAATTTTACTTTTAAAAAGATTAAAAATGTACATACTAATGAGATGATGTCCTTATTAATTTCTGCATATAAATTAAATCCTGGCTAAATATTTGACACTGAAGGACCTAGAACATCTTGGAAACATTTTAGAGTTGACTGGTATTTTGACTTCATTGTATAATTATCTGTGGTGATGCCATCACATTTCACAAACATACAGTACAAAATGGCAGAAGTATGTTGAGGGCCATGTGAAATATTACTAGGAAAGTAATTAATTTTTTAGGAAACTCAAACATTTTTTGAAATCAAACATTCTAATATAACACAGTCAAAATATATTTGATGTGTGCATGCTGAAAGATGATAGTAGGAAATTTTTCGGAGTTTATTTTCCAAAATTCAGCAATCATGTTTATGAAAGATAAGAAAACCATGTACCAGTAGTGAAAACACTGTCATTCATAAGAATGATCTTGACTTCTAGTTAGGGTGATTGAGGTAGCATTTGTGAGTGTTGCATAGAGTGTTGGTAGGGTCATTCCTGTGTTTCAGAACTGAGATTGTAGTGAATACCACAATGTAACAAATTGTGAATTCATTTATTTGATTTTGGAATTACTTTTTGGTTGTTACAAATGTAAAACTCTCAATATTTGCCAAATAAGAAATTAGCCCTCTCTCTCTCTCTCTCTCTCTCTCTCTCTCTCTCTCTCTCTCTCTCGTGCACACGCACATGCATACACACACACACCCGCTGTACAGTTGGTGAGAAGGTGGGAGCAATGGCTAGAAAGTCACATAAGCATCTAATACGCCCTCTTTTTTCCTCCTATGATGAAACATTAACACCACAATTGCTATTACCTAGCTGTATTGTTTTGCTTATTTCATGCCAAGACTTCAGGGCTAAGTACTCTTCAAGCCTGCTGTATGTCATGATGGCAATGGTCCTGCCAGTCCTAAAGGACATAGCTTCTCAACAGCTGCAAAAGAAGTATTACAAAGCTGAGTTTTCTGTTTTCACAATAGCCTTTTGTAAGTTGGCAAAAACACACAATTTTTTTTCCAAGCTGAGGAGTTTGGGAAGTTTTAGGGTTCATATTATCAGCAGTTTTACATCAGAATACACTTATTTATTTTGTTTTAATTAATCATTATTTAATTTTGTTTTCTTATATAACATTCCCTGGTATTTTTAAAAGGTTGCTGTCTCTGTATAGAAAGTAGAATTTTTCAAATATGTTGTCAAAAAATTCAATTCTTAAAACCAATTAGGTGGAATTGATTCTCTTTGAGCTAAATGGTATTTGTATGCCATAAACTAGACAGAGTTTGGAGGTATCAATTTTCTTGTGTTTTTTTTTATATTATTTGGATATTCATTAAGCTCATTGGCATGGGACCATTTAAAAGCACAGTATATTGTTAAATTTTATAGATTGGTATTTTCCGAAAGTAAAGGCCTAAGTAGATTAGAGAATGGATGAGTCTTTGAAAGACTTTCTAATAGGTTTCTTATAATGGATATTGTGAGCCCCCAAGCACTCTCAAGACTTGAGCACTAGGAACCCAGAGGGATCTACTTGAATTAGCATCCTCCTATGCCTCATAACAAAGGTGGGGCTCCTCTAACAGAAATAGTGCCTAAAGCAACACAAGACTGTTTCTCATGACAAAGGCCCTAACTGCCCAATATAGTTTTTAAATCCCTTAGTTTTGCAAAAACAAACCTAATTAAGGGCATGTCTCTAACAAATTTATGCATAACAAGGCAATTAAGATGATCACAGATAATAAAACCTGAATCTGTGACATCTTCAGATGGCCTTCTCAAATCCTTGCTCCTCCTCCCGTTACCACTTACTATGTCCCCAACATGAAGGCAAACTGAAGCTCAAAGACATGAAGGAGTTTGTATAAATCCAGCCAACCAATGACAGAATGCAAATCATCTGATGCTAACATTTCTGTGGCATTACTGCAGACTCACAACTTATAGTAAGAGCCAAGCATAGGGTGGAAGACGGGGAGGGAGGGAAGGCTCAGCACAGACTTCTTGAGGAAAAGCTCGTATGCACCATAGAAAGTATATCAAAGGAAAGGCTTCACTACCATGACTGTTCTCATACTGCCATTGCCTGAGAACTTTTCCCATACCTGTGGACACAATTCCTGGTATACATTCTGTCATGTAGAAAGGTCTTGTATATGCTCACTAAATAAAGCATACTTATTATTAGTCACTAAGTTCTTCATAGATATTAATTTAATATTCCTTATAATACAAGAAAGTACATGTTATTACCTGATCATGTTGTAGACAAGGAATGTCAAGATAGACATATCAAGCAAGTTGTCCAGTCACACAGCTTGAAATTGACAAGGCCAGGGCCAGAAATGCAACAGCTTCCAGATTCCAGTATCTTTTAACTATTGTGCTGTGGTGAATAAATGCACAAGTGATTCAAACAGCAAATAAAGAAAATCATTCCATTGTAAAGACAACAATGCAGGGATTCCGTGTTGCTGTTGATGTCAGTGAGGTGCTGACCAGTTGTGCTTGAGTATGGTGAAACTTTAATACAGCAGATACTATCTGAATGAAGAAGTGAATGCTGAAGTCATAGGTAACAAGTATGTGGCTGTCCTGTCACTGTACCATGGTATGTATTATGAAGAAATTACGTACTCGAAATCTAAAATGTGAAGTTATCGATTAGCATAACATCTTTTTGTCATTTTCTTGATAAAGGCAATATTCAGAGGAAACCAGTTATCTTTGTGAGGTAGACTGGTTTTGCTGCTGTTAACAAAATGAACTAAAAGTGCGCTGGAAAATGTGCAGAGAGTTTTCTTCCCTGTTTCATGAGGTTTGTTTTGGCTCTGAACTCAGAGCAGCCTCAAACTGTAAAGAGATCACTCAAGGGACCACCCATACATCTTACAAGGTTTACATCCAGTGTTACCAAACCTCCTTCTGAGACAATGCCCAGCCTCAAAGAAATCGTAAGTAGATGACAGGAACAGGGAAGAAGCTGCTCAAATTGCTGTGTGCAGTGTCATTGGAAAATAAGGAGTCACCAGGGTGGTGAGAAGATAAAGTCCACCTGGTCAGCACTAAACTATCTACTTCTCCAGCAAGATTCCATCCAGAGACTAGAGCTGATTCTCCTCCTACCACTGATTAAGCAAATTTGAGACACAGGCTTAGTTTTCCAATATGTAGTTGCTGAGCTTGCAAAAAAGTGAGGAAAAATGGTGAAAACATCTGCAAGCATGTCACTCAACAAAGCCCATAACGTAAGGCAATTCTTATGAGTGAAAATCAGAACTCAGTGGGCGCATAAATTTTATGTGACTCTGCTCCTTTCCAAACGATGTAAGGAGGAAATCATACAATCAGCTTTATACCTCTGCAATACTTAGGCTCTCTCCACTCGAGAGATTACTATGTGGAATATTTCTGATGGAAGGATTTAAACCAAATCTGGGCAGAACAAAGCAACTACATCTCAGAAAATACACCAGAGAAAAACACATCCTGCAAGAAATCTTTTGTTCCCTTTTACACTGTACAGTGTCAGTCTGTAGTCTCTTAGAGAGGAGTAAGATTACACATTTATCCTTTAACTGCCTGCAGAAGAGACTGAATAAAACACATGCGCATGTCAAGCTGACCCACAATTCTGCAAAACTCCATGAGGAAGCAATCCCAGCAAGACTGCCGCCAGCACCACACTCTGCATAAGGTCACAGCACAGCCCTCTGTCAAGGAAACATCAGGGAAGACTTGAGATATGCATGATACAATTCTTTGCTAAATATTAAGCAAATTTTAACACCTTATTTTTGGACATTATTCTATTTGGCAAAGTGCAACCTAAATATATGTATATATCTGTATATATATATATTTATATATATACAGATATATACACATACACACACACACACACACACACACACACTGTCCATCTCTCAAGAGTTTTAAAACAAAACAAGCACTGGTTACAGAGGTCATAGAATTCCTTTTGGATCCACATAGATATTATTTGGCATTGGGAGTTTCATGTTTACATTGTTGTTACAGGCTCTAGGAAACTTGTTTTATTGTTGCCTGTTGGTCTGACCAGGTTGGCCTTGAACTCAAAAATTCTTCCCTCAGAGTCCCAGATACTGGGATTACAGGTATGGGGTCTCACACTCTCATTTATAATTTAGTCTTTAAAAGATGATGCACATGTAAACATTCACTTTTAATTTTACCGTATATTAAACCTTAAATAAAACCAGTGGAAAATGTCAATTCCTTAGACTCCAGTGTAAAATAAAGCAAACTAAACTTCTGCCCCTTCGAGGAACATAAAAAATGTTCTAATTTTAAAAACAGGTGTGATGTCAACACGCTGGCATTTCCTGCTTTAAATTTCTTGATTATTTTGATCCATGTTACTTATTTCTTTAGATAATGTCTCTTATCATGTGTCGTTTATATGGTATAGCTATCTAGAAAGAAAAGTATAAATCAAGAACAGATTGTAAAATAGCTGAGTTCACAGATGACGATTTTACATGGAAACTAACCAGAAAAATGCAAAGATGATCTCATTAATATTCATCTAGTAAAAATCTAAAAGTCTCCAGAAAGATATCAACCTGGATATCTTTGACCATGGAAATAATATTAATTATTGATGTGTTACAGTAGTTTTAAAATGAAATGTTTTTATTTTCACAGGCTTACAGGCCAAATATAAGTAGTCTGTACTATAGCCCAGAAAATGGGCTACTCAAGAATGCGGTCATTCTTTCATTGAACACGTTGGTCTTGTACCTATTCTACTGAGTTCCGGGTGCCATAGGCATAAGTAACACAAGAGTGTACCATAAGAAAGGAGGTACAAATAATAAAAAAATGGGACAATATCAAAGTTCAGGGACAAAGGAAAACAGGGTGGTGAGAAAAAGAGCTTGCCAGAGAGCAGGACCTGATGGGGCAGAGAAGCATGTCAGGAAAGGTGTCCTTGAAGATATAATACCTGAGCAGAGACGTGAATATGAAGGTGAAGAGGAATCATGGAGGTAAAATCCAGGATAAGAGGACTCTGTGAAGAAGGACTAGCAAATTGATATAATTAAAAAATAGTGGGATAGAAAATTAAACTCAAATCATCATCATTTTCCATATAAAACACTATTTTTCAATTTAGAAATGACAAACTGAACAGGACAAAGAACACAAGCCCTTAGGCCTACACAAAGAACTACAGGCAACTAAGGAATTCTAAATGCTGGAGAAGTAGTCTTCTCCAGGGATGAACGCACCACTTGATTATATAAAACAAAATGATTGGCACTGAAAACATGCGTATGAATACTACTATATAGGCTAAGGTTGTATTTATATCTTTAGGAATATGTATGCATACACAGCTATATACATGCATAGAACATCAATCAATGAAGAAAATGAACCATGAATTGAAAGAGAAAAGGGAGAGGTGAGTGAAGAGGTATGAAGGGAGGAAAGGGAAGGTGGAAATGATGAATGATATTATAAACTTGAAAAGAAAAAATGACAAAATTTTATTTACAAAATCACATTAAGACTTTTATAATAAAATATTTATCTGTAACCTTCTTTTTTAAAAATTTGTCCTTAAAAATACTCACATATTCTAAGCAAGAACTAAATATGTGTATTTACGGGTTTCTGTCTGCAGCCCTGAAGCTGAGCCTATACCACAGGGCTCCATACCCAAATAGCACCTGGAGAGAGCCAGCATCCCAGGAGTGTGGACAAGCCAGAAAGCGGAGGTAAGATGAGCATCTCAGCTCAGAGGGACCGACCAGGAACCCTCAGGACACAGAAACCAAGGAAAAGCTGGGTACAGAATCCTTCTGGTTTCTCTCTGCACCCCAGAGCTGACACTGTACCACAGCTCGCCAAACCCAAATGCCTCTCAGAGAGAGCCGCTCTCCCAGAAGTACTGACAAAGAGGCTTGCAGGAGGAAAAAGCCACAGTCAGAGAGAGTAAGACAAGCTAACACCAGAAATAACCAGATGGCAAAAGACACAGGCAAGAACATAAGCAACAGAAAGCAAGGTTACCTGGCATCGTCAGAACCCAGTTCTCCTACCACAGCAAGCCCTGGATACCCCAACACACCAGAAAAGCAAGACTCAGATTTCAAATCACCATGTCTCATGATGATAATAGAAGACTTTAAGAAGGACATAAATAACTCCCTTAAAGAAATACAAAAGAGAACACAGGTAAACAGGTAGAAGCCTTTAAATAGGAAACACAAAAATTCCTTAAAGAATTGCAGGAAAACACAATCAAACAGACAAAGGAAATGAACAAAATCATCCAGGATCTAAAAAGGGAAGTAAAAACAATAAAGAAATCACCAAGAAAGACAACTCTAGAGAGAGAAACCCTAGGAAATAAGTCAGGAGTCATAGATGCAAGCATCACCAACAGAATACAAGAGATAGAAGAGAGAATATCAGGGGCAGAAGATACCATAGAAAACATTGACACAACAGTCAAAGAAAATGCAAAATGCAAAAAGCTCCTAACCCAAAACATCCAGGAAATCTAGGACACAATGAGAAGACAGAACCTGAGGATAATAGGTATAGAAGAGAGTAAAGATTCCCAACTTAATGGGCCAGTAAATATCTTCAACAAAATTATAGAAGAAAACTTCCCTAACCTAAAGAAAGAGATGAACATAAACATTCAAGAAGCCCACAGAACTACAAATAGATTGGACCAGAAAAGAAATTCCTCCTGTCACATAATAGTAAAAATAATCAACAAATGGAACCTCATAAATTGCAAAGCTTCTGTAAGGCAAAGGACACTGTCAATCAGACAAAACAGCAACCAACAGATTGGGAAAAGATCTATACCAATCCTACATCTGATAGAGGGCTAATATCCAATATGTACAAAAAACTCAAGAAGTTAGACTCCAGAGAACCAATTAACCCTACTAAAAATAGGGAACAGAGCTAAGCAGAGAATTCTCAACTGAGGAAACTCAAAGGGTTTAGAAGCATCTAAATAAATGTTCAACATCCTTAGTCATCAGGGAAATGCAAATTAAAATGACCCTCAGATTCTACCTCACACCAATCAGAATGGTTAAGATCAAAAACTCAGGTGATGGCAAGGATGTGGATAAAAAAGGAACACTCCTCCATTGCTGGTGGGATTGCAAGCTGGTACAACCACTCTGGAAATCAGTTTGATAGATCCCCATAAAATTGGACATAGTACTACCTGAGGACCCAGATATACCACTCCTGGGCATATATCTTGAAGATGCTTGAACATGTAATAAAAACACATGCTCCACTATGTTCACAGCAGCCATATTTATAATAGCCAGAACCTGGAAACAAGCCAGATGTCCCTCAACAGAGGAATGGATACAGAAAATGTGGTACATTTACACAATGGAATACTACTCAGCTATTCAAAACAACGAATTCATGAAATTTGCAGGCAAATGGATGGAACGTGAAAATATCATGCTGAGTGAGGTAACTCAGTCACAAAAGAACAAACATGGTATGTACTCACTGATAAGTGGATATTAGCCCAAATGTTCAGAATACCCAAGATTCAATTCACAGACCATAAGAAGAAAGGAGACCAAAATGTGGATGCTTCAGTGCTTCTTAGAAGGGGGAACAAAATACTCACAAGAGATATATCCACCTGGGGATACATCCCATATATAGTCATCAAACCTGGACGTTATTGTGGATGCTGGGAAACGCTTGCTGATGGAAGCCTGATATGGCTGTCTCCAGAGGTTCAGGCAGAGTCTGACAAATTCAGAGGCAGATGCTGGCAGTCAACCATTGGACTGAGCGTGGGATTTCAATGGAAGAGTTGGAGAAGTGACTGAAGGAGCTGAGGATGTTTGCAGCCTCATGGAGGGAGTAACAGTGTCAACTGGCCAGAACCCCCGGAGCTCCCAGAGACTGGATCACCAACCAAAGAATACACATGGAAGGACCCATGGTGCTGGCCACATATGTGGCAGAGGAAGAGCTTGTTGGCCATCAGTGAGAGGAGAGGCCCTTGGGCCTGAGGGTGTTAGATACCCCAGTGTAGGAGAATGCTAGTGAGGGAAGACAGGAGTGGGTGGGTGCATGGGAAAGCACCCTCATAGAGGCAGGGGTAGGGGGAATGGGATAGGGAGTTTCTGAAGGGGAGACCTGGAAAGGGGAAAACATTTGAAATGTAAATAACGTAAATATCAAAAAAGTAAATTTAAAAAAAGAGAGAAAAATAAAAAGAATAAAAAATGTTTTTAAAAAATGTGTATTTACAATCAATAAATGTATCTAACCAGGCAGCATACACCAGCTGATATGAAGCCCCCAACATATATACAACAGAGGACTGTTCTCTGAGAAGATGCACCTAATCCTAGAGAGACTTGGGGCCCCATAGAGTGGGGAAGTCTGGTGGGATGGGGAGGGAGACATCCTCTTGGAGACAGGGGAGGATGAATGGGATGTGGAACAGTCAGAGGGTGGACCAGGAGAGGTATAAGTCTAAACTCTACAAAAGGAATTTTAAAAGAATAACCATAACAAAAAAGAAATAATTCATCACTCAGTGAGGCGTATATTCCACAATTAACTATAAATTATTTTTCTTCAAAGTGTTTTATGAAATTATCTTCATTGGCATTCTGCAATACAAGAATGAATACATAAATATTAAGTAAAAAACATAATTTATTTTCTGGAAGCCTAGAACTCTGAAAAGCAAAGTCTTATACAACTAACACATACATTGTTATCAATAAACTATCCAAAGCCCAAATAAAGCTGTGAGTTAAGAGCACTTCAAATTCTACTGTCCAAAAGCCCTCCCCCAAAACTGCTGAGATTAAAGTGTTCCACAAGTCCACAGAGAAAGAAATCTATAACTAAGTTTGAAAACACTTAAAATGACAAAATGGGATATGTATTTCAAAAAAGGTAGCAAAATTCTTCATCCTCAGTCTAAATCCACTAACTTTAGGTGAAAAGTTACTCTCAAAAGGGAAAAGAGTCAACACAGCCTAGCCTAGAACAGGACCAATGAAAGCTGAGCACAGATGCACACATCTGGGACACAAGCACTGGAGAACAGATACAGAAGGATCCCTTGGCTTGCTAGCCAACAATCTAGCTAAGACAGAGATTTTCTGTCCATATGGGGTATGTGGATTGAGAATTTCCTTTGATTTTGTAGATAGCTAAACTCAACCTCTTAAAACTTAACTCACCTCCTTAAACCTTAACTATCATTTTTTTTTTCTGTTAAGACTAGGTTCAACCACTGTCTTCCCAATGTTATTCCCACTACAGCAATGAACACAGAGCAGCTACAGATAACAATCCATTGTGAATGTGACAGGTCCTCATGAGGCTCAATACTTTCTTGGGGAGATATGTGCTGTTAATGGTTGGGAAGAGAAGCAGAGTCATTCTCTTCAACAATGTGGCCACTGGTAAGTTGTCTGTGCTCTACGAAGAAACCCTAATTAGTTCAGTGGGTCAAAAGGAACAAGAAAACAGGAGAGGAAAAGAGGAAGGTCCGCAGGTGTCCAGTTTGTTTTTTCTCAACTTGACACAAGCTAGGGTCATCTGGGAAAAGGAAATATCAATTGGGAAAAATGGTTCTTCAAATTGGTCTGAAGGAAAGCCTATTGGGGATTTTTTTGATCAGTTATTGATGTGGGAGGACCCAGCTCACTGAGATTAGAGCCAACCCTGGCAAGTAGACATGGTTGGTCTAAGAAACAGGAACAAGGAACAAGCCACTATTTCTCCAGTCTCTCCTTCAGTTCTTTCCCCAGGTTCCTTCCTTAAGTTGCTGCCCTGTTTTCTCTCCATGATGGACTATAAACTGTAGGCTGAAATAAACTCTTTTCTCTCCGATTTGCTCTTGGTCATAATATTTCATCACAGCAACAGAAATCCTAACTGAGGTAGAATAGACATAAAAAGGAGAAATGGATTATAGTAATGGAACCACAATAACACATGAAAAATTATAAAAGCAAAATTGCATGTTTTCTATTACTTACAAAGCTTTGAATCTTCAGATACCCACAGAGGTCAGGAAATGAGTGAGAAGCCATGGGCAGATGCTTTCAAGGGAGGAGAGAGTAATAATCACACACTGGTATAGAGTTAAAAGGAAATACTACAGTAGAAGGGTTAAATTGAGGTGACGTATGGGAGAGATAAAATAATAAAGATCTTTTTAAAATTATATGAAAACCTACTACTGTAGAAACTTCCTAAAGTATGTATAAACATATAGGTAAAAAGAGATTTTTGGTACCTTTTTTTGGTTCTTTGTGAGTTTCATGCATCTCCTCATGTCCTATATCTACCCTCTGGCCTTGCAATCCCCCTGAAAAAATTAAAAATACAAACAAAATAATACATAGAAAACATCTCATCGCAGATGATGTACTATGCCAGTGTGTTCCACAGTATATTTCTCTATCCACACGTCTTCTAACGAAAATGTTCATTGCAATAAGTCATTGGTCTGGTTCGAGGTCTCTGGTTTCTGTGACACCATCAATATTGGATCCTCACCAGGACTCCTCCTGGCTATCCTGTTAGTGCCCTGTGTCCTCTAGAGATCCTGCAACTCTAAATCAACAGGATCAGCCCTTTCACATGCCCCAACAGTTCACAGAGACTGTACATTTTGGGGTGGGTTAACTCAAAGTCCTGGATCTAGGCCTGGGTGGCAGCTATCAGAGCGAGCTCTCCACTACTGCTCCAACTAGGCCACCCAATGCCACCATCAGCAGGAGGCATGGTCAGCTCTCTGGTTCTCATGTTCTTAGGCTGGCTCACTGGCACCCAAACCTCCAGAGTCAGCTCCTCTGAGCTGGCCAGTCAAGGCCCAGGAGCCCAGTCTCCAGAGTACTCCCACCTGAGAGAGGTGAAGCCAACTCTTCAAAATGATGCAGCCCCTCTGGGACCAATCCTGCACAGTTCCTGGATCTCTACATGGTTCCAGTTGGCTACCCAGACCAGAAATGTCCTCCAAGTCTCTAGTGGTAATATAAACCAAGGACATTGACACCAACCCCTGTTGCTACATAACCATGGACCCAGACAGACATGGTCCTCAGTGGCAGCTTGGGCTTAGCCTTCACAGTGGCCACAGGTGGCAGAAGGCAGGCTACTCACAGGAAGCTGTTCCTTTCCACCCTCAAGTCTCCAGTTCTGTCTCTGTTCACAATGCTCAAGTCTCCAGTTCCATCTCTCTTCATAATGCTCATACTATTCCACTTCTCTTTCTCTCCACCACATTCTTGTACACTGCAGTAGCTCCTGCTATAGGCAAGCCACACTACTTGCAGGACTCTGGGTGACCTCCTCTGTCTGCACCATGAGTCATGGTAGTCAGCAGGTCTCTGAATGTCATCCTCCTCCTACAGTGTGTTGTATGGCAGTAGGCAGGGTTCAGTGTGTCTAAGACCTGCCTGTGCCATGCAGCAGAAGGCAGGTCTGTGGGTACCTTTCTCTGACTTTGTGACAAGTCATGGTGACTGGCAGAACTCTGGATTTGTTAAAAAAAAAAAAAAAAAAAAAAAGTTTAAAGTTAAAGATAGTTATACTGAATCAGGGTAATAATGTCCCTACTAAGCACCACAGGTTAACAAATAAAAAGCCCAATGCCAGAAATGAGCTGTCTCTTTTGGAATTGTTGGCTAGTGAGTCCTAAACACATCTCAAACATTACAGATTATCACCAATGCTATTGATTCCCCTCCAGAAATGGATGATAAGACTCTGTGGCTGAAGGCAACATATACTTGATTCATAGAACACAGTCAAACCAAGCTGACCCTGGCCTGGAAAGTTTGTGCCTTTGGATGAGCTTTTATAATGCTGGAAGGTGATATGCCTTTTACCAGAGGGAAAAAGTAATCACCAATGTAATCTAGCTCATAGCCCTGCAAGCTACAGTAACAACCTACCTGAAAAGATATGCCCTCTGGTAAAATCATGGAAAAACTCTCTGATAGTTGTAGCCAATAACTTCCTGATTGGACTGAAGACCAGCTCCAGATGAAACTTAAAATCTAACACTACTATCAGGACCAAGCAGACCTTAGTGCACAGAGGAGAACCTACTACTACCATTCTGTTAAATGAGCGTAGCATTACATTGACTCCTGATGAATTATTTTTATACCCATTAATTAATACATATCTCAGCACTCATTATAAAAGCTTATTTTGCCATATATGCGATTAATAAGGAGACCCACAATTGTTGGTGCCCAGAATAAGAGGCTGAAGAATGTACAATCCTAAATGAGACATTCATATCACACATACACAGGCCCAGTGCTCAGTGATCATTGCAGAAGAGGAAGCAAGAATATTATAAGAGCCAAAGGCAACAGTGTTTTCTAGACAAAATGGCCAGATGCACACTTAAACTCACAGTGGTGCTGACAGATCTGTGGAAACTCAAGCCAGATCAAATTCCAGAATGGAGAAGAAAGGCATAAAGTCCCATTCCTACCTGAATCCTATTGGCAAATGATAGTTGCTGGGAAAGGGAAAGTCAATTTTCTCTAAGAAAGTAGTCTCTGTTGAGTCAACAATGTCTAGTGGAAGACCACACATCCACAAAGAAATAGGCAGCAAAATTGGATTTTATGGGTTTTTTTATACTCAGGGTTTGAGGGTTTGTTTGTTTTTTCTTATAGACTTAAAGTTGGATGACTAGTGAAAGGGAGACAGATCTTGGAGATGTTATGGGTGATGAATATGATCAAAATACATTTTATGAAATTTAAAAGGTAAAAAAAAATAGCATAGATACAATTTAACTAAATGAGAAAATAAAGAATTGTGATGGTTGTAATGAAAATGGTCTCGTGGGCTCATAAAGTTGAATACTTGGTCACCAGAACGCTGCATTATTTGAAAGGACTGGGAGATATGGCCTTGTGGAAGAAATGTGTCATGGGGGGGTTGAGCTTTGAGGTTTCATAAAACCCATTCAAAGTCCATAGTCTCTCTCTTCCTGATGCCTGAGAATCTGGATGAGGAACTCCCAGATACCATGTCTGACTGTGTGCCACCATACTTCCCACCATGCTGATAATGGGCTAGACCTCTGAAACTGTAAGCAGGCACCCATTGAATGTTTTCATTCATAATAGTTGGCATTGTCATATTGTCTCTTCAAAGAAAAAGAACATGGACCAAGACAAGAATAGAGGACAGAGTTACAAGTGATCCAGGCTGGCCTCAGACTTGCTCTGTGGCTGGTATTAGCTTGACCTTCTGATCCTCCCTTCTCCAACTTTCAAATGCTGGTATTATAAGCATGTGGCACCAACCAAACACATTTTATAGCAGGTGAGTAATTAAGCTCAAATTTCTGTTCATATTAACCCA
This sequence comes from Rhynchomys soricoides, assembly GCA_019843965.1. NCBI lineage: Eukaryota > Metazoa > Chordata > Mammalia > Rodentia > Muridae > Rhynchomys > Rhynchomys soricoides. The sequence goes on from JADRCH010000077.1 coordinate 8,294,333, forward strand.
GTGCTCCATTAACTGAGTTGTCTTCTCAGGCCAAATTTCAGTTGTTCAATCTACACAACATATGTAAAAATATGTTGTATGTGTCAAGCAAAATAATATAGATCAGAGAGCTATTTAACAGTAGCTTTATCACATTAAGCTCATTTTCTAATGCCTTCATAAAATTCTCCCCCTAAAGGAGTTCAACAGGAAAATACATAGAATTTCTTAAGTCTAACTCCAAAAGCAATGGGGTTGCCTATTAAATTATATATGTTATGTATTTATATTTTATGGTACATGCTAATTTTTTCAGTAATTTTAGCAAGATGATTAGAGAACTAAATTCACTTTTAATTCCAGGTTTCTGTTGAAGCGAACTCTCCCTATCTATTCAATATAGTACTTGAAGTTCTAGCTAAAACAATTAGACAACAAAAGGAGGTCAAAGGGATAAAAATTGGAAAGGAAGAAATCAAAATATCACTATTTGCAGATGAGATGATGGTATACTTAAGTGACCCGAAAAACTCCACCAGAGATCTGCTACAGCTGATAAACACCTTCAACAAAGTGGCCAGATAAAAAAATTAACTCAAGCAAATCAGTAGCCTTCCTATACTTGAAGGATAAACAGGCTGAGAAAGAAATTAGGGAAATGACACCCCTTACAATCATTACAAACAATATAAAGTATCTTGGTGTGACTCTAACCAAACAAGTGAAAGATCTGTATGATAAAAACTTCAAGTCTCTGAAGAAAGAAATCAAAGAAGACCTCAGAAGATGGAAAGATCTCCCATGCTCATGGATTGGCAGGATTAATATAGTTAAAATGGCCATCCTGCCAAAAGCAATCTACAGATTCAATGCAATCCCCATCAAAATTCTAATCAATTCTTCATAGACTTAGAAAAAGCAATTCTCAAATTCATATGGAATAGCAAAAAAACCAGGATAGCAAAAACTATTCTCAAGAATAAAAGGACTTCTGGGGGAATCAGCATCCCTGACCTCAAGCTGTACTACAGAGAAGTAGTGATAAAAGCTGCATGGTATTCATACAGCGACAGGCAGGTAGATCAATGGAATAGAATCAAAGACCCAGAAATGAACCCACACACTTATGGTCACTTGATCTTTGACAAAGGAGCTAAAACCATATAGTGGAAAAAAGCATCTTCAACAAATGGTGCTGGTTCAACTGGAGGTCTACATATAGAAGATTGAGAATTGATCCATTCCTATATCCTTGTACAAAGTTCAAGTCCAAGTGGATCAAGGACCTCCACATAAAACCAGATACACTGAAGCTAATAGAAGAGAAAGTGGGGAAAAGTCTTGAACACATGGGCACAGGGGAAAAATTCCTGAACAGAACTCCAATGGCTTGTGCTCTAAGATCAAAAATCAACAAATGAGACCTCATGAAATTACAAAGCTTCTGTAAGGCAAAGGACACTGTAAAGAGGACAAAACAGCAACCTACAGATTGGGAAAAGATCTTTACCAATCCTACATTCGGGAGAGGGCTAATACCCAATATATACAAAGAACTCAAGAAGCTAGACTCCAGAGATCCAAATAACCCTATCAAAAAATGTGGAAGAGAGCTAAACAGAGAATTCTCAACTGAGGAAACTTGAATGGCTGAGAAGCACCTAAAGAAATGTTCAACATCCTTAGTCATCAGGGAAATGCAAATCAAAACAACCCTGAGATTCCACCTCACACCAGTCAGAATGGCTAAGATCAAAAACTCAGGTGACAGCAGATGTTGGCGAGGATGTGGAGAAAGAGGAACACTCCTCCATTGCTGGTGGGAATGCAAGCTGATACAACCTCTCTGGAAATCAGTTTGGTGGACCCTCAGAAAAATGAACATAATACTACCTGAGGACCCAGCTATTCCACTCCTGGACCCAGAAGATGCTCCGACATATAATAAAGACACATGCTCCACTGTTCATAACAGCCTTATTTATAATAGCCAGAAACTGGAAACAACCCAGATGTCCCTCAACAGAGGAATGGATACAGAAAATATGGTACATTTACACAATAGAATACTACTCAGCTATTAAAAACAAAGACTGCTTGAAATTCGCAGGCAAATGGATGGAACTTGAAAATATCATCCTGAGCAAGGTAACACAGACACAAAAGAATGATCACAGTATGTACTCACTGATAAGTGGTTATTAGCCCAAAAGTTCGGAATACCCAAGAGTCACTTCACAGCAACCATAGGGCTGAGTGTGAGGTTCCAGATGAAGGAGTTGGAGAAGGAACTGAAGGAGCTGTGGAAGTTGGCAGTTCCATGGAGGGAGCATCAGTGTCCACTGGCCTGATCTCCCGATGCTCCCCAGAAACTGGATCACCAACCAAAGAATACACATGGAGGGGCCCATGGTGCTGATTACATATGTGGCAGAGGAGGGTGATGTTAACCATAAGGGGGAGGAGAGGGCCTTGGGCCTGAGGGTGTTAGATGCCCCAATATAGGAGAATGCCAAGGAGGGAAGACGAGTGGGTGGGTGGGTGGGTGGGGTAATACCCCCATAGAGGCAGGGGAGGGGGAGAGAATAGGGAGGTTCTAAGGGGGAGATCTAGAAAGGGGGAAACATTTGAAATGTAAATAAAGTATCAAAAAATAAAATAAAAAATATTCCAAGTTTTTGGGTTTTTTGCAGGACGGTGACTTCAAATTTTTTCAAGGCTCACCATCAGGCATTTTTAGTAAAGAATTTTACTTATTTGTTCGATGCAATCCCCTAGGCAAACCTGCTTGTTTTATTATTTTGTTTTCTTCCACATCCTGTGTGCTTATCAGTCACTCTCACACCTCATTACCTGAAAAGATGTGCATCGCAATGCACAATAAAGCCTCTCACAGACTTGCCCTACTTCAGCGAGCAGCCAGCCACTGTTTTCTCTATTTCAAATGGAAATCAGCACTACATTAAGAACAGTGGACAATATTGTCAGTTGTCATCAGTCTTTCCTAGACAATATCAGAACCAATTTAGAATCTGTGCTTGCCTAGCTAGCTTTTCTTTTCTTTTATAGGAATTATTTTTAAAAAACATACTGAGTTTATACTTGTTTTTCATTGATCTGTTTTTTATACACTGGGCAGTTGTGTTCTATAAAATGACAAACAAGTAGACCAGTTGTCATTGCCTTTAAAAGCAGGAGACTATTATTCCTCAAATCTTTAAATCCAAGACTTATATGAATAGACTGTGAAGTCTTCAAGGATAAAACACAGATTATTCAACTTTCCATATCCAACATCTATGCTGCGCATGTCACATCAATAGGCATCCTCCTCTCGTACTTTCTTACATAACCAGGGATTTTTAGAAAGTCCTTTGCATTAATAACTAAGACAACTTACTCCTAAACAATCTGATTTTCTTAAATAGTCTACCTTTTCCTATTTGAGCCAAAGTATTTCAAGAACTAAAATTTCCACTGACAAGAAACCTGTCATTAAAACCAAAGGATTATCTAGATTTGAAATGATGGAGGAAGCATAGTTGAAGCCAATCAGAAACTCCAGGGAACAAACTGTGGAAGGCTGCACAGTATCTATCTAACGGTATGCATGATGCTTGTGCATCTCTAATCTTAATAGCAAAGGAAAACAGAGAATTTTACACAGCAGGAGACAAAGTACAGTGTTCATTCCAGAGTGTGGCTCAGTTTGGGTAAGAGGGAGACTTGTAGACATCAGGAGCCAAGGGAGAAGCCATAACTAAAGACACAGGGCCTCAAAAGATCCACATTGTACATGTAATAGCAGTCATTCAAAGATCAGAAAAGAAACAGGCACTGGCAGAGAGAGGAGAGATAGCTGGAAAATGTTCCCCAAGGGTAGTGTTGGGGAACATTCTAAAAAGCCTTTCGTTGAGGGAGAAGCTTGGAGACTGAGACATTCTATGGATTATACTCAAGAGAAATTCAAGTGTCATGGGAATGGGGAACCTGGCCACTCTGACACCAGAACCTCACAGTATTCACTGAGGTGGAAATCTGGTCAAAGGCAGTCTTCAAGGGAACATACAATTAATATCTTTAAGGGGCACTGGGCCTTGCAAAGTACTTCTCAAGAGCAGGGCCAGTTTGGAACCTGGTCAATAGACATGGGATGAACATCGGTACACCGACCTTGTAAAGGATGAACAAAGGTCTTAAGGACCACTGAGATGCATGACCATCATCTGCAAGCCACTACTTAAAAAACTTGATTCAACTTCACTATACACACACACGCACACGCACGCGCACGCACACACACGCACGCACGCACGCGCACGCACACATGCCTGGGAGGATGACAGGCACTTGGTGCTCCAGAAGGAATGCAGAGAGACTGGAACCAGCAAGCAAGAAAGGCTGCATTCAGACACTACCTATCCCACTCTCTCCCTCACATACTTTCTCCTCATTTATACTCAATATTAATCTGACAAACTAGCTCTATCCTACGGTGTTCGCATCTTCTCTCGGCCTCTCTTTTTCTCTTTCTTTTTTCAGTTTCTCTTTCTCTCTTTGTTTTTCTCCATTCTTTGCTCTTTCATTTTCTTTTTATAGGTTTTCAGAAAGAGTACGGACTTCAATTACTATTGGAGTCTCTATTTCTGTCTCTTGACTCCTGGGATTCTTTTAGGTTGTCTGACTGAATTTCTTTGCCTATTTAATTCTACCTCTAGCCAAAACACCACCTTCTCTCCCTGATCCCTACTGTTCACTTCATCAACTTTTCTCTCTTCAACCTTTTTCTCTATTAGAGTAATACTAGTTTCTAATTTTACTCCTTTTTTTCTTTATATTCATACCTACAGTAAATAGTACAATAGTCTACACAATACTATCAGTGTTTCTTTCTTCCTAAAATGGTGTTTAGATAATTGTTTTTTTTATTTGACTGCTATTTTTATATTCATAGTAGGCCTATCCTTTATAGTTATTTATTTTACAGACATTATTCTGATATCAGGGAAGTATTGTTGTTGAATCTGGTAGCCAGAACACCAGTCTATCAGAGGAAACTGACACCCAAAAGCTATTGTAACTAGTTCCTTTTGAACACTACAAACATTTCCACTGAAAGAAAATTGATGAGAACTGGTGATGTTGCTCATGGGATAACGGTTTTTCCACACAGCCTGACAAATTAAGTTCAACTTCCAGAATCCACATGGTTGATAGAAGAACAGAACTGACTCATAAAGTTGTCTTTTGGTCTCTACATGTATGTCACAGCACACACTCATGGGCACATGTACTCAATAAATAAATATATTATATGTGCATTATGAAAATATTAGACATGTATATAAGTAAAAAAATTAAAATGACTTTTTAAAAAGTTTAAGCAATGATATAACCCCAAAAGTATAAATTCCAGTAGTAAAATCCAAAGAATGTGAAAAACCATGCAATAAACACTTCTTCAAAAATTATGGCTGCTACACCTATGGGAGTGAAGTAAATATCAACCCAGACAAAGAATTCAAAAGAATAATTATGAGTCTGTTCAAGTAGACACAATAAACTCTGAAATGAATGCCATGAGAACAAAAAACAGTTGAAATAAAGAAATCAACACATGATGTCAACATGTAACTTAATGAAGAAACAGGAATACTAAAAAACACTGCAATACTAGAAATGGAAATTCAAGTAAGTCAAATATGTAAAGTTTGAAAGATTTTTTAATACAGTGGACTGACAAGAGAACAGAATATCAAGGATCTGAGAAAAGGTGAGAGAATTGGAGCACTGATCCATAAAATCACATTTGTATATTTGACATGAGAGTAGAGGCAAAACTGTCTACATGAATAAAAGGATTGATTTGAAGAGAAAAGAAAGACAAATGTAATGAGTATAAGGGAGTATGTTCAAGAGTGATAGATGAGTCTCTGAAAATGTGCCTTCATAATACAGTACCATGTACAATGAATATGCACAATGAAAAAATTAAATGGTACATTTTAATTAGAAAACAGTGGTCACATAGAATTTATTTTAGTGCCAATTCTCTTTTCTGTAGGAAAAATTCCCACAGTTATTTGATGACTTACTGATTTATGACTTCTAGCACTGTTTATTTTGTATGTATGTATGTATTTAAATACTTTCTGATTGTCATTGTTACTCTTTAAATGGGTAATATTTCAAATGATGTTTTATTTACAGAAAGAGTGGCAAGTGGAACATAGCTCCTTGTTGGCCACTATAGCATGACATAAAACAAATCTATAATCATACATACTTTATAACATTCCAACCTTTAAGTCAACATCACTCTACCCTCTAAAGATCATGCCAGCCCATTTCCTTGCATGTTTCATGATAATGCTGTAATAAAGAGTCTAAGCACAGTTTTGATATTTGACAGTGAATAGTTCTCAGATTCCACTACTTCCATTTGCCCTGTCGCCTACATATAAGAAAGTTAAAATACTGGGCAACCTTCCTTTGATATCAGTAGAAATTTTCTTTCAAATACTCATCTAAATATATTTTTAAAAATCTTAATACTTTTATCTCCTAACCTCAGTAAAAGGTTGACTCTATTCCTTGATCCCTTCAATTTCCAGTCTTGCTTGGGAAACCGTCCTAATCTCCCAAGATAGTCCCAATATAGTAGTAAACCATTTCTCAGCTTTGTGATGTATACAGAGGCATCATCAGTCTCATTAAACCAAATTTTGGGTGAGGGGGCCAGGGACGTTTATTTTGCAGTGACTACTGGGTGAGCCCCTTCTTTTAGCGAAAACTTTCTGCCCATTATTTCTCAACCTAACCAAAGATTGAATAGAGTCCAAACTCTCTACTAGCACCTCCATCCTGGGATTCATGGGGAACATTGATCTGCTGAATTGAATGCCAAATGATCTATTCATTTGATAATAGAAATGATCACATCTTGGATTTGACTACAAATAGATTTGCAATATACTTTTATTGTAGAATGGCAGGCCTCTCCCTTACCCATTAGAGTTTGAATCAATAAAACACAGTAGCGTGGAGAGAAACTTGGTAGCAGTTTAAAAGGAAAGATGTCCTAGGACATTCAAGGACAATGGAAGATCAAACCCAGACTACTGACTAATCAGGAAGAAAGGGAGTGTCACATTCATACTGACTTACATGAGAGAAAGATGCATTTTTTTTTTTCAAATTATAGGGCATCCTTGATAAACCTACGAAGCAATAATTGATTTTTTTTTTCAGTTAGGCCAACTTTCTAAGTCTATGCTTCAATTTTATATTTTTCTTCTATGTATCTACAAGTAATCACATGGCTCTATTTGTGCCATACCTGTTTTCTAGAATGGAGTCCACACGTCCATCTAAAACAAATGCCAATCTAACGTTCCTCAAGTATTCAAAGTAAATTCCAATACCCAAAAGTAAAATATTGTTCCATTAAAAATTACCAGAACTGACTGCCAGAAGATAAAACTAAATTGAAAAAGAATTTATACATTTTTTCATAGAATAGTCTTCTTCTTGTTCATATAATACTTTGGACACTACTGTTGGTCAGACGTTTTTGTTTGTGAATCTTAAAGGGGGAAATCTGTCTCAAAGATTATGTCCTGTTTTATAACATTTAGGCTTATAGGTTTGCTAAAATTAGCACATCCCACACTCTTCTATCTATGGAGACATTTGCTACAGCTGTGACCAGGTAGAATTAGAAATATACTAGTATTATAAATTAGTGAGTCACAAGGCAAGCTGGCAGAAGCAGACCTGCCTTTCCTAGTGCCCATTCCCATCAGGCCAAGTCACTGCAAGGTCTCCTCAAACTACTAAAAAAAAAGGAAGCGATGAACCTGTAATCATATAAGAACATCAGATTTGCAGCATAGCATACACCTCAGCCTTTGACTCTCTGCCTAGCCTGGCCCAGAATGTCCATTTTCTATTCATTAATACTGAGAGGAGCCAGGTCTCCACATGCTACCCACACTGTCAATATCCACTGAAACTCAGGGCCATTGTAGGAATGTGATCTTCTGAACTGGCAGCAGGCTGCTTTCTTGAGTAAGGAGAGTCCTGGGCAGTCAAGAAGGCAGGGCTCAAGGAACAAGCACTGTAAGAAGTGGTCAGAGCCAAAGGATCAGCCCTGAAAAGAATGGACAGACTCTCAAGCCCTGCTGTGCTCCACTAAAGGGACAAAGGTCTTCCTTTCACCATTCGTGATGGGAACAATATTACTGAACCTGTGAAATGAAATCCAGGGATAAGGGATAGAGATGTGTGGGAGCCGTGGAAACAGGCTTCCCAGGAACTCCTTCCTAGGATGCCCCCAGTTTCAGTACCTTAACTTTCTCCAGGAATTCCTCCCCTATGTCATTTTGCTGTTTACTGCTGTAATTTATTGTCCTCAAAAATGCTGTATAACAAGCCTAATGAGTGGTAGAGTTTTCAGGGTCACTCCTTCTATCTGATAAGGTCCCACGGGGCCAGGCACTGAAAGGAATCTCTTAGCACCTCCACCCACTACTCACTTCCTGAGGATACTCCAGGTTGGGCTACATCCATCTCATTTACAAATACCTCAAGAAATACGGGATATTTGAGGTTCTTTTAATTGGAGCTGGAAGAGGGATCATGCCCTTAACACCCTTCCCAGAGCAGGGAAGAAATGCTGAAATTGAATTCCTATACAGGTCCCTACCATCTCTACTCATCACATCAGGTTTTCTTCTACACTGAGTGTGAATGGATACATTCAGGTCGGAGGTAGGCAGCTATGCAGACTGCCCTCCAGTGCCAGTGATTTGCCAACTCTTGAACTCTCCACTCAGAAGCATATAGTCTTAATACACAGTTATAATAAACTATTATTTTATGATATTTTCATTTAAAGCTTGATTTAAAAAGGAACCAATTGGTAAGTAAACATTTCATTATATGTACTCATGCAAACATATCCAAACTTTGTCTATTTGCCATCCTTTTCTGATTCCTTTTCTAACATTAAACTCTGCCTGTTTCGTCTTCTAGTACAAAGTCAGTGACTCCATTTCTCTCACACTATTCAGTTCACTCTGCCTTTCTAAATAGTCTTCCCCAGGAAAGGAAGAAAAGGCTATAAATTGGAAGTTATTTTATAAGTCTTAAATTACCAGAAGAGTGGATGTGGAAGAACTGTACAATGAAAGATTGTTTTTCTTTGTTGTATACTAAACTCAACTGCAAATGCTGGACAAAACAATAAAATAAGAGCTAGAGGGATCTAACTGCCGAGCTTCAAATTACACAGGCAGAACTATAGGAACCATAACAACATACAACTGACATTAAAAACAGAATAGAGAAAAGAGAAATAATTCCATAAACAAGCAACTGATCTTACACAAAGGTACCAAAAACCTACAGTAAAGGAGAGGTTTCTCTTCAGTAAAGAACACCTAGAAATGTGATTATATTCAAATACAGAAGAATCAAGTGAAACTCATTCCTCACCATACCAAAAAAACCAACAGAAATAGATTACCACCTTAAGTGTAAGATCTGAGGGCTAAAGTGACTAGAATAAAAGTAGTTGAGTCAAGAATATCTGAGTAAAGTATGCAAAAATACAGACAGCAAAATCAAATAAGTAGGATTTCCTCAAACTTGTAGAGAAAACACTTGTAGATCACACATCTGACAAAGGCCTAAAATTCAAAACATATAAGAAACACAAAAAATAAAGAGATAAAAATAAATATATATCATTTTTAATGAGCAAAAGAAAATTGAACATATTTCTCAAAACAAGATTTACAAATCTCCATCTTGTATATAGAAAAATGCTCAGTATCATTAGTCATCAGAGAAATGCAAATCAAACCATGATGGCATAGTCCTGCACATTACCTAGAATTCTTGTGATCAAACTGACAAGAGAAACAAATATTAATGTGGGTCTGGAAAAAGATGAATATTCATGTCTACAGCAGTAATTTAAAGTAGCACAACCAGTATGGAAAATCCTCAGAAAAAATAGTCAGATGACTCAGTAATCACACCACTAGTTACATAGTCTGAAAGGAAATTAAATAAGTAAGTCAAAAAGTCACCTGCATTCTAACATTTATTCTAGCCCATTTTATAACAGCTAAGAAATGGATACAATCAACAGGTCCATCAACTGGTGAACTGATTTTTAAAAATGTGGTACCTAAACACAATGGAATGCTGTTTAGCCATAGGAAAATATGAAATGCTATCATTTGTGGCAAAGCAGAAAATTAGTCAGACACAGAATAAAAATGCTATATGACCTTACTCGTTGTAGAATATGAAAATATATATCTCATAGAATTAAAAGGTGTAAGAGTGTCAAGAGAGGTAAGAAAAGGGAGGATGTGGAGATATTGGTGTTCCGGAAACACAAGGTTGTAATTAGATAGGAGAGAATTTTTAAGTAATCTACTGTATATTATAGACTTAAAATATGATTAACAACAATGCAGTAAATATTTCAAAATACTTAGAAGAGAGGGTTTTTAATTCTCTCATCACAAAGAAATGGCTATGACAGATAGGCCAAATACCCTAAATTCATAGTTAAATATCTATGCATCAAAACATCATGTACCATAACTATTGTATAATTATAGGTCAAAAATAAAAATAAATACAAATTTCTCAATTAAATTAGAATTTCAGATTAACAATGAATCAATTTTTAGTATAGGCATGAGACACAGTTCTCTAGATATTTCATTGTTCATTTTAGATTAGGATTAGCAATATATTTTGAGTTTTCTTTTTCTGACCATCATGATCCTACAAAATAAAAGTCAATTGGATATAGAAAAGGGACAAAAAAGATACAGCATTTAAGAATAAAGTCTAAATAGCCACAGGGGAAAATAGGAACTTTGATTTGTTCCTGTATTACAAAGGACACAGAGCTGGGAGAACCACTTTCTTGGAATTGTAGATGTCTATAAGCACAGCATATATTAAAGATGTTATTATGACATTAACATTAATTTATACTTTCTATGAAGCTGAATATGTATCCATAAGAAATATGAATGAAATATGTATGTATGGAAAGTCACATCTACTGTAGCTGACTTTCTAGTTTTCAGAAAAAAGTAGGGAGAAGAAATGAAGATGTGTAGATAACAATTTAAAAATGAAAATCTACCAAGATGAACTCTCAATTCTGAATATCTATCCCCAAATGTAAGGGCACCCACATTCATAAAAGCAGTGGTAATAAAGCTCAAAACACACATTGAACCTCACACAATAATAGTGGGGAACTTCAATACCCCACTCTCACCATTGGATAGGCCACTGAAATGGAAATTAAACAGAGATACATTTAAGCTAACAGATATTATAAACCAAATGGATTTAACAGATATCTACAGAACATTTCTCTCCAAAACAAAAGGAGATACCTTCTTCTCATCACCTCCTGGAACCTTCTCCAAAATTGACCATATAATCAGAAACACAACCAGCCTCAAGAGTTACAAGAAGATTGAAATTAAACCATTCATTCTATCAGATCACTATGGACTAAGGCTGTACCTCAATAACAGCAATAAAAAAACAACAGAAAGCTCACGTACTTATAGAAACTGAACTCTCTATTAACTGATAACATGGTAAGGGATGAAATAAACAATGAAATTAAAGACATTTCTAGAATTCAGTGAATATTAAGGCACAGCATACCAAACTTATGGGATAAAAGAAAGCAGTGTTAAGAGTAAAATTCATAGAACTAATTGCCTTCATAAATAGGAGAGACACTATACTACAAATTGACAACACTTCTGAAAAATCTAGAACAAAAAAGAAGCAAACATACCCAAGAGGAGTAGACATCAGTAAATAGGAAAATTCAGGGCTACTAACTAAATGCCACAGAGACAGTATCCAAAGTAACAAAATCAGAAATAAAAAGAGAGATACAATAAAAGAAACTGAGGAAATTCAAAAAAATCATCAGATCTTACTACAAAAGTTTATTCTTAAAGTTTATTCAACTAAACTGGAAAATCTAGATAAAATGGATGATTTCTAGACAGATACTGTGAACCAAAGTTAAATCAAGATCATGTAAACTAAACAGTCCCATAACCCCTCAGCAAATAGAAGCAATCATTAAAAACCTTCCAACCAAAAAAAGCCCAGGGCCAAATGGGTTTAGTGCAGAATTCTTCTAGACCTTAAAAGAAGAGATAATACCAATGCTCCTCAAACTATTCCACAAATAGAAACAGAAGGAACACTACTTAATTCATTCTATGAAGCCATAGTTATTCTGATACCTAAACCACACAAAGATCCAATAAAGAAAAAGAACTTTACACCAATTTTGCTTAAGAATATCAATGCAAAGTACTCAATAAAATTCTCACAAACCAAATCCAGGAACACACCAAAACCATCATTCACCATAAACAAGTAGACTTCTCATCTCACAGATTCAATATATGATTCAGTATAAAAAAATCCATCAACATAATCCACTATATAAACAAACTCAAAGAAAAAAATCACATGATCATCTCTTTAGATACTGAAAAAGCTCTTGAAAAATACAACAACCCTTCATGTTAAAAGTCTTGGAGAGATCAAGAATTCATGGCACATACATAAACATAATAAACCAACAGCCAACATCAAATAAAATGGAAACTTGTAGAAATCCCACTAAAATCAGGGACAAAACAAAATTGCCCACTCGTTCTCTATCTATTCAATATAGTACTTGAAGTTCTAGCTAGAGCAATTGGGGGTTAGAGAAGGAGGTCACAGGGATAAAAATTTGAAAAGAAGTCAAAGTATTACTATTTGTGGATGATGTGATAGTATAAATAAGCAACCCCAAAAGTTCTACCAGAGAACTTTTACAGCTTATAAGCAACTTCTACAAAGTTGATGGATACAAAATTAACTCCAACAAATCAGTAGCCACCATTTATACAAGTGGTAAACAGGCTGAGAAAGAAATTAGGGAAACAACAATTTCACAATAACCAGAAATAATATAAAATATCTTGGTGTAACTCTAATCAAGCAAGTAAAAGATCTATATGACAAGAACTTCAAGTCCCTAAAGAAAAAGAAATTGAAGAAAACTTCAGAAGAGGGAAAGATCTCCCATGCTCATGGATCAGTAGTATTAACATAGTAAAAATTGGCCATCTTACCAAAAGCAATCTACAGATTTAATGCAATTCCTATCAAAATCCCAACTCAATCTTCACAGAGATAGAAAGAGCAACTCTCAAATTCATGAGGAATAACAAAAAAACCCAGGATAGCGAAAACCATTCTCAACAATAAATAAACTTCTGGGGGAATCATCATTCCTGACCTTAAGCAGTACTACAGAGCAATAGTGATTAAAAAAAATTAAAAAAAATTCATGGTATTGGTACAGAGACAGACAAGTAGAGCAATGGAATAAAACTGAAGACCCAGTAATAAACCCACACACCTATGGATACTTGATCTTTGACAAAGAAACCAAAAACACGCAAAAAAAAAATAAAATAAAAATAAAACAAGCATGTTCAATAAATGGTGCTGGTCTAACTGGTGGTCTGCATATATAAGAATAAAAATAGATCCACATTTATCACCTTGTACAAAGCTCAAGTCCAGGTGGATCAAGGACCTCAACATAACACCAGATACACTAGAAGAGAAAGTGGGAAAGAGCCTCAAATGCATTGGCATAGGGGAAATTTCCTGAAGAAAACACCAGTGGCTCAGGCTCTAAGATCATCAATTGACAAATGGGACCTCATGAAATTGAAAAGCTTCTGTAAGACAAAGGACACTGTCAATAGGACAAAATGGCAACCTACAGATTAGGAAAAGATCTACATCCAACAGAGGGCTAATATCCAAAATATATTAGGAACTCATGAAGTTAACCTTTAAAAACCCAAATAATCCAATTCTAAAATGGGGTATAGAACTAAGCAAAGAATTCTCAACTGAGGAATCTCGAACGGCTGAGAAGCACCTAAAATGACATTCGATATCCTTAGTTATCAGGGAAATGCAAATCAAAACCACTCTGAGATTCCACTCTGAGAATGGTTAAGATCAAAAACTCATGGGACAGCAGATGCTGGTGAGGATGTGGAAAAAGAGTAACATTCCTCCACTGCTGCTGGTATTGCAAACTAGTACAGCCACTAAGAAAATCAATCTGGCAGTTCCTCAGGAAATTGGAAATAGTTCTACCTAAGACCCAGCTATACTACTCCTGGGCATATACCCTAAGGATCCTCCGCCATACCACAAGGACAATTACTCCACTGTGTTCATAGCATCGTTATTAATAATAGCTAGAAGTTGAAAATGTCTCTCCCCTGAAGAATGGACATACAAAATGTGGTTGATTCACACAACGGAATACTATTCAGCTATTAAAAATGAGAACATCGTGAATTTTGCAGACAAATGGATGGAACTAGAAAATATCATCCTGAACAAAGTATCCCAGATCCAAAAGTACATGCATGGTATGTACTCACTGATAAGAGAATATTAGCCAAAAAGTAGAGAATGCCCATGATACAACTCATCGACTGTATGAAGTTTAACAAGAAGGAAAGCCCAACTGAGGATGCTTCAATACCACTTAGAAGGGGGAAGAAAATAACCATGGGAGGCAGAGAAAGGGAGGGATCAGTGTGTAAGAGGAGAGAGGGAGGGAAAGGGGTAGGTTCAAATATGGAGGACGACAGGAGAAAAGCCCAGAAGGCCAGGAGAATAAATGGAAATATGCAGATGCAGAGGGTAGATGGTGGGGGGAACCTCTAGAAAGTCCTAGAGACCTAGGATGTGAGAGGCTCCCAGAATTCAATGGGGATGACCTTAGCCAAATGCCCAACAGTAGACAGATGGAACCTGAAGAAACCACCTCCAAGAGATAGAGGGGGCCTCTCCTATCTTCAAATTTTTGACCCAGAATTGTTCTTGTCTAAAAGAAATGCAGGGACAGAAAAGAAGCAGACACTGAAAAAAAGGCTATCCAGTGACCTGCCCAACTTGGGATCCATTCCATGAGGAGGCACCAAACCCTAACACTATTACTGATGCCATGTTTTTTTTGCATTTGGGAGCTAGCATGTTTGTCCTTTGAGAGCCTCTACCAGCAGCTGACTAAGATAGATGCAGATACTTACAGCCAACTATTGTTCTGAGGTAGGGGACCCCTAATGGAACAGTTAGGGGAAGAACTGAAGGAGCTGAAGGCGATTGCAACCCCAAAGGAAGAAAAACGATATCATCTAATCAGACCCCGCAGAACTCCCAGAGACTAAGCCACCAACCAAAGAACATACATGGTCTGGTACATGGTTTCCCCAGGCACATATATACCAGAGCACTACCTTGACTGGACTCAGTAGGAGTTGATGTGCTTAATCCTGTAGAAACTTGATGTCCCAGAGAAGGGAGATGCTTGGGAAGGTAAGGAAGATTAAGGGAAGGAGAGGGGGCACCCTATCTGAGCCAAAGGGGAGGGGGATATAGAGAAGAACTCTGGGAGTGTGGACTGGGAATGGGAGCAACATTTGAAATGTAAATAAATAAAATAATTTAATTAAAAGAACAGATATTTAAGAGGAACACTTCTGGAAACGTACATAATGTACACCATGAGGACATGTGTGTGTGTGTGTGTGTGTGTGTGTGTGTGCGTGTGTGTAAAACATTGAATAACCTTACTATAACTGTGTGCTCCTCTCGAGGCATTTGTTCTTTGTACTTGAGAATGAACTTGTCATTAGATTTTACTTTTCATTCTTGATTAATCCTCAGTCTGTGTTTCAGCAACAATAACATGAAGAATATTCTGACTTGATAAAGGAAAGTGGCCCAAACTCGGGGGAATCCATCTGGTGATTCATTTGGGTAACTGAATGTTTTATAAGTCAAAAAACCAACAAGAATAAAACAAGGAAGAATATAGCTTGACCCAAGTGTTAACCACTTATCTCTCTGCTCTCTGAGATCATGGTAAACACAGGGTCATCCTTTTCCTCACGGACATTCATAGACAATATTACAAATAAAGATAGACTCAGAAACACTGTTCTCCCAATGGCACTAAATACAGTTGCTTCCATGGCACTGATCAAGATGGACAGATTCATGGAGAGAGAACCAGACTCACAGTGAACCAGACTCACATTCAGACTCACAGTGCACCAGTATCCAATACCAATATGCCAGGACACTACCAGCACTCAAAATGCCTCCAGCATGTAAAAAGACCACTCTGCTCTAGGCTCTTATCTGAAATGTAATTGAGTAATGTGATCATTTTTTTCCTTAAGTATTTTTGTCTCTTGTCACTGATTAACATTTAAGTTCCCATAGAAATTTTATTTTGACAATCATATCAAGGAAAATTCACAAGAAAATTAAAATAAAACCTGAAGTACACTTCAAACTGTAGAGTACAAAATATTGAATCATCGTTTACTGCCATGTAATTCACAAGTTACTGTTCAGGCCTTTTCTAGGACTCTTTTGAAAGTTGAATTTTCTTAAGTACTTTCAGAATACAGCATCAATTTAAATAGTAGTGTTTTCCCTTGGTTCTGGATTAAGGTCTACATAAAAGTGCTTTGAAAACTAAGAAATAGCCCAATGCTAATTAAAGCACATAAACACCAGGCCAAGTGACACATATGAAAATTCCATTTAATTCTAAGAACTAAGTATCTTCAAGGAGAACTAACTTATCCCACTGAATAGTGCTTGATTGAGAGGTTGAGAGTCAAGTAATAAAAGATGAACACGGAATAAGGTGTATTCTGAGAGTTCGAAAAAGCCCAGTTTTGCAGAAAAAAAAATCTTCTATCATAATAGGAAAGCGTTGGGATGGAGAGATGGTTCAGCAGGTATGAACACTAGATATCTTCCAGATGATCCAGGTTCAAATCCAAGCACCCACATGACAGCTAAGAGTTATCTGTAACTCCACTTTTAGGCTATCTGACACCCTTTGAAGTCAACAAGCTGGCTTGGGAGGTGCACAGACATACCCATGGAGGCAAAAATATACGCAAAAGTAATAAATAAAAATAAATAAATGTATTTATTTATTTAAAAACTAATCATAACAACAGAATGACCATTGACATTGTGAGCTGTGACACAACAGATTGCTTAATTTTGGGTATTGCTTTGCATTTAAAAAATGGAATTTCATATGTTTTAATTATACTACATCTCTGCTAGATTTAGTACTAATACAAATTCATAAGGCTAGGTGTCCCTTTAAGAGAGTTGGGATTTCAATCTTCAGTTTGCCTGCTGAAGTCACTGTGTCTCTTGAAGGAGAACAAAATTAACCTCAAAATCCAAGGCCAACAATTAATTTTATAGTCTGCTCAACACCTACATGAAAGTTAGTCTGATTATAAATTATATTCACAAGCCTCCCTCTTGCATATTTTCAGATTAAATTCCATTATAAACATGTCAAAGTTCATAGTTGCTAAAGCACTACATTTCAGTACAACCAGTGGACCATAAAAACACTGTTAGACATAAATTACTTTGTGCATTAATAAAAAGCAGGAATTGTGTGGAAATCAATGGTCCTATTCAGTCAGGAGAAGACTGGATATCAAGAAGGAAAAGAACTTACAAATTCAGGTAAACATCACAACGTTAAGTTACCTTTCCATTTTGTGGTCCACTAAGTTGGAAAGTCCAGATTATAATTATTACAATTATTACAAATTTCAACTAATAGTATTACCTTTTGTGGAATGACTGGGTGAATGTCTGTACTTTCTACTTTCTACTTGAGAAACTAGAAAACTAAGACACTTTCCAATTCTCTTATAACTAGACCTCTGTACACGAGTTAGGCTGTACCCTGTTAACTAAACTCAGGCACCAAGTGTAAGATAGAACTGAGGCAGGAAACTATCTACCTGTGACACTTGATGGCTGCTGCTGCTGCTGCTGCTGCTGCTGCTGCTGCTGCTGCTGCTGCTGCTGTTGCTGCTGCTGCTGCTGCTGTTGCTGCAGCTGCAGCTGCTGTCCTAGATGTCTTTGGCTTTTCTACAAAATGTTTTTATCATTCATTTTCCAGCTTCCTGATCACTCAGAGACAATCACAGCAGCAGCAGATTTCTAATTTAACTTCCCTAGATAACAGTTCTACTTGCCCATATTCCATATTCCTCAGACAGCTCAGGAAGCAGCCAAAGCAGTTCTTCCTCTGGCATATCTCTAATGGGAGTCCAACTGTAATACTTGTTCGTATGTCTGGACCCTTTCAGAACGTTTCTAAGCTAAGCCCTGATTGCTTAGAACTCCTGTTTTAATGGAATTCTTACTGATACTTTTCCATTTTGGTGCTGTGTGTTGTTTACAAAGCAGTCTGTGTGTGATATAGTAAGAGAGGCCTTGAATTGCAAGGAGTCACTGGTCTCACTATCATATCCTGCTCACCAGTGCTGGTCTCACTATCTACTGTCTGTGAAGTTACTTAACTCACCCTAGATTTAGTTTCCTTATTTCTAGAGAAAAGATTAATAATTACATCTAGAGACAGGTTAGATAAGTTTCAAAAGGCACAGAAAATACAACTCCCAATGTCAAGCTAGATTTAGTCTCAAAATGTTCATTCCTTTCTCTTTGCCATATCAGATGATTTATATCAAAGTCATTTCATAAATGTTAGACTTTGAGGAAAATGTATCTTCTCCTTTTCTGTTTACATAGGTGTCTTAGATCTGTTAGAGTTTATTATAAAACAAATCTTAGTTCTTTTATGAATACATGAATCTGAATACCTAACCAGACTCATATTAGGTTACCATTATAGAAATTGATTCATTAATAATAAAATGTGTCACAACAAAATCATCATATTATACATACTGAATCATATCTCATCCACACAATATCAAGGAAATGTAAAGAGAAAACAATTATAAAAATTCAACTTTTATAAATCCAGATATTAATACGCATCCAAAGTGAAACTGCTTCCTCACTAGATAGGTACTATAGAGAACTGAACAAGGGGACTTATTGCCTTTTTTCCAGCACTTTCCAGCAATCTTTGAGGTAGGTACTAAGTAAGAAGAAACTTACTGTAATGACAGTTACAGTAAGTTGTAATGACATTGATAGTGGGTGACTTGCTAGCCTCTGTGGAGTTTGGCCTTAACATGTATAACAGAGGATGGTAAGAATGTCCTTTAGAGCTGCTGTAAGAATCGGGCAATTTCCGTACTGTCATTCTCTTGATAAACTCTATACTCTGTAGTGTCTGGTTGCCAGTCCTAACAAATGACGTTATGTTGTGAAAAAACAGTTTTCTAAATGCTGTTCTTTCCTGAATCTCACTGCAATCAAATCCTTCCAACCTGTGCTGGAAAAATACCAGGTCATGGTTTCTGTAATTTCTTCTGCCCTCTCCCTTCCTTTATGGCCTTAAATGCAATCATGTGATTATCTCCATCAAGATGTCCAGCTGCTCTTAGTTCTTCCACTATTCACCAGACAGAGCAAGATGGGCATCTGTCCTTACTCATTTCTCTTGATTTTGGCACTACCAATTTCCCATAGGAATGCAGCTCAGAAGTCTGAAAGAAACAGACCACATGAGCCACTTGCTTTGATAACCAACATTGCTCCTGGAAGGCATTTTTACCATTAAATGTCCAAGTCCGATATTGGTTTCCAAGTGCCATCTCTGAACAGAATTGCACTTGGCTTTAAGTATTAAAAGGTGAATAAAAATAACTACATGCGATGTCACATGCCTTTAATCCCAGAACTTCAAAAACAGAGGCAGGCAGATCTCTGTGAGTTTGAGGCCAGCTGATCTACATAGCAAACTCCAGGCCACCCAGGGCTGCATAATAAGATCATGCCTCAAAAGGAGAAAGGTTGGAGCAGTAAGAGTCAGGGATGCTCAGAGGTAGAGTGGTGTGCTTCACATGCAGAGGGCTTAGGTGCAGTGCCAAGCAGTAAAGAATTAAAAAATAGAGTAATGAAACTCTGCTTTGATGTCCCTTCTCATCAAAGACAATATATCTTCATTTCTCTTTAGTTGACATAAAGTCAAAGCAAATGGGTCCAGCAGCATTATTTTTACTCTGCTTTATGTCATTACCAAGAATTTTCTAGAACATTCTCTCTTCTGGTTTTGTCTTGTGTCCAGTATTTGTTTAGATGCCATTTACCAAAGGCAAAGGAAATTTGTTGCCCCAAAGTACTGCTTCCCACACTTAGTCTGGAAGCCCAGCTTTCGCCTACCACCTTGAGTACAGACAACATTTAATGAATCTCACAAGCTTATTTTCGTTAGGGAAAACATTATAGAGTAAACGCTCTATGGGATCAATATGGAGTGGTGTAGGAATTATTACATGATTTAAAATGAAAAAGAAACATCTGTTTCCAATCCAGATGTTATAGTTGACATTTCACTACTTTCTTTCTTTTGGTTGATATCCTTACCAAATGCTTCCAGAGCCAGTAATATCACACTTATTTACACCAAAGAATCAAAGGTTGTGTTCCTGTAAGGGCTTCATTTCTATGGTTACTTTAAGTAAGATTTTTTTTCATTAGTTTCAATAATAGAATCACCCCTTATTGGTTGCCTAGTATATAGTAAGTAAGGTCCTGTTCCTTTCATGGCTCTATTTCTTATTCTGTACAACATCCCTGAAGAAAGGTGTTATTACAGCCATAATTTACAGACAAGAAATTTAGGAAGAAGCTGAAGAAGGAGTGCCTCTGAGAAGAGATCAGCACAGGTCAGAGCTCAAGATCACTACTTATCAGCAGTGTGTCCTTGAAAAACTGACAGTTCCTAACCTGCAAAGCAGGGCCAACAGCATTGTCCTACCAAGCTTTACAGGAGTAAATAAGTGCTTGACAGTGAGTCTGAAATACAAAGGCCATAGAAAAATGGGAAAGGAAATTGCTGAATCTGATTGCTGAAACAAAGGCCAAGTGACCAGTGCATAAGATCTCTATAACCTGAGCCATCTCCATTATAGTAAGATGATTTTATGAAAAATATGCATGTCTCTATATCCCACATCCTTCCAAAACAAAATTGAATAAATATATATAAACTAGGAAGTTAATAGTCACTGCAATGTTAACAATGAAAACTGAGAAATGAGCTGATCTTTTAGAATAACCCATCTTTCTAGACTGCATCAAGGTCAGATAGGAATTTGGCAATAGAAGCCTCATTTCTCTTCCCTGGTTTCATGTGGCATAATCTGACACTCAGTCTGTGACACTAGTTCCTGTCTATGTGGAGCTCCATGAGTCAGTGCCTAGGCCCAGGCTGAGTCACACTGGATAGGCAATGACGCAGCCTAAGACACAAGACATAGCAATTAAAAACGACCTTTGAAGGTAAATTGAGTATCATGAAACCCTGGCTCTATACCTCAAATTAGCAAGGAAGAAGCTGTCTCATTCAAGAGAGAAAATGTATGTGTTAAGATTGACTATATAATTGATGGGGGGAGGGCAACCAAGAAAGTGGTTCCTACCAATTCAGGGATCGGTACTGAACATAGAATCAACCCTTACTTTTCAGATGTCCAGCTTGACACAACAGACAGCAGTTTATTTCAAATGCAATCTTTTAAGTGCTTAATAACCTCAGTTTCTGTTTTATTGGGTTTTTTTCCTTATTTAGCAATTTGTATCACCCTCAGGCCTATTCACTTGTATCTGATATTTTGTAAGAACTATCTAAATAGTCAAAAATAAATTTTAAGGAAATGTTTCCATCTTCTTACTCCTTCCTATTACCTCCTACAGGGACACCAGGGCCAGTCTATCTTTTCATTATCAGTGAGGGGTTATTTTAACAAGATGATTTTCTTGGCAACACTCAGGTGATATTATAATATTCCCTAATATTATTCCTCAGCCCTGTGCAGGTCTAGCAACTCAGCTTCCAAAACTAGAAAAAGGAAGTGGAAATCATCAACTAGCTTTCTCTTTTACTGAACATTCTGTTTCTGGAAGATGAAAACCTTTCCTTGGGTGGAAAATGCCAGTTGGTTCTGACAAACACTTGTGAAACTTCTGTCTTCTTGAAAATAGCAAATATCTAAAAATTCACAACATTTTTCACAGATTATAAGAAATTAGCTGGAATAGGTGTGCTCTCAAAGGCCAAACTTCCTGGACTTACAGAGAGCTTTCCCAGTAGGCTCTCGGGAGCATTTAAAGGGGCCAAGTCACTTCCTCATGTACCAACTCCGAATTATGGCCTCCATTCTCCAAGCTTCCTCTCTCAGAAAAGTGCATCCATCTGAACTTGCCTTGCAACCATCTTCAGATTTCTCTTCTTCTTATCACTTACACCCAGTTTGAGCTCTATCTA
This sequence comes from Rhynchomys soricoides, assembly GCA_019843965.1. Lineage (NCBI taxonomy): Eukaryota > Metazoa > Chordata > Mammalia > Rodentia > Muridae > Rhynchomys > Rhynchomys soricoides. The sequence goes on from JADRCH010000077.1 coordinate 8,316,726, forward strand.
CGTCTTATACATAGGTGGTTCTTCAACATGGCTCACCTGACCAACTTGAAGGAAATGAGATTCAATGGACTCCCTGCTGCTCCATCCTTCATGTGGTCCCAGCATTGTCTGTCTAAGACAAGACATTTCTATCTGCCTACAGAATGGTATCCAGATATCCCAATAGCCTACTTCTTAACTGGTTTCCTCTCATAGTATCCTTCTTGGCATCAAATGCTCCTGCCACACAGGGAAAAAACTCTATTGCCAAGCATACTTCATGAATATAATCTTTCATCCTTAGATCATGGTGTCCCATTGTTCTGAAATACTTCACCCATGGGCTTCCTGACCAGAACACTTTCTTTTCCCATGCCTCTCTAACTTTCTCAAACTATTATTACCCCTTCTCTGCTTACAACCCCAGATAAACATTTTTATATAACCATTTTTACAAAGAAAATTAGCTAATGCTTTTCTTTCTTTCAAGTCTTCTAAACACCTCATATACTGAGCTAAACACTCTCACTGTGGAGTACAAGGCTCTGTGTATCTTGGCACCCACCTACATCTGCAGAGACAGATGGATGCTCTCCTTCCTGGTTTCACACAAGCTTACTTTCACTCTTTAAAGCCCTCAATGCATGCCTAACTCCTGGTTCTTGTCCTAGATACTTGTCTCTTTGGAGAAAATGCTACATCCACCTGAACACATCAGACCACTTAGACCCTCAGAAGCATCCTGCATCCTCCACCACCTTCCCACACAAACTTCCCTCTGCCAACTTCCCTTTGAGGACACACCTATTCCAACTTCCCTCCACCAACTTCCCTCTGACCTTTCTTTTAAAGACTCATCCATGACTCAAATGTCTTTGTGTGTGTATTGATGTTTATAGTCTGTCTCTATACATCAGCATATAAGCTCCCTTGAGGGCAGTTGCCTATTGTTTTATTAATCAATGAACCTCAGAGTCCAACCCCTTTGACTTACACTTATTAACAGAACTACATTTAAAAACATTGTGTTTATTGCCTTATCTTGAATTTCAGTTAAGTTCTACATATGTAAGGACTATATATGTCCACCCTTCTCCCTAAATGACTGCAGTCATTTTAAAACTGATATAATTGATTATATTGATATTTTCTGATACTAATTGTCATATCAAATTGATCTTAGTAAAACCTTCCAATTAGAATTAAACTAAATAACTACCCTAAACTATACATTATCTCCCCAAGTTAATAGGCAGTGGATCTAGGAAAAGCTGTCCCAAGCCTCAGGTCTGCCACTTATAAGCTGTGTGACCCCATATTAACTTCTCAAAGCCTCATATATAATAAAAATATCTCTTCTTAATTGCAAGATAGTAGTGAAGTTTAAATGAAGTCACTTACATTTTTTCCCTTTTCCAACTGTAACTACTCAAAGGCAAAGAAAATAATTGCTGCTTAATACATACAGTTCATAATTGGTATAATTTATTGAGTAGCTACAATGTGGCAGTTGTTTTAATAGCCACTCTTTGATATTCTACATTTAAATTAATCCTTAATACAACCAGGTAAGACTATGAATTGTTAGTTACTTTTCTATTGCTGTGATAAAACACCATGATCAAGGCAACTTATCAAAAGAAAAGTTGATTTGGAGCTTACAGTTCTAAAAGGTTGAGAGCTCTTCAACATCGCAGTAAGAATGCCGAGCAGTGAGCAGGCATGGCTACTGCAGCTGGAAGCTGAGAACTAAGGGCTCACATCTTAAACCACAAAGGAGAGGAAAGAATAATCTGGGAACAATGAATAATCTGGGAACAAAGAATAATCTGGGAAAGAATAATCTGGGAATAAGCTGGGGACATCTTTTGAAACTTCAAAGCTGATCAGTGACAAGTTTCTTCCAACAAGACCACACCTTCTAAACCTCCCCAAACAGCCCACAACCAAGGTCTGAGAATTCAAGTGCCCAAGAAGATGGGGAGGGGGGGTATTTATCACTAAACCCACCACAGTAGGTAACCTTATTGCTTGCATAATTTTACAAAAAGCACAGGAGTAATAATTTTGAAAATTTTGTCACCTTCTGATGAGGCAACTGTCTGTGAATAGAAATCTGTTGTGATATTGATTGATTGATTGACCACTTACTGTAATTATCCATTTCTTTCTTGAGAATCCAAGGAATCCCCAGAGCATTTTAGCTTCTGTTCTTCCCATTCATAAATCTAAGAGAACTAAGAAGCAAGCCCATGACCTGACTTTACTCAAATTATCTTGGATGCTGATGAGAGTAATAGTGAAAATGGAGAAGAAAGAGTTTGTCTTTCCCAGTATTGGAACGTATGCAACTCTATTCTGCAGTATGCTACTTCTGAGAACTTCAGAGGCTCCCTTTCTAGTGCAAATCTGGTTCTCCAGTCCTCATTTCAAAACAGTAGGTACCTGTAGAGCCTCCTAATCAGTTGCTTCTGTCACTAAATCAATCCGTGTCTGTTGCTAGCCTAAGCACAACCCCTACTAATACAATATACAAAAGGAAAAGAATTTGACCGAATAATAAATTCTTAAAAAGGTAATCAACAGTACACTCATGATTATGTGGTCTTTATTCACAAAGAAGAATGTAAAATTATAAATAATAGGTTAAAAGCTACATTAAAACACATCACAATGAAGAAATACCACAAAATAGTGTATCATCATTGGATAAACAAAAGCCCAAGAGATAAATTTTGTGGGAGTGTAGAGAAGAAGCAGCACAAGTTAGAATGATCTGAAAGCCCCTACATCAAATCAATATATCATAATGGGTAAGACCCTGATATCATCACCTAAATCAAACCTAAACAAAGTGATGAATACAATTCTTCCTTTCCGAAACTCAAAGGGTGAGGTTTGAAAATAGCTCTGTGTCTAGACTGTGGAGTACTCTACTATTGTGCCTAGGCTGTAGAGTACTCTACTATTGAGCTCTAAAAATCAACACTAACATGTTACAGAAAGACAAACACCCCCCTCCCCACAGTAGTCCTAAGTAGCTTGTATAGGATGACCAGCCAAATCACTATGAACACATTGGGCAGTTAAATTCAAACCCCAGAAGGGCACATTGTAAATGGAAAAGAGCCATCAGAGAAGAATTATGAAAAAAAAAAAAGTATAAGATCAAGATCAGCCAAAAGACTGCCCAAAGGTTGCAGAAACAGGAATTCCAAAGGACTATCTTACCCAAGACAGTAGCAAGAAAGCCTTGAAGAGAGCTAATTAGCTAGGTCTTAAAATATAGATGAATTTACAAAGGAAGAGATAAAAGAGGTGCATTTTAAGAAGATTGGTCAATAGAAGTAAATAATGAAAGACAAGAGCATAAAGAAAACCAACACTGTGTGTAAAGTCTGATGTATGAGATAGGCAAGTAGAACAAGGATGAGATCCAGAGGGATGCAAGAATGGGGGAGGGGAAAGTATGGTTTGTGACAATTCTACTAATAAAGAGATAGAAAATCCTTCCTGACCAGAACTAAATGGTACTTACCCTTGTAGTCTAGGGGGACATCTAATGCTCTCAAAAGACATGAGATGAAAATCAAATGGGGTATGATGTGGAGGATATCAGGCCTATTAAGAAAAGACTACGGTGTCCACATAGAAATCTGTCTGCCTATGAACACAATACCCTTGAAAAGTAATCTAAAATTCAAAAGGTGTAGAAACCTGTAATACATCTACTAAACTGAAAGCACCATAAGACTAGGTCTATGCACATGTGCATCTGGTAACTACTATAACCAGCACATGGTTAACGATTAACAAAATTCATTTAACATATAAATTAATGCATTGATTTCATTATTACTATTCATTTTATGAGGTAGGTTTTTCCATTTCTTTCTTATACAAGAATGTTATATAGCTAATGACATTTTGGTAAGGAAATATATGTAATCAAATTATTTTCTGAACATTTACTCAGAGTAAATGGTTCAGGGCTCTAGAGATGGCTCAGTGATTAAGAACATATACTGGGAAGAAGCTTGGTTCCCAGTACCTGTATAGGTGGCTCATGGCCACTTTAACTCCAGCTCCAAGAGACCCAACATCTCTGGCCCCCATGAATACCTGCATTAATGTACATGTACCCACACACAGACACATACACATCATTAAAGACAAAATAAATATTTTTTAAAATAAATGGCTCAAATTCTAGAATATAGAATTTTAAATATACTCATAAACTTGGTTTGTAAAAATTAGAATTACCTTCCCAGAAAGGATGCAAATTTACTATATCAAAGATGTTTTGAGTGAAGTCAGATATTAGTTTAAATGAAAACTGCCCTCTACAATGTAGGGAGATGGACACATTGAGCTTCAACAAATTAGACTATAATTTCCCTTGTAAAATGTGATGTTTCCTAGAAAAAGAAAGAAAAGGCATCCTTAATGCCTGGCTTCCTTTACTACAGTGACACCTACTGTTATTGACAATGTTTTGTTTCTAAAAAAGAAAACTGGAAATAATTATTGTAAACTCTAATAAAAAACATATTACTATTTTAGTAGTTTAGCATGTATTATACTGTTTATAACAATTAAGTATATAATATACACACAGATGAAATATGGATCTGATGAAGTATTATCAAGTGGAAATAGAATTGCCCTTAAAGAATTGGCTTTAGGTCTGGGCTGGTGCCCTGAGCAGACCTTGGGCAGGAACTCTTCAGCCAATCCCACAACACCCAGAGGAAGCTCCACTCCCAGGTGCTCTAACACACCCAGGATCAGAGGATCAGAGGAGAGGAGCACAAAACATCTAACCCAACACCAGGAGTAACTGGGACCAGCGGGATCCAGGGGCCCAGGGACCCTGCTGGACCAGTGGCATGGTCTCCTTCCAGTCTTCCAGTCTAGGCCGGTGCCCCAAGCACCTGAGCGCTCTAACACACCCAGGATCACAGGATCACAGGATCACAGGAGCTTGGCCACACCACAATCTCAAGGTCGCAGAGGTAGCTTAACTCCCAGGAGCTCTGTCACAACTAGAATCTCAGAATCAGAGGATCCCAGAATCACAGGATCCTAGAGACAGTTGGTCTCTGAGGAGTTCTGACACAACCAGAATCACAGGAAAGACAGGCTCCAGTCAGATAAAGGGATGGCAGGTAGCACAAGAGATAACAAGATGGCAGGAGGCAAACACAAGAACATAAGCAACAAAAACCAGGTTACCTGACATCATCAGGACCCAATTCTCCCACCATAGGAAATCCCGCATACACCATCTCATCGGAAAAGCAAGATTCAGATCTAAAATCATGTCTCATGATGATGATAGAGAACTTTAAAAAGGACATAAATAACTCCCTTAGAGAAATACAGGAGAACACAGGTAAATAGCAAGAAGCCCTTAAAGAGGAAACACAAAAACCCCTTAAAGAATTACAGGAAAACACAACCAAACAGGTGAAGGAATTGAACAAAACCATCAAGGATCTAAAAATGGAAACAGAAACAATAAAAAAATCACAAAGGGAGACAACCCGGGAGACTGAAAACCTAGGAAAGAGATCAGGAGTGATAGATGCAAGCATCACCATGAATCTTAGAGGCAGAAGATGCCATAGAAAGCATTAACACAACAGTCAAAGAAAATACAAAATGCAAAAAGCTCCTAACCCAAAACATCCAGGAAATCCAGGACACAATGAGAAGATGAAACCAAAGAATAATAGGTATAGAAGAGAGTGAAGATTCCCAACTAAAAGGGCTAGTAATTATCTTCAACAAAATTAAGAAGAAAACTTTCCAAACCTAAAGAAAGAGATGCCCTCGAACATACAGGAAGCCTACAGAATTCCAAATAGACTGGACAAGAAAAGAAATTCCTCCTATCACATAATAATCAAACACCAAATGCACTAAACAAAGAAAGAATATTAAAAGCAGTAAGGGAAAAAGGGCAAGTAACATATAAAGGCAAACCTATCAGAATTACACCAAACTTCTCACCAGAGACTATGAAACTAGAAGATCCTGGGCAGATCTCATACAGACCCTAAGAGAACACAAATGCCAACCCAGGCTCCTATACCCAGCAAAACTCTCAATTACTATAAAGAAGGAGAAAAAAAAGATATTCCATGACAAAATCAAATTTACACAACATCTTTCCACAAACCCAGCCCTACAAAGGATAATAGATGGAAAACACCAACACAAGGAGGGAAACTACACCCTAGAAAAAGCAAAAAAGTAATCTTCTTTCAACAAACCCAAAAGAAGATAGCCACACAAGCATAAAAATAACATCAAAATTAACAGGAAGCAACAATCACTATTCCTTAATATCTCTTAACATCAATGGACTCAATTCCTCAATAAAAAGACATAGACTAACAGACTGGATCCATAAACAGGACCCAGCATTTTGCTGCATACAGGAAATGCACCTCAATGACAAAGACAAACACTACCTCAGAGTAAAAGGTTGGAAAACAATTTTCCAAGTAAATGGTCCCAAGAAACAAGCTGGAGTAGCCATTCTAATATCAAATAAAATCAACTTTCAACCAAAAGTTATCAAAAAAGATAAGGAAGGACACTTCGTACTGGTCAAAAAGAAGTATTTAAGGGGTAACTTTAGCAAGTGTTATAGATATCTAATGAATCTCAGTGTAATGGCCTTGGGAAATGCAAAGGAACGTTGTTCTTTGCTCAGAGTGAAGCTAATACACCTTCAAGGTAGAAGATTGGAGGTATTTGAATTTTATGGTCACATTAGGGAGGTGAGTCCTGTATATTTTAGAAGAGTAATATTTATTTTCTCTGTATTTCATCAGGAATTGTTAACTTATTTCTAGTTGAGTGTGACAGTAGTAAGGTTTTCAAAACTTAGTAAAAACAAGTAACATTAAACATGTGATTTATGAGATTAAGTTATGTGTGCTATTTTGACTGTAGTCAACTTTCCTTTGGAATTTTCAGAATATTCACCTGGTTATCTAAGTAAAGTACAGTTTAACCTTCGATGCTTGTCTCCATTTATTATTACCTTTTGTGACAGGTAATATGGACCAAACTCCAAAATGTTCAAACTAACCTTGAATAGGACAGTATTAAAGACAGCACTGCATTTATTTATTTATGTTTATTCTGACAAATGTGCAGGTCCAGTGAGACACTGAGCTAATGTCATGGGCCTAAGAAATTGTGTTTAAATACACCTGAATAATACAAATATCTCTTCTCCTTCCAAAGTTCTCTAGATATCAAAGTATCAATAATTAGAAAACATTCTTCTTTGTATTGTAATTTTACTGGAATAAATACAATATAGTTAAATTGCATTGGATTCATGAACTAACGTAAGCAGAAAATACAGAAATAAACTGTATAGCAACCATAAAGTAAAAGCAACCTATGTTGAGCTGAAAATATCTTCACCTAAAGGTGACCAGTAGAGCACAAGATTTACCAATGTAAGCTCTGATGGAACCAAAATGGAATGGAATCTGTCTGCCCCAAAAGGTAAAGAGTCAAGGAATCTTCAAGAAAAAACAAAAAAAAGACCACATACCTGTCAAACTCATTATTCATTTAGAATTGTGTTTGTAAGCAAATGCAATGGCTGTGCCTGTTGCCTGCTAGAGAATAAATAGTACAACCAGGAAATAAAATGATGGAGAGAAGTTGACTACTTGCAGAAGATAAGGATCACTAAAAGGTCATTTCAAAGAAATGTGCTCAAACAAGAAAAGCAAGAGGCTTTTATTGGCATCATTCATATACATACAGGGTAGATTCGCACTCATGTGTAAAGGCACACTCATTCATGAGCATGTCTTGCTGAACCTCTGCCTCTTTATGTCTCACAGCTGAAGACAAGAATAGCTCTAGAACAGCATGATGTGGCAAGTTCAGAAGACACAGAGTTCACTTTTATGTTATCTTGTTCAGAGGCATCTATACTCTGTCTCACAGTAGTTTTAAAGGACCACAACGTTTTAAAATGTTTGTGCTCCAAGTGGGAATGGGCTACATCATTTATTACTTTTTAAAATATTTTTGACATTTTTATACATGTATATAATGCATTATATCCACCCCTAAAAAATTTCTCCCCATCTTCCAACCTCCTTCCCAAATTCTTCACCTCTCATTTTCATGGCCTCTTCCTTTTTCCTGTTTTCTTTTTCACAACTGAGAATCCAATTAGTGACACTTTATGAGTATGAGTGTAGGGACATCCACCATCCAAATGATGGACAGCCTACCATCATACCTCCAAAAACATAGAAAGGAAGGAAAGAAGAAAGAAAGAAGGAAAGAAAGAAAGAAGCAAGGACAGAAGGAGAGATTCAGAGAGACAGAGAGAGACAGAGACAGAGAGAGAGAGAGAGAGAGAGAGAGAGAGAGAGAGAGACTCCCCCAACCGCCATCAGCTGCTGGCAATAGTTCTTCAATTAAGGGTAAAGCTTCATGGCTTCGCCTGTAGAGCTCAACTTCACACTTCCCTTAATTTTACTCCTTGCATGAACATAACCTCCCTTGCCTCCCTAGTACCTGCCCAGTCACCTTCTTTGTAAAGCTTAAAACTTACTGAAAAAAATAAAACTTTTTATCAAATGGCCTATAATTTAAGCTCCATGTAGTACACGTATTTTCTTTCTGTGTGTTGTTACATCTGCACATTTATTGAATGACCAGTTGTGGTTTTACACTTACAGTCTACAATTTCATAGAAAGTTGATTGAAAGCATGATTCAACAATGTATTCGTTAATAGTAGAGTTGAGCTTTTCTTCTTCCCATATTTTAGAAAATACCCTAAACCTAATTTCAGTCTTACTGGTTTTCAGTCTGACCCCACCTTTCAGCTCCAACTATAGTACCTAAGACAGGATGCTTTACTCAGAGAATTCAAGCACCCTAACCACACCAGTTGGTACATGATATAAGAGGATCACCATGACTTCCACAGGGGTGCTGAACAGTTTTGGATCACAGTGCACAGTTAAAAAAAGAAAAAAAAATAAAAACAGAAATTTGTTAATATATATACTTCATACACGTGAAGGAAGCATCAGGCAATGAATAATTCTCAGAGGTGAGTGAAATCCCAGCTTGGACAGCATCTATAATAGAGAACAATGAATGTTAGAAAAGTAACAAGATGCTGGGAAAGGACTAGCCTCTAGTCGTAGAAGCCTCTAGAAGTGGTAATTTGATCTGTGGAGTGAGGCAGTGGAGAGGGTGAGAGGTTCTCACATATCACAGGCTAGCTTTGTACTTTCTATGCAGCTCAAGAATGACAGTGAACTTCTGACCTTCGTGTCTCTATTTCCTGATTGCTGGATAGCAGGCATGTACCACCAAACACTGTGTTTCTGTGGTGCTAGAACCTGAATCCAGGGCTTCATACATGCTAAACAAGCACTCTATCAACTAGCTGAGCTACATCTCCAACCTTAAACATGTCATTATGGTTTGGGGCAAACAAGTGGGAGGGACATCCTGATTGTTGAAGCTTCTTAATGCCAGTTCTTCCATAACTATATCCAGATAAGTATCTAAAGTTGTCTTTAGAGAACAGTATTTCTGGGATATAGGAGAGATTATTTTTTATTGTTGTAAATACATACTCTATTTTAGACAAATACAGGGAGGAAAGAGTAGTCCTTTATATCTGTTCTTTTAATTATCAACAATCTGTCTGATTTGAGGGTGGCATAAAAGCCAAATTATGTCCATTCAGACTTATTCCTGCCTGTAATTGTCTGGAGCTCTCAATCAATGCATTTTGGGGAACTGTATAAGCAAACTATAACTTCAAAGGATACAGACACCATTGCTACTGCGTCAGAAGTGGATGCCAGAAAAATAATCCAACAAGAAAGGAAAGCTGAGAGGGAGAAAGATACACATGGTGACCATTTAATCCCTTGTTCTCAAAAGTGTCAAACACTTAACCCTTTTAACTCACCAGGAATAAAACATAGTCAAACTCTTATTTAAGAGTTGGGTTGTACTTCTCCACCTCGCAATACAGAGAGAGTTATGAGTCATGAACATAGGTGGCACATGAGAGTCTTCATTGGTGTATCTGCAAAGCAGTCCCAATTGCTGCCTGTGTGGAAGGAAACAATTGCTGCAAAAGTTAAAAAAAAAAATGAGTTGCATCAGAGTGTTTCATATACACTAGGTGTTCCAGTGACAGCAGCGACTTGTGGGATTGCCTACCAGAGGCAAATTAACAAGATGGAAAGAATAGCAGAGTTCAGCTTGTAGGACACATCCCCAACATGCACAGTGTGCAATGAAAAAACATTCTGATGTCAGGTCTGCCCACAAGAGGGCAATCATCACATGAGAAATCTAAAATCAGTACTGCACCAGAAGGGAGAAGTCATAGAGTCGTGGACTGTAAAGTCCATGATGTCAAAAGAATCCATCAGAGGAAGCAGAACACTGAGCAGGAGGAAAGTAAAGAGACAGAGTTGGGTTGAAATAAGAACAGCAGTGAAAATGAGATATGGGTGCAGTCTAGAACTACTGAGCCATAGTACATCCACACTACTGTGACAACTGATGCTCAGATGCTAGTATGATTGACTGGGTAGATTATAAACATCAGAAATTTATTTCCTATGGATTCTGAAAAGTACAAACTCAAAGTAGATTCCTTTTCTAATGAAAGTGTGCTTCCTGGCTCACCAATGGTATGTCCTGCTGTGTCCACAGCATGGTAAAAGAACAAGCATGCTCCTTTGATCCTCTTGTAGAGACACTAATCCCATTCAGGAAAAGTGCACTGTCATGAGGAATCAGCTCCTAAATGCCAGTAACACCCACCCACACATTCACACTGGGAGTTAGGATTTCAACATAAGGATCTGGGAAAGGAGTCAACTATTCTGACCACAGCAAGCTTTAAACACAAACCCTCTCACAGAGGCTCTAGCCTGACTGGTTGGACTAGCAGCATATCCCTGACATATCTGAAACTCTACTCAATATATTATACCCAGAACTAATTTACCCAACTAATAAATCAAAGTGGGTTCAGACACCCTCTTGAAATATATAGTCCTACTTTTAAACCTAGAAAAACTAAAGCTTCAAAGAGTGACACACACTATTAAGGAAAAATACTCACTGTATTGGTGACCTGAAATGAACTTGCCCAGGAAATCGCTGACAGGTGAGCACAATATGCAGTCCTTCATATTATTCAATATATAAAAGGTCATGGTGTTGTGATAAAATCGCAGCTCGCATCCAGACAGACCAGACCAGGCCAATATAGTTCCATGTGAGAGAAGTTTATTGTGGGGGAAGAGGGGAAGAAAGGTGGTGACGAAGAGAAAAAGAGAGGTCAGGGATCTGCCTTTTATTTGGGTTGTGATGTAATCGCTTGCAGGTAAGGGTGGGAGGTGAGCCAGATGGATGTTGGGAATGTGTGGTGATTGCCTTGGCAACAGATGCGAGGGTCCCTGTTGCCTATGGGTGACATCACCATCACTGCTGGATTTGAAAGCAACCTGCAACCGTAAAGCCAGTTCCTGAGACCAACACATAGTATTGGTCATCTTTTTAATCACCCAAATGCTGATGAGCTTTATGTGCAAAGTAATTATTTGAGCACCTGTCAGTGAAAAGATGAATATACTTTCATATCCTGTGTACAAATCTAACTGAAGTAAATACAAATGCATGTGAGCAAGACAATCTGTGGACAAGTATAAGTAGATGGATATTTCCAGGGGAAAAATGGCACACCAGAGCAACAAAAACGTGAGACAAAAAATCTTAAAGACAAAGAACTCGAGTTTTCCGGTGAGACCAGATGGAACTCCCAGCCTCACTGAGTTTCTGTAATCTACCTTAGAAATCTCCCAGCCTCCAGCATGCCGCTCTAGCTCCATCAGAGAAAAGCACGCCTATCTTTCAATCATGTGCTAGTCAAAAGTCCACCATGACAGTCTCCTCTATGAAAGAATCTATTTTAATTTCTTGTCTACCTCCATTGTTACCCCAATAGCCAAAATAAAAATAGCCAAAATTTATTCCAAAATATCTTGGCTACCTCCATTATTACCCCAATGGCCAAAATACAATCTTAAAACCTACCTCTGTAATCCTAACCCAAAGCCTGAAGCTAAGTAGGTGAGCCATGAGGAAATATAAAATGACAAACATTCATGCTCCTGTACAGGTTCAGCATCCTGTCCCAATTGCTTGTGAACTCAGCTCACAATGCTTCTAAACAGAGAAAGTAAATTGGTTGTTCTAATATGTATTAACATTAAATTTTCTTATAATTTAGAAAATACCATCATCTTGGAAATTTCAAATACATGTGCTTTATGTTCCATACGGTAGGAGTTAATGTGTGGATGAATAAGAAACATTTTGGTGCTCTCAACATCTTCACATATATTTAGTGAGAGTTAATTTCTGAACTACATGCTTAGCTGGAGATAACAGAGCTGTCCTACGCTACAACGTTGAAGAGCTCACCCTGTGGCAGCAGGGTGCTGTCTGGAAATATTTTTAGTGTTTTCCTCTCCCTATGGATACCTCATTGACTCAACTAATGGACCAAAATGTTTTCAAACTATGGAATATTATTAAGCAGGGTTCTGCAGAAAGTTGATTTATATGAATGCATGGCATAAGGATTCACAACTCACTATAAAATCAGAGGTGCTGTTTCTGTAATATTGCTTATACCTAGAATTCTATTCAATGGCAACAGGCAATAGAAAACCTAGAGGTGAGTGTGAGCTGAGATGTGTTTGCAGAACTGCTGATAAAGAACTATGAAGGCACAGAAGCACAGGCCTTGTAGCTGCTGACAAGTATAAGTACTGAACTTGGCTTCATCACTAGCAGCTGTGCTTTGAGCCTTATCACTCTAAATTAGCTTTATTAAATGAAAAAGGAGAATAAGGACTGTAATGACAACAACCAGTTAAATTAGGTGGTAAATGTTAAATGATACACGCTTTAAGCTCACACTATTATCATGTTACCTGTGTTTATGAAGAAACTTTAGATTTGAGACATGACTCTCCACAGGGCATCCTAACATACCTCCCTTCACCCCATCAGCACCATCAATAAACACAGAATAACATTAAGAGATGAAACTGTCCTGGCTCTGGAATCTATAGTAAAGAAATAAAATGATCAGCTTATAGAATTTTGTTTGTTTGTTTGTTTGTTTGTTTCAGCTCAAAATTGTAGAACACAGTGGTGAGTTCAAGACTAACTCAACTATGCAGAAAAAGGAGGTGGAAGGACTGTAAGGGCCAGGGGAGATGGAGGACACCAAGGAAATGAGGCCTTCCAGTCAAAACAGGACTGATGTACACATGAACTCACATTAGACTGTGGTGATATACATACTGCCTTCGCAGTACAAAGGCCTTCACACGTCCAATCCAGCTGGGATCCCAGCATCAAGAAGGGAAGTGGACATAAGTCCCATCCCTAATGCAGAAACTATCTCCAAGTGTCAACTGCTCAAAAAGGAAAAATCAGTTTCCTCCAGTCTCACTGAGTATACAAACCACATGTCAATGCCCCATGCCCAGCAGAAGATAGCCAACACAAAATAAATGCAGTGATATTTTTGGATTTTTTTTTTGTCTCATAATGCTTTGTTACTCATTTTTTAACACTACTGGTCTTTGGCTTGTGTACTATATTTTGTGAGTTTGTGGTTTTATTGGTTGTATATGTTTATGGGAGTGTGTGTTTCTACATGTGTATATGTGTTTTTTTTATTTTGCTTTTTCTGATTCATTTGCTTTCCATTTTCCTGTTTTCTAAAGAGAAAGAAGTAGAGTTGGATAGGGCAGTAGGGGAGAACCTGGGATGAAATTAGGGAAGGAAACAGTGGTCAGAATACATTGCATGGAAGAAATGATGTTTAATTTTAAAGAATTAACTCAAAATATGTTCTTGGAATTTTATTTCTTGAACAACTGAAAGAGAATTATACATGCATGTCTATATGTATATATTGTTCCATGTTTTATTCTGTTACAGGTTTAACAATTTCATCTTCTTGCACACTAGAAATATAAATCATATCACAGCAGAGGCCCAAGTAGGTATGTCAAATTTATCAAATATATTTTATGGAAAAAATCATGCAATTTATTTACAAAAAGAAAAAAAGGGCAAAAAACAATAGTGTGGTCTGAAATTACATGACCTACGTTATTACCCAAGCACAGTGGGAACAGGATGAGTCTTTTTTGTATATTTTATTAATTCCTAATCTTGTTTGTTTTGTGAAGATGCAGTACAATCTTTTCACACATATATTCAACTTATAATAATTAGATTAGAAGAATAAGCACTTCTATCTCCTTGAACATTTCATCTCTGTGTGTTTGGAACTGTTTTCTTCTTGTTTGGTTATTCTAAAATAGATCAAAGGATTTTTTTGTAGCCAAGAGTTCCCCTTCTGTGCAACAGAAGGTTAGAACTAATTTCTCCTCTTGATATCTCTTGTCTAAGTCCTTTCCATACCCCATGTCCCGTCTGTCCTCAAGCTTTACTGATAACTGTATCATTCTGCTCTTCAAACAAAGCCACAAAAAAACCCACTCACATTTAAATTTCTGATACATGTTAAGGTTTTCTTTTTTAGTTGAATTCCTCACATGAATAGCCACTGGGGTTTTCCATTAGAAGGCAAAGGTATTCAACATCAAATTAAGAAGATTGGGGTAGCCTGAGAGCCAACTTCCCTAGTAGAAGAGAAGATGAAGTCTGAAAACATACAACTTATTAAGAGTCACAAAAGGAAGCCAAGAAGAGTTAGGGCATACCACCATAGAGTTCACAGCTGGAGTTTTCAGAGATAAGACTCAACATTGTGTCTAGCTTTATAGACCACAAAAGATCAAAGAACTTCAAGATATTCCTTATGGTACAGAGAAAGGTCTCAATGGACGACCTTCATTTAATAATTAGCAACAAATGCATGATTACATCTTATGATTCATTCTATTCTCAAACTAAATGTCAGCATTGTTGGTGCCACATATTCTCAAAAGTTGCCAAGTATTAGAGAAAAGTCCCTCAAATTCACTGCCTGCTCTCAGATCTTTAAGGATTTTAAAAGTAATTTTCCTATCTGGATCTAAGCCGCTTTGTGTCCCTGCTGTTGGATGACTTGAATTTTTTGAAATTGTTTTGCCTGGTCCTTTAATAATCTAAGTGTCTGTGCAGACATCAAGCTTAAGCATTTGGAATTGAGATTAAATTCCCTGAATGCTTTTGGCATTAGTGAGTGCTGTCATTCCCATCAGTGTTCAGCATGAATGCTATTGGATAAATGCCATCACATTAAAAAAAAAAAATAGATGAAAGTATTGCAGCCACTGAATGGCATGTGAGAATGTGGCTGTAATACTGACAGAGCTTGAAGTGCAGTCTCACTCCCTATGACAGCGTATAGCGCACCTGAAATTGGACCCCATGTAGTGACTAAGAATTCCAATTTTCTCAGTTTTATAGAGTTCTGTATTATGTTTGACAGCTCTTTTTCACACCAATGGCTTGTTTCATAATGCTAACAAAGTACAAAAGTGAGAAAATGTCACCAGAAGAAAAGAAAGAAAGGAATGCAAAAATGTATGTAAGCTTTCGAGCACACAAAGCATGATTTCCTAGGGGAAATTACCATTTTTCATATTGTTATGACAGTTTTAGTGTACTGACTCTGAAAATGTTGGCTCTCTCCCATACACAGATTTACAAAGTTCATTCAAGGATGTGCCTTGGGAAGAGTGAGCTAGGAAAGCAGTGTGATGCTGATGAACCTGACTAAGGAACCCCATGCACGTGGCTGTATCTTACCCTACTCCACACTTCCAACATCTGACATGTAATGACAAGATTGTCACATTCACAGAAGGGATATTTTATCAAAACCAGATAAAATGAGGCAATGGCAAGACTGAGACATATAGTCAGGCTCACTGGTCAGTGCCTCCATTGCCTTTCTGGTAGCACCCATCCAAAGTGAAGGAGTGAATTGTCTATCCTGCTTCTACAAATGAGACTCCAGCTCACTGACTTTAACTTTTTTGTTGTTGTTTCTCTCAATGAAGCTCATGTTTCCTGCCTCTTCATACCCCCTGCTTCTGTTCAGGTAACGTCTGTAGTACCAGGACCCAGACCTGATAAGCTTACACACACCACACACCACAAAGCAACATTATGGCCAAGGACTTGTTCGAAGGTAACAGGGATGAGGGTCTTTAGTCCACCATTCTGCCTTCTCTTGCTTTCCACCTTTCTTCTTGCTTTGGGCAAATAACATTGCCATTGCACATTTTTCTGTTTTTCTCTCCTCCCAGTTCACAACTGTCCTTTTTGGTCATGTGCAGCCATTTGTCAAACTGATTAATTACTGGTAGTGGACTCAGAGTCCTATCTTGTGAGTTGTTCCCAGAGGCAACCCTGAGGAGAATTTTCTGTGATCACCTGGTTTCACCCTGTTAGTCTTATCCTTCTGCTAAATTCCAAAAATTGGAATGAACACTGATTACTAGATTTTTAACAAGAATGACTCATAAGCACAAGGACTCAAATGTCATTTTCAGTTCTGATGTAGAGAGAACCATAGATCGGAAGTCAATAACAAAGCCCTGACTTCAGCCATCATCTTATGTTAAATGCCTTATTTCTCTGAAACTTCCTGTTCCTCATCTGGAAGATGGGTTACCAATGGTGTAACTATAATACCAAGAGTGATGAAGAAAAGATGTAGGTTGTATGTTTCGGGGCTCAAGGCATAAAGCTGGATTTTCTAATTTCAAAACACATTTCATTGTATACTTTATTATCTTGCTATCTTCTCTAGAAGAGCCTGGGTATGGAAAGTTATTATTGTCTATCAACAAAATATGCTTTTGTTTTCTTCTCAGGTGAATTATTCTGACAAGCTTACTAAGCTTCTAAGTGCAATCGATAAGGAAAATAATGCTGGATGGCACATCAATGTTCCAAGGAAAATAATCTAGATTTATGAAATTCTTTGCTTGCCTGGGGATCTAGCTTTTATACTGTGAATGTCATCAACATAAATATACAAATAAAAAGTTACTCATTGTTAAACAGCAAAGATGTTTTACATAAAAAGAATCCACTTGTTGCCTATGTATGAGTTTATGTGGTCTTCTGAAGGTTCTAAATTCACATGCAGATGCCTACTCACTATCTCACACACAGCTTTTGTAGCCCCATCTGTGCCATGCAAAGAGACATGAAGGTAAAGTCATTTGGTAAGCTATGCTTCCACAGAAACTCAGGCCAAAAAGTACATCAACCTTAACATGTAATAATGATACAGTGATTGGCTACACTGTTCTGCTGCCAAAAAATTACCTTCCTGTAGTCCTTTCAAATGCTTTAGGGAGTCCTGTGTGTCTGGGTTCTGAGCACTTGTCACTGATGACAGATGATGCCTTCAGGACTTGGGGATGAGCCAGGAACTATGCATCATATTCCTTACTAAGAAGTTGTTCCCAGAAACACATTTTAGGAAGTAGGCTTCTTAAAGTGGCACTGATCCAAAATACATTGTGATCGTTACTTATTTATGCTGATAACTGTAACAACCATATACATTGTGCCATAAATGTTTATGCTTTATAAAGTGACTTCCATTAGCTCTCAATCTCGTCTTGGCTATTTTAAAGCTTACTTGATAGTACTGTAAAAATTAGAACAACAACAATAATAACAGCTTCCATTATTGATCATGTACTGTACACCAGACATCCTTTAACATGATCTTTGCAACATCCTCATGCTTAGGAGCTGTTGTTGCTTTTACTTTACAGATGATAAAGACAAGACTTACAAAAATAGCAAAAGCGAAGAAATTAAATTAAATGCACAATTATTAATCAAAATACAAGTGTCATTTTGATGTTCTGTGCTACCAATTTATCCTCAAATAGTCAAACAAAGGTTAAAATTGAAATGGGCTCAGAGATACGGATCTGTATAAATGAGTGTTTGTTGTTAACAGGAAATGGAGGGCCTATAGTAAACAGAATAGGATAGGTTTCTTTACTATATAGACACTCACATCCTATATTTGCAAGCATGGTAATAATCAGAGCAAATATATTCAGTGGTCAGATTTAATCTACATGTGCTATAGTTTGCTTCAAAAATAAATCCCAAGTGCTCACCTATTAAAGGCTTGCTCCTCAGTTGGGGAGTGGTAGCCTTTAATTCCAGTATTTGGGAGACTGAGGCAGGAGGATTTCTGAATTTGAAGGCAGCCTGATCTACAGAGTAAGTTCCAGGACAGCCAGGGATACACAAAGAATACCTCTTTCAGAATAAAAATTTTTAAAAAACTAAAATAAAAAGTTTGGTCCTCAGCAGGACCACCCCTGAGGAGTGGGTCTACTGGACAGATTTAGGTCCTTAGTATTCCTAGGGAAGAGGCGTGACGGAGGTATCTTTTTCTTTCTTTGCATGAACAGGCATTTTTTCTTATCTTCTGCTTTGCCAAGGTGCCCCTGTGGTGTCCTAGCCCCAAACTAAAGTGTCATCTGGTCGTGAACTAAGGCTTCCAAAACTGTGACATAAGACAAATGTTTTCACTTTAAGTTGATAGTCTTAGGTATGTGTTACTGTATCAGAAAACTAATATAATAGGCAATGTGATGAAAACTTTTAATCTCAGATTGATCTAACAGAACTATGGAGTAATTTTCAAACATTCTTTCTTGTGTATAAACATTCTATGCAGAAGAAATAAAGAAGACATGAGATTAAATAGCAAAATCCTTTTGAGATAGAACCAATTTAAAGTGTCCAATAACCTAAATGTCCTTCAACTGATGAATAGATAATAAAAGTATAGTACATATACAGTTTTGGAATACTTTCTAGCTATAAAGAAAAGTGAAATCATAAAATATGAAAGAAAATGGGTGAAACTAGAAAAGGACATATTGAGTGAAGTTATCCAGATGCAGAAAGACACATGTGTGTTCTTTCTCATCAGAGGTTCCTAATTCCAGACCTTCAGATGTGAGTATATAATCTGTAGTCACCACAGAAAGCAAGGAAGTAAAAGGGGTTCATTGCAGGTGTGAGGAGCAGCATGAAAACAAATAGCAGGATACAAGAGATCTGAAGGGGAAATGGGAAGGAGAGGCTTATATAAAGGAGGGAAAGGAGGGGAAGAAAAGGGAAAAGGGAAAAATAAAAAGCTAACAATTTCTGAAAATGTGATAAGAAATCATACTATTAACTATCTACCTAAAAATGTCTATAATGCAGAAAAGTCAGTATATGCATATATTCTCCTGAACAAGAGCCATAGACAAAAAAAAAAGCCTTAACAGTAGGCATGAGGAAACCCTCTTTTGAGTTGTTAGTCATGGTTGTTCAATAGAGTCCCAAAATATTAATGGCTATTACTGTAGCACTTGGCTGTCTTCCAGAGGTAGAAGATAAATTACTGAAAGCATTATATAATTCAGACACAGAGCTCAGAAGACCTAAGTCAGACCGTCTTAAAGGTCTCCTTCCTTAGGACTAGCTATCAAAATACCACAAGGTTCTATGCAAGTTTCCAAATGGAAAACAACCAAGAAGTCTACCTAGATATGATGCCTAAAAAATGATAGCAACTCCCAGCATAACATAACCATAAAGGTCCAGAACTAGTACACACACCTTGTTAATAACCAACAGCTCTCTAATTGTACTTCTTATCCACTAAACAAGAGGGAAACCATGCCTGGTACTGTCAACCAAGCCAATTACCAGGGCTAGTGAAGTTATGGATCTCGAAGGAGAACCTTCAACTATCACCTAATTAAACCCATATAATCCCTGACTATATTCTAACTATGTGTCCTTATTAACATAAATAAGTATAGTCCTCACTCCTCAGCAAGGAAACTTCTTTTAGAACTAGATAGAGACCATTACAGAAAACTATAATAAAGCAAACTGTCGAGTCATAGAGCCCAATCCCAAAGGATACAGCTACAATGCAACTTCTGTTTCCAGTTCAAGGAATATTGCAGAAGAGGAGATAGAAAGATTTTAAGAGCCAGAGGATCTAGGAATTTGCTATTGTGCTGTGTCTTACTACATCCATGGTGTCTTACCAACATGACTACAGAAACATGAGCTGAACAAGGATGGCACCGATAGACATGCTAACATGGAATGAAGTAATTTCATGAGAGTTCAACCCAAGGCAAAAAATAAGGAATTGTGAGAATGAGAAAAATAGTCTTCCCCAGGGAAGGGCACACCAATTGGTTATCAAAAACCAAATGCTCAGTCCTGAAAATATACAAGTAACATTATACAGAATGAACAGGGTGTATTTTTATTATTAGAGAATATATAGTAAATTATATTATGCACATTCTTATACATTCAATGAAAGAAAAATAGGTCATTAATTTAGATGACAACAGGGACACATGGGATTCTTGGAAGGAGAAAAAGAAAAGGGAAAGGGTGTAATTATATTATAAACTCAAAAAAATATTTTTAAAAACATAAAATGTATTATTTTATCATGATTAAATCATGATTAGAAACAACTGCTAAAGTTCACTTAATAGAAAAACTAAGGATATTACAAAACATCATTTGCAGAAAATACAAGTTGACTCAAAAATAAAAATGGTTTCACTATTCAACATTTACAGTGATGTGAGTAGATCAGTATCTCCCACAGTAGAGCTTTAAGGGGACATAGGAGCAGTTGGGGTGGAGAGACAGAGGTTGTAAAAGCAGAATTTGTATTTAGTGCTTGTGATATTCCACACTTTATTCTGAAATACATTTTATTTGTTCTAAAAACACCAGAAAGTGAGATGAAATAATCTTCCCAAATAGCCAAAACCATTATTTAAAATAATTGTGTACAAATACACTAATAAAGATATCACAATTAACTTGCCACTATCTATATGATTTGAGAATATAAGTAAAGGAAGTCAAGGAGGTAGTCAGTGTTTAGAACTTTACAAAATAGTTACAATAACATACAAAAACAAATGCAAGCTATTTTATCCTAAAAGGTCTCTGTAAACTGGCAATTGTACATGGCTTATGCAATTTATAAGTAGCTCCTTATTTTCAACATGACCAAGTATTTATTTTATATGATTTCAACATAAATAGTATCTTTCTTTTATATAATAGAAGTCAGCAGAGGCCCTGGAATATTTCCTGAGGTTACTGGTCGCTAGCATGAGGATTGTGTAAACAAAACCAGGTTTGGGAATTTATCAAACTAAAGAAACCTCTTGGATACTCAGTACAAGAATAATAACTTTCTAAACAGACTACTAGGATAGTCATCCAAAGTCAGTGATCAGACAGGTAAGCTTTTTTTACACCAGGAGAGAGATGCACTCTGGATAAAGCAGGAAATTAATCTATGAAAACAGTCTTCAAGAAAGGACTTACCTGATTCTGAAATGATATCCATGCTGAGGCTCAGAAAGAAAGAAAAAAAAAACATGTTTTTTCCCGAGGTTCTAAGACAAAGGAAAGAGAAATTGAAGAAGGGAAGGAAATAACAACTTGTTAGTAAAGCTTGCTACTACAAAGCCCTCTGGTTTCATTGATAAGGATCCAGAGTTGCAGCACTGGCTAACCTTGCTTTTCCTTGGGGTGTGGGTACAGAAAATCTCTGTCTTTGCAAATTCATATTCTTCTTTCATTTACATGGAAAGAGGTCCTCAGATCTATCCTGCATCTACCTTTTCTCATTTACTTTCAACACAACACTTTAGCACAACATGAACATAAGAGTCACAATTCCTTTTGGGTCAAAGGACCCTTTCACAGGGGTTGAGTAAGACCATCAGAAATATCATTTACTGACAATTACCACTTATTTGTGGTCTATAAATCCTATAAAGAAAATATATTTCCCAAATTGTTCACTATAGTATCTTTGGCCATGATATTAAGGTCTGACCCCTAGTAGGTCTGAAGAAACACTAATTTCATGGATTAAAAATACATAGGAAATGTAGTCTGATGAATCTGAATCAGGTAATATGATAAGTAGCTTCACATTCTCCTGTAGTCCATATGACTATACAGGACAACTATAACCATTTGTGACTTACTATTTGGGAATAGAGGGATAAGTCTGAGAATTGGAACTTGACACTAGGTTTGCTTAATCACTTTTTATTTGTTTAAATAAAGATAAATTACAGCATTTCTGTTTAGGAAACTGAGGGAAGAAGACCTTTGCTTTCCATAAAATAATCTAATCTTAAAAATCAACACTTAGTGTAAATGGACCTCTTCTGCACCAAGACAGAATAGCAAGAGAAAGGCCAAGATTCATGAATGTGTTTTATAAATCTACAACAGACACTCAGGGAATGGTTAATTCTCACGATAGCTATGTTTTAGCTAACATATCATTTTAAAATAAAGAACAGTTGAGTTTTCCAGACCTTAATCTCAGGGCCAAGGATACTACAGTGAACAATTTGGAAAAGATATTCTTTTTATAGGATTTATAGACTACAAATAAGTAGGTAAATGCATACTATCATTTAAAATAATGATTCTTCCCTCCGTCTTTGTCTCTCTCTGTGTCTGTCTCTGTGTGTGTTTCTCTCTCTTTCTCTCTTACTTATTCTTTTTAATTTACAATTCAGCTGTTGCCCCCCTCTCGATATCCTGTCTCACAGTTCCTCATTCCATTCCCCCTCTCCCATGTCCCCAAGAGGATGTCCCCCACCACCAGGCCTACCCCCTCCCTAGGTCCTCAAATCTCTTGAGGATTCGATGCACCTTCTCCCACTGAGGCCAGACCAGTCAGTTCTCTGCTATATATGTGTCAGAAGCCTTGGACCAGCTCCTATATGCTGTCTGGCTAGTGGCTCAGTGTCTGGGAGCTCCCAGAGGTCCAAGTTAGTCAAGGCTGCTGGTCTTCCTATTGGGGTCTCTCCTATTCAGCTTCTTCCATCCTTCCCCTAATTCAACCATAACGGTCCCCAACTTCAGTCCAATGGTTGGGTGTAAGTATCTGCACCTGTCTTAGTCAGCTGCTGATTGGGTCTCTCAGAGGACAGCCAGGCTAGGCTGTAAGCACATCATAGAATCAATAACAGTGTCAGGCCTTGGTGTCTCCCCATGAGGTGGATCCCCAGTTGAGCCAGTCTCTGGACCACCTTTCCTTCTGTTTCTTCTCCATTTTTGTCCCTGCAGTTCTTATGGACAGGACCCAGAAGGGTCAGAAATTTTAGTGGTGGGTTGGTAACATCATCCATCCTCTTGAGGTCCAATCTACAGGAGGTGGACTACTCAGAGTTCCCTCTCTCCACTTCATCTAAGGTCACTCCCTTTGAGTCCTGAGTACCTCTCACCTCCCAAGTCTCTAGTATTTTCTAGAGGGTTTCCCTGCCTTCCATCTTATGAGGCTGCATATTTCTATTCATTCTGTTGGCCCGCTGGGCTTCTCTCCTGCCCCTCGCCCATACCAGATGCTGTTCCGCTTTTCCCCTCCTCCTCCCCTTTTCCACCCAACCCCTTCCCTTCCTCTGCCTCCCATGATTATTCTTTTAAATCAAGGCAATGTGGCAAGGATCAAGAGCGTAGTGGGAAGCATAAAAATCAAAATTCTCTTCGGTGGAATGAGAGTGTTTTCTAAGAGACAGAAAATACTGGACTGAGGCCAGAGTTATGTGAAAAAGAGCACAAGGTCTGGGAAGAAAGCACTCCTTCATTTGGACAGAGTCGAACTCATTGATCCAGGAATAAATTAGGTAAACAAGTAAAGAGAGCCTGGGTAGCATGCAATGAGAACAAAAAGAACAGGGAGAAAAACAAGATGGAAGTACCACAGTCCACATCAAAAGATAGTGGGCAGGCCATCGAGTGGCTGCAAACAGAAAAGTAACAAACGCTGGGGTATCGTCTTCCAAATTACAATTTGGAGAAAGGTAAGTTGAGATAAGGACCTGTTATATAAATCAGGCTTCCTCAAACCCACCATCTTCCTGTTTCAATCTTCTGAATGCTGGAATCAGAGAAGGGCACCATCATGTCCCACTCTTGTTTTCTTTATTTTTGATAGTGTAAGTTAATTGCCACATTCCTTCCCTTTCCTCCCTCCAAACCCTTCCATATGCCCCTCCCTTCCTGCTGTCCTTCAAAGTCAGGGCCTCTTTTTTTTTTTTTTTTAATCAATTGTATTGCATCCAAATATGTACTGTGCAAACATATTATTCCTCAATATAACTGGTTGAGCCCATATTCTGTTACTTGTATGTGTGTACTCAGGGCTGACAGTTTGGAACTATACAGCTAATTTCTAGATTCTTCTTTGGAGAGAACCACCTCTTTCATGCCCAGCTTTCCTCAGTTGCCTGTAATTCTTTTATAAGGTTGATGCTCTATGGGCATTCTCCCATCATCCTTAACAATACCTCGTTCATGGTCCTGGAATTTGGAAGAGATAGCCAAAGTTTGGAAGTAGCATCCACCTGCTGATACTTCTTTCTATCAAGTCAAGCATTTCTGTATTGTATTTGTATATACGATCTATGAGTAGTGATTCGTTCAGTCAAGCATTCATAATTATATAAATTATGCATACTACTTACACTATAAGTAAACAATAATTTCCTAAACGTAGACGCAAGACATCCTTAAGGAAATTTCTTAAGTTTGTAAAGAAGTAGAGCTGTTCTTTCATAAGCTCTCTACATCCTGAAAACCTACCATTGCTAATCTGAAAGAATATAAAGAAAATTTGCAATAACACTAAATAAACACATGTACAAGAGACTTCAGTAGCTTTATAAAAATGTGTTTACCCCCTAAAAAATACATAATCACTACCTGAGAAGAAAAATGAAAGGAGCATGTTTTGGTGCATAATATTGAATTCCTAAAGGTTTAACAGAAATGTATAAATCTTGGTATAGTTCATTTATTTAAGTAAAGAAAGAAATACATAAGACCTTAATAACATGCACCAGTGACTAGGAAACCAATGGCAAATCACCTAATTGACTGGATTTGAAAGTACGGAAATAAGGGCAGCTTGAAGTCAAAGCTATCACATTAATGAAGCATCATCATACAATAAAAAAATCATAAAATGCTGCTGCCATTCCCACTCCAGAAAGTATCCAGAAACAGTAACTCACAGCAGCTCATAGCATGGTTGTTGCTGGCATGTGCTCTGACTGCTGCTGGGTATCAAAAAGCTCTTGGATATCTAGATCGAAGCCTGTAAGTGCCTGAGCAGCTGAACAACAAGCAAGCAGGAGGTGGGCCAAGGAGCTGGAAGACAAAGTTTGTGACTGCAGGCTCACAAGAAGAGGTGAGCTCTTGGGATCCTAGGGCAAGGCCACTGTGACCACTCATGACTACACAATTCTGTGAAGATCCTTCCTGGCTTTATGTGACTCCACTCTCCACCCTACATAAAAGGATCCAAATTAAACTAGCCCTGGCATTGATTTAACTGCAGATAAAACTTTTTAGAAAATTGCATTCTTTTGAAACTAATATAAACTGCAAATAAACTTTGGAAACAGAAGTAAAACTTTTTTTATTTGAGAAACTGAAAGTCTACTGCAGCTTTCTCAGGTGTGTAGAAAGATCAAATCCAAATCTCTCAACGGTGTTTATGCAATAATTTGAGGTGAGCATGATAACAATGGCTAATGTTTATAAAAGAATCACTTTCAAACTATTCAAACCCTGTTATCTTTACCATCTCATTTAGTTATTAAAATATCCCTCAAGAATATATTTACAAAAAAGTGCATAATGAAAATACTAAAAATATGTTATCCAGAAATTGTATCCAGTTCTTAGAGAAATACTAAAAGAGTGATCTCAAGATAGACTTGAAACTAGCTGCAAAACTGACCTAATATGATACCATATATATAATTTATTGATCTCTCTTTAAAATTTAATCTTTAAACCACCAAGTTTATATCTTTAGCATGAGGGATTTCATGCATGGTCCACCAATGAATTTATGTGTTGTTCTTAAATGTCTGTGATATATACTGAGATATTTATAGACAATCATTTAAGAATATCTTTTAAGTTATTTAAAGATGCTGATTATGGTGATAATGTTGGATGAGACAAAGTAAAAGCAGTCAATATTATATCCTGGAAATAACAGGAGCAAGCCATAGTTTTAAGGAGATTATGGTAGTTGGCCTACATTATATCAGCTTCAAAGGGTCCAGATACTGTTTCAGTTTGAACAATTACTATAACAATCTACTGTAAAGAAATAGTACTGTTACCTTATCCTAAAGTAATTCTAGTTGAAGTTTAAGATTTGAAACTGCTATTCTAAGCTGGTATGTGTTCATCTGGTATAGATGACATGTATTTGGTGTGCCAGCTTGTGTTTAATTTTGCGTATTACATGAACATAGAGACTACAATCATATTCCTTTCAGTGGGCGTTGTTTAATTGAGCCACAAACCTTGATTCACTTTGTTCTCCTTTTAGCATTCTTTCTTTTGTTATTAATTTTTTAAATTATATCACACAAATAAATAAACATCATTATAGAATACTCATACAAATGTCTTTATACTTTGTTATAGTTTATACCTTCCCCTACTGACCTATATCTTGTCACTTGCTCCTCACCAATTTCTTTCTTTCATATTTTCAACCTTTCTGTTTCCATATATATATATGTGTGTGTGTGTGTGTGTGTGTACGATTTTACATCCTTCATATGACAGATGACTGTTGTATTGATTTGACATAATAATGACCCGTTGTAACTCTCTTCCTGAAAACATGAGGATTTCAGGTTTTTATTATTTATATATAATTTTTTATTTTTCTTTTTATTTATTCTTTCCTCATATAACACATCCCAACCACAGCCTCTCCTTTCTCCACTCCCTGTGGACCAGCACAAAGAATGGAAACAGGCAACCTCAGGAGGTAGGAGGTTGGGGGGACCCTCCAGGATGTACCAGAGACCTGGGAGGTGAGAGACTCTCAGGACTCAATGGGAGAGACCTTAGATGAAATGCCCTACAGTGGAGAGAGGGAATTTGTAGAGTCCACCTCCAGCAGAAAGACAGGACATCAAGTGTGGGATTGGGTTGCCATCCCACAGTCAAAACTCTGAGCCATAATTGTTCCTGTCTGAAAGAACTGAAGGGATGGAAATAGAGAGGAGCCTGAGGAAAAGACGGTCCAGTGACAGGCCCAAAGTGGGATCCAGCTCGAGGGGAGGCCCCAAGGCCTGACACTAGTACTGAGGCTATGGAGTGCTCACTAAAAGGAGCTTATCATGACTGCCCTCCAAAAGACTCAACAAGCAGCTGAAAGAGTCAGATGCAGATATTTGCAACCAAGCAATGGACAGAAGCTGCTGTCCCCTATGGCTGAATTAGGGAAAAGCTGGAAGAAACTGAGGAGGTGGGCGACACTGTAGGAAGACCAGCAGTCTCAATTAACCTGAACCCCGGAGATTTCTCAGACACTGGACCAACAACCAAGCAGCATACACCAGCTGATATGAGGCCCCCAACACATACACAGCAGAGGACTTCCGGGTCTGGGTTCAAGTCAGAGAAGATGCATCTAACCCTCAAAAGACTGGAGGCCCTAGGGAGTTTAGAGGTCTGGTGGGGTGGTTGGTGAGAGGTGGGGTGGGGTGGGGACATACTCTTTGAGACAGGAGGGAGGGAAGGAAGTATGGGTTATGTAACAGTTGGAGGGTGGACCAGGAGGGGAATAAAATCTGGAGTATAGGAAGAAAGAAAGAAAGAAAGAAAGGAAGGAAGGAAGGAAGGAAGGAAGGAAGGAAGGAAGGAAAGAATTTTTAAAAAGAAGGAATTTTAAAAAAAAGAAAGAAAGAAAGAAAAAAAATCAGACCTTGGAGGGGCTATTAGCTGAACACAGCAGAACATTTTATGACTGAATAAGATTCTACTGTTTTTTACACAGTGGAATACTACTCAGCTATTAAAAACAATGACTTCATGAAATTCGCAGACAAATGGATGGAACTTGAAAATATCATCCTGAGCGAGGTAACGCAGTCACAAAAGAATGAAGATGGTATGTTCTCACTGGTAAGTGGTTATTAACCCAAAAGTTTGAAATACCCAAGAGTCACTTCACAGCAACAGTAGGGCTGAGTGTGAGTTCCCAGATGGAGGAGTTGGAGAAGGGACTGAAGGAGCTGAGGGAGTGTGCATCCCCAGGGAGACAGCAACAGTGGCAACTGGCCTGACCTCCCGATACTCCTGGAGACTGATCCACTAACCAAGGAATATACATGGAGGGACCCATGGCTCTGGCCACATGTGCAGCAGAGGAGGGTCTTGTTGGCCATCAGGGAGAGGAGAGGCCCTTGGGCCTAAAAGTGTTACATCACCCAGTAGAGGAGAATGCCAAGGAGGGAAGATGAGTGTGGATGGGTGGGTGGGTGGGAGAATACCCCCATAGTGGCAGGGGAAGGGGGGAGTAAATAGGGAGGTTCCAAAGGGAAGATCTGGAAAAGGGGAAATATTTGAAATGTAAATAAAGTAGGAAAAATAAAAAATAAATAAATAAAATAAAGATTCTACTGTTTATATGTATCATATTTTGTTTATTTGTTCATCTTTTGATGATCACTTTTGATGATTGTACTTCTTTCCTGTTGTCAACAATGCAGCAATAAATATGGTTGTACAAATTTCTCTGTGGCATGTTAACTTACGGTACCTTGGGTAGATATTCAAGCAAATTTACAGGACATTTCTTGTATAAGTATGCCTCATTAAGGTGACAGCCATCTTACCCAAGAACATTCAAAAGCATATAACACTAATTTCTCCTTAAGCTAGAGTAATGGTCGGAGAGCTTCAGAAAGGATATACAGACAGAGCCTGAATCAATACCTGAGATTATGTACAACCATGGTAATAAGTGTTTACATCCTCCAATAGCATGCTGCCCCCATTAATATTATTTCCTGAGAAGAAACCACACATTTTTGCCTTCAATGCATAGCACAGCATTTTAATATATTTCTACTAAGTTAGATTAATATTAATTGCATTATTTTCAGATAACCATAGTTCCCAAGGAACATCTGTACATTTTAGATTGTTCTATGGCCTCCACATACATGTGTAGTGCACCTGCATACATTCTCTCTCTCTCTCTCTCTCTCTCTCTCTGAATGTGTGTGTATATGTATGTATGTATATATGTGAGAGAGAGAGAGAGAGAGAGAGAGAGAGAAGAGATGAATTAAGTGGCCAGCACAGATAGAACAAAAAAGAAAGGATGCCAGCAGAGTAGACATTGTACATGCTGTGCAGTTGCTGCCTACCCCAACAAGGTATCCTCATCTATCCCCAGCTACCTATGAAACTGTCTACTTTCACCCATAAAAACAAAATAAACAAAACATACTTCAATGGAAGTGATCCTATAGGAAAAAAAAAGACTCTGCAAAATGAAAACCACATTTATTTGATGAAATAATTATTAAAAACCAAGTGTAATTTTGATTTAAATGCAATCCCAGAGATTCCAAAAGTAATACTGGATTAGTGAAAACTTCTGTAGCCTTCTCTGAAAATAAATCCACACTTCAGAGAAGCTATTAAAAGAGCTCACAAAATATAGATTACATAGCTAATACCACAGAAGGCAAGAGTGAGGAATTTACAGAGTAGTAATAAAAATCTCTAATAAGCAACTGTCGTTGAAAAGGCAGAAAAGACAATGGGGTTAATCACTGGACTATAAAATATAAAATATTTGCTAGAGTGGAAGCTAATTAATTGCATAAAGCTTTGGTATGGGTGATTGTGATGAGGATTAACAAAGTGTAGGAATTTATGCAAAATCTCAGTTCTGCCAGGTTAACTTCTTTTGAAAGAAGGCCAAAAAGATACCAGGACACTAAGGAGAGTTGAAGATGTTCTCAAGAAAGATTTGGTCACTCCCTTGATATGGGTGATACACATGTCCCCTGTTCCTTTTTATATAATAAGATATGGGGAGCAGAAAATTGAATGTTGGTTTATCCACCCCACAAGTTTTATTGACAGAGAGAATTGTAAAAATGTATCTTTGCTACTCCATAATCTATTCTTCATGCAAATGACAAAATCTGGTTCGGGATATCACCTTTGCACATCTTACTAAAATAATAGTTTCTAAGTTATTTTAATTCTGTCTGTGTAAAAACGCATGCATGCACACATGCAAGTGACTGCAGGTGCCCTGGAAGGCTAGAGGTGTCCAATTCCCCTGGAAAAACAGTTATGGATGGTTGTGAGCTGCCTAATGTGGGTACTAAGAATCAAACTATGTTGTCTGGAAGAGTAGTTCATGCTCTTAACTATATAGCCATTTTCCAGCCACAATCCTGAAACCACCAGACCATGTACATTTTTTTGTTTATTTAATTTTTAATTATTTTTTGAGAATTTCACACCTGAGCTTTGTCTTTTCTACCCTCTTCCCCCTCCAACTTCTCCCATGCCCATACGTACTCCCTCTCAAATTATTTTCTTCTTTAATCATTGCTGTTATATGTACATTACATATATGTAACCTACTGAATTCATGTTGTGGTGCTTATATGTGCATGTGTAGGACTGACCACTCAATATTTGTTAGGAGCCAGGGCCTCCACACTACCCTTGGGAACCTAACCTTTATACAGCCTTAGGCAAGTTTCTGAGTTTGTATAGCCTTAAAGCAGGTCTCTGAGAACCAGCCATGTTTATGCAAGATTAGCTGTCCCTTGCATCTCCGGAGGACAGGCTGACCCAAAATGTCCAGACACCAGACAGTAGTTGAGCCATTACAACGGGAAGGCCGCAAGCTTCCTCTCCCTCTCCCCTTGCCTATGATTTTTGCTTTATAAAATCTGCTTGTGTTAATAAAAAATAGACCTTGACAAAACTTTGCTTGGTCTCGCTCCTTTCTCTCACCCGTTTTCCTTTCAGGCTTGGTCTCCCTCGATCCCACCAATAACGAGGTCTCGCGGGACAGGACAGATATTGAATAGCCTGTTAGGGAGCATGTACTTAAAGGAGACAGATGCTCTCAGCAGCTATTAATTGCCTGTAACTCTTCTTCTAGGTGTCAGGCTTTAGGATATCTCCCTAATTCACATTAGATTATCAACTGGTATTATCACTGTACAGGTCTTGTTTAAGCAGACATATTGGGATTTCATGAGTGCAGTGTAACCTGCCATATACAAAGACACTATCTAGCAGCAAGTGTCTTAGGCCACTAGTTCTTACAGTCTCTTTGTCCCTTCTTCCTTGATGCTATCTAATTCTTAGGTATAGGGGTTGTGCTGTAGAGGTATAGTTAGGGTTGGAAACTCCCAATAGATCATGTTTTCATTTTTTGACCTTTATCTACCTCCAAAAAAATGAAAAAGAAAGAAAATAGAAAAGAAAGAGAAAAATTCATGTCAAGAAAAAATGGACGTGGGGCTGGCAAGATGGCTCAATGGTTAAGAAGGCTGACAGGTCTTCCAAAGAACCAGATTTGATTCCCAGTACACATAAGATGGCTAACAACCATCTGTAACTCCAGTTCCTGAAGATCTGATGCCCTTTTCTGGCCTTCCCTTGCAGTACACTCATG
Organism: Rhynchomys soricoides; assembly: GCA_019843965.1. Lineage (NCBI taxonomy): Eukaryota > Metazoa > Chordata > Mammalia > Rodentia > Muridae > Rhynchomys > Rhynchomys soricoides. The sequence goes on from JADRCH010000077.1 coordinate 8,348,388, forward strand.
TGGTACACAGATTCACATGCAGGCATATACATGCATACAAATAAATCTCAAATCACAGACATAGTTTAAGTACTAAGACATTCATAGCATGCTACCTATGTTGTAACAACATGCATGAGGTTAAAAGAAGGAAAGGATTATGTTAGCTCAAAGTTTCAGAGGTCTCAGTCTGTATTCATGAAGCCCCATTGCATTTGAGCCTGGTAGAATGTAGAACTTCCTGACTACCAGGTGGTAAAGGAGCATAGTTGCTCATTTCATGGCATGAAAGAAGCAAAAGGGCTCCTTGTCACTCTGATTTTCTTAGTAGGGATCACTAATAAGGATTCAAGGTCACATGCTTCCCAAGTAGGAAATAGGCCATTTTAATACAGACATCTACAAACATAATCCTGTGTTAACTCAGGAAAACACAGCACTCTACAAGCTGGTCCCCAGGTCCTTGTGCATCAGACAGTAACAGAATAGTATCTGTGATTCAGACATTCAGAAATCTGGGTGATCTTCCACTCTTTAGAGAAGACTGAAATCTTGTAGGAAAAAAATCAACAGAGAGACTGTGAGCTGAGAAATGTCAGGCTCATAGTGAGATCCTCAAACAGAAACGGCTCTTCCTGTAAGCAAAACCCATGTGCCAAGGAGAGCTTTAAACTGAAAAGGGTTAATCTCTGCCTACAGTACTCATCTAGAACTGAAAAGAAAGTCCTTTCTGAAATTTAGTCAATGTACAGGAAACCTGAAAGCTGAAAGTGAACACACATGGAGCAAGCAAAAACACATCCGCATGTTAACTCAGTTCTGAGCCACAGCAGTCTAACTATAGGACAGAAAGAGGGTGAAGGGGTTTGAGCTCAATTCAGGCATTTCTCAAAAGGTTTGTTTCCATGGAAGCCATTTTACTCCTATTTGTTCATGACTGCACTCAAGTATGAGAGTTTTAGGGAAAGTGGCATCTTTCAAAAAGGTGCTGGAAAAGATACTAACATCAAAGTAGCATTGGAGCATTCAAGATCATGGAAAAGAAAAGTTTTGAAAAGGCAAGGTTTCAGAGGAGTATTCACAGCAGAAAGCACTTCCATGAGCTATTGTCCAGTATCTACCACAAAACAAGAAACAATCTTGAAATCTTTAAAGAACTTGAAAATATACACTAAAATGCAAGGCCAAATGTAACTGCCCAAACAAAAAGCTACCAACTTTTAAAAGTCTCTGTCCACCAATCAAGTATTTCTACATATATGATCTAAAATGAAAACTGTACTTATAATAAAGACTAACATATACTCAGTCTTTACTGTATGGTAGGTGTTGTCTCAATTGCTTTACAGGTAGCTGGCATCATTGTTCCTATTTGCAAATGAAGAAAAAGGAAGTCAAGTGTATTGAAGCAAATTGCCCTTCATTGTAGAGCTAATGGGTGGCAGAGCAGAGTCCATCCAGGCATGCTGGCCTTACTCTGGAATAAAAACAAATAGAAATAGCATGGGCCTCAAATTGGACCAGTCATTGGTTGGCCACTTCCATAATTTCTGTACTACCATTACCTCAGCACATCTTAAAGGTAAGACAAATTGTAAGTCAAAGGTTATGTGGTTAGGTTCATGTCCCAGTATCACCTCTAGTACCCTTGACTGATACAAAAGATGGCCAGTTCAGGCTCTATATCCTCCATTGCTAAAAGAATTTGTTAGGGTTACTCTCAAACATTCCAGGGAGTTTCCTCTGCACTAGGTTTCTACTGAACTAGGTTTCTATGTCACCTCCTGAATCCCCCACCCCCCAATTCCAGTACTCTCTACCTCCAGTTCTCCTTCCCCACATCTGCTCCTCCTTGTTCCCATCCCCACCCACTCCCAGTCTACTCACAAAGTCTACTCTATTTCCTATTTCCAGGGAGATCCATTCTTCCAGCCTTGATATCTTCTTGTTACTTAGCCTCTCTGGGTCTATGGATTATAGCATGGTTATCCTCTACTTAACAGCTAATGTCCACTTATAAGGAGTAGATACCATGTTTGTCTTTCTTAGTCTGAAGCCCATGCCACAAGAGAGAGTCCATGCCTGACACTGCCTCGATAACTAGGAAGGAACCAGAGGCAGGACAGCCCAGAGACCAAAGATAAAACCAAACACAACTATTAAAAAAAAAGTTAAGGAAATTATTTATAATGATATTCTGCTATGTTTGTAGGTTGGTGACTAGCCCAATTGTCATCAGAGGGGTTTCATCCAGCAACTGATGGGAACAAATACAGAGACCCACAATCAAACACTAGACAGAGCCATGGGAATCCCTCAAAAGAGAGAGGAGGAAGATTGTAGGAGCAAGAAAGGTCAAGGACACTATTGAGAATTCAGGCCCACAGAATCAACTAAGCAGGCCTCATATAAGCTCACAAAGACTGAAGCAACAATCACAGATCCTGTATGGATCTGACCTAGGACTTCTGCGAATACCTTATGATTGTATAACTTGGTATTCTTGTGAGACTTCCAAGACTTGAAGTGGGGATCATCTCTGACTATTCTGCTGGCAATTATGACCCTTTTCCTTCTACTGGGCTGCCTCATCTGCCATAATGTGAGGATTTGTACCTAGTTTCATTATATCTTTTTATGCTATGTTTGGTTGATATCCCTGGGAGTCCTGATTTCATTTTTTTTTTTTTTTTGTGAAGGAAACAGGAAAGAATGGATCTTGGGGAACAGGGGAGATGGGGAAATCTGAGAGAAATAGAGGGGAAATCATGCTCTTGGTGTAAGGTATGAAAGAAAAATAAAATAAATAAATTTTAAAAATAAAAAGTTAGACACAAATGTGAGAAATTCATTTGTAGAAAAGAGGAAACAGAGAGCTGGAATGGCAATAAGAGGAGGTAGAGGATCAGAGAAATTTGTGGGCATTTTATACACTGTAAAGAAACAAATTGAATTAATTTTTGTAAAAAATAAAAAAAACTCAGGAGATTGAAGGTAGTATCTTTGTACATTTCAACTGTGCAAGTTGAAGATGATTCTGGTGGCCTCTGTTGGATAGGTCTACTCTGTGTAGGTGGCATGTGATCTCCCCATCTCCCCTAAAATTCTCAAGTGAAGAAAGTTGGAAATAAATGGAAATGCCAGAGACCTTCACTTCTTCACAGTGGACTCTTATTAAGATCTGGCCTACTCATCACCAGTGTGAATCTCTTGTACCAATGTGGGTCCCCCATCCCATCAGCTGTTGTGAGCTGGCAGTCTCAAAGTGTTGAGGAGTTGGGAGCAATGTATGACCAAGGAGACCACGGAATGTTTGAGAAGACAGCTCATGTATTGAAATAGCAAGGCTAGCTTATATATAGCTCAAGTCAGGGAGGAAGAGAGGGCACGGGAAGGAAGAGCTATAGTGTGGCAGGGGCCTTCCAATCATATTAGCTAGGTTAGCAGACTGCCTGTCACAAGCTTTCTGAGAAGCCAGTTCTCTGGTGTTAGAAACAGAATTCTAACTGGTTTTATCATTATGTAGTCTTTGTCTCTATGGAGTTGAATAGAACCAAGCCTGATTTGGTAAGAAAGCAGCCCCATTCCTCCTATGCTGAGAGATGTCAGTGGTATGGGCAACACTCTACCATCCCTTATCTGGTTTGGGAGCCCATATACCAGTTTGTTTAAAACTTTCAGAATTTAAATCTAAACTTCTTGGGACAAACCAAGAAGATGAACTCCTTAAATTGTACCAAAGGTACACGTAGGCTTGTCTTCATCTTGGAAATCAGGATGGGATTCAAGAAGTAAACTAATCTTGGAAAGGATTCCCTTTGTGATCCATTTCTACACATTGATTAGGACATCATACCACCCACCCTAATAAGGTCCACAGGCAACCATATGTCTTAGTAGGGACGTGGACTTCAGGTATCCATGGTTTCAAGTGTCTAGGAAGGTTATGTTGAAGCTCTTCCACAGTCTATAAGAAACAAGATACACAAATTTTTTCCAAGTAATTAAAGTAAGTCTCACAGCTCTGCATATAAACCTGACACCCATTGTGAACTAGGAAGAAAGAACATTTTGTTATAACAAATGAACAGAGGATCTAGGGCACTATTGTTATTGGTTGACAGGGTATCTAAATAAATCACTTTCAAGAAAGAGACATCAGAATCCACTGTAAAATGGTGCTGACCAAAATATTATAAAACATTGGAAAGCAGTACTATGCTTATACCAATAGTTTAGAAGTCTTGTGAAACAATAATTCTATGAATATACAAAGTTTCAGTAGGATGAAACTTTCTCCCTTTCTCCCTTCTAATTTTTTTGGTTAGTGCTCTTGTAGAGGATTAGATAATCCAGATAAAGAAATTTTAAAAAAGAAGGTTGAATGGCTCCTGCCATAGGAACCCAACCACCAACCACACTACCACCACCACTCAGGAGACCTGAAAGTCCCACAGAACAGTTCCTTGTAGCAGGAAAAGCTCACAAAGTCTTTGTCTGGAGAGGAAGGTCAAGTGTTAGCCTTCTTAACTGTTTATGGAAAGTATATTTATCTCTGCAGAGTTCCTTCTTCCCATTTGTCTGTCTGCTGGTGAGGTCTAACTCCTAACCCTCAGCTGTGCATGCTAACAGTTCCATACACCTCGCCTCCATGCAAGTGGAAACCAGGTGTTCAAATGTATGGGCCAAGGAGAACATTTCTCATTTAAATCACCACAGGGGAGTGAACGTGACCAAAAGACATACTATAGCATTCTCAACACATTCATAAAAATGCTCTTAAAAGATGAAATGAGATGTGGCCCTAAACATAAACAAACCAATCAAAATTCAATGAGTATAAAAAATGAGTCCAAGAATGCAAGGAAAGAACAAAATGATAAGCCGTGTGTTACTTCATTGAGCTCAAAACGAACCAAAGAATTTCAGTGAAAACTACAGAGTAGAAATAAGCAAGGTAAATGCTACAATGTCAGTAGAAAAAAAAAAATGAGTCTAGCTTCCTCCAGTTGATCACTTCCTTTCTGACTATACTGCACATAGGAAAAAATCTATTTTTACCAAATTCTGATAGAGATGTGTCTGAAATGTCTGACTTAAAATTCAGGCTGTGCAACATAGTGAAAATTCTTTTGGTGCAGGAGCAGGGTCAGGGACATCACAGAAACTTTGCAGACTTTCTTAGCAGGAGCAGAGGTGTATAGGTCAGCAAGGCTGTATGCTGCTGTTCAAGTTAAGATACAATGGACACACACACAAAAAATCCATGTTCCGGAATTATAAACCCAAGAAGATGAGAGCAAGTACTCCAAATAGGAGGCAGCAATTTGCAATTACATTGTTTCCCATGACAGTAATTCTACGTAGCAGACTCCAGATACTGGGTTTAGTTGCCTGTATCCCACACATTAAAACTGAAAGTCCTACATAGAAAAACCTTTGTTTTAAAAGTAGAAATTTTACAGATCTGGATTAATGACTATAATTATAGAAAATTATTGTAGCACTCATTGTTTTTTAATTAAACTTTATTTAATGCTGGCATTAATGTTCCTCATGTGTAACACAAGGTAATAAAGCCAGCTGATAAATAAACCCAAGAGCTGACTATTTGAAAAGCCAGTAAAAATAAGTAGTTCAAACTTAATAGTCTGACCATCAGGGACTCCAATGAAGCATTAGAGAAAGGATATAACTAAGTATGTGGGTACAGTTTACTTTCTAAACTATTTTTATTTTTTTAAATAAAAATATAATTCTGTCATTTCCCCCTCTTTCTTTTCCTCCTTCTGACATCCTCTATGTACCGCCCATCCCACTCTTTCTCAAATTCATGGCTTCTGGCCTCAGTTATTTTACACACATATTTATGTATTTATACTTTATATATACCTATATATGCTTTGCATATATACTCCTAAATATACACTCATCATGCTTGAAGCATAAGCTGAAGCTATAGACTTAGTAAATCAGAAGATCTAGGACTTTAACCAGTGTGACAGTCACCTACATCATCTGTGGACATAAGAGTCCCTAACAAAAATGTGTCTAGAGTTGTGCAGTCAAAAGACTAAGCTCTAGAAAAGTCCCAGGTGCATCTGGTGCAGCATGCGCTGCTGATACTGATGGTCTAGAAACTATACTTTAACAACCACCAATTTAAGTAAAGTGGAGCTATTTCCAGGAAAATATAAAAACATAAATGATTCGAAAAGCAAAAAAAAAAAAAAACACCAAAAGTACATTTTAAAGTTATTTTAACATGTTTCCCAAACTAGAGAACTCGCTAGCTGCATTATTTAAAATTACTAAGACACATATAATGCCTATGCCAAGGTAACAATTTCCAAGCATTAAAAATAGAAATTACAATGTTAGTGAGATAAATCAGTGAGTGAAAGTGCCTACAGCTATGCCTGACCATATGAGCTTGATCCCCAGAACCCACAGAAGAGAAGAAAAACAATTCCTGCCACCTGTCCTCTGACATCCACATATGTGCTGTCACATACACACACAAATACATAAGTAAATAAATAAAAGTAAAGTGATTTTTTTACGGAATACCATTTGGTTTATTTGGAAGCTAATAGAACTCAAATGTACAACATTGGGGTATCAGTGACATGAGTCTGCAGTTTGTTGGGATGCCAAGTTATAAATTAGCTAAAACCTACTATGCTTTCAGAAGGATGAGTTCTCCATCAGCCTGAACAGATTGGCAACATCATGGTCAGTCAGGACTACTGGCCTCACTCAGGTAGGAATGTGAGGAACAAAATTCAACCGAAAATTCTGATGAGCTGGTGAATAAAAATAAGCAACCATTTCAATATCATCCAGAGATGCAATACACTTTAATAATTGTACATCTATAATATAAATCAAATCAATCAGTTCAATCAAAAAAATCTGCCAAAACACCTATTTACATCCAAAATATCATAATCAAGAAATTGAAGGAAACCTGAACATGAATATCAATCTCAATTCAATGCCTGATTTCATTAGAGACAAGTTTGGGAGTTTTAAGTAATTCTTCAAAATCCAGAAGCTTTCATGAATCTTCCAAATTTGTTGGCAAGTCTTAAGGGTCAGTTCTACTAAGTGTGAAATACTTCTGTGGCTAGTGACATTATTTTATAGAAATATGATATACATATTATCTTGTTAGCAGGCTGAAGGGAATACACTCTAAGATCACTTAGGTGTAGTAAGGAAGTGTCAATAAACTACATTACTAAGAATTGTATTCTAAGGTAAGGTAGAGATTATTAGTGTGCAGTGATCTATCTTCACTTTAAAACTGTTAGAAAACTCATGTTGATAATTCTTCCCTCAAGTATAGAAGCACATGATTAAAATTACTTCCCATATGCTCTGCCATGCTCGTGACACTTAGCAAGAAGTGCTGACGATTCAGCATGTCTACCCAGGGTGTTCTATAGAATCTGTGAACTCATTTTCTAATTCACACATATTGAATCCTTCAATCACCCCTCTTGATGGGCTATTCCCTCTTCTAATTACTCTCAGAGAAAAGAAATGCTTTAATATTAATTTTAAGTTTCTTCTCTAGCAAAATCAGAATGCAGCAAATAATTGGCAATTCCCTATTGGCATGTAAGCAGACATTTCTCACTGTACTGACTTGACTGTGCTGACTCTTTCTGTGAGTTCACTTTGTAGTCCAGTCTTTTCCTATCAAGGTTATGTGGAAACACATTAACCAGCAAGCATCTTGAAAGAAAGGTGAATACTAAAGAAAGATGTGTTCATCCTTAATGCCCAATGCAACATTTAATATTTCACTAAATAGTACATTATTCCTCTAAAATATTTGGCTTACCTTTAAGCATTTTCTCCAAGAAGCATGTGCACCTGAATATAACTTGATTTTCTTCATGTGTTAAATTTTCCTCTGGAATGATTACTACAGGAAACTTATGAGTGTCTTTTGTCATTTTTGTTTGAGACTACTTACTCTCTCACAGAGAGAGAGAGAGAGAGAGAGAGAATTCTTACTCCAAGAAAATTAATACTATTAATCAACAATTAAGGAATCAGTCCTTTTGACACAGAAAAGGAAGTTGCTAACAAGGTCTGTAATGCTATGCTCAAGGATGGGGAAGGTCCAAGCATGTAAGGGATTCTTGCCTATGCTGAGAAGCCTGGCCCTGTTGCACAAGAGAAGAGCAAGTAGACCATAGAGACAATCCTCAGCACTCAAACATGGCTAAGCCACCAATCAAATGCCAGAAATGGCCCACTTCTTGATGTATGAAAAAAGCAAAAGAAATCTATCACTTATTGTTATTTACTAGATGATGAGTAAGACAGCTCCTGGAGATGGAGAGATGGTTCAGTGGGTTAAGAATGCTTCCTGCTCAGACCAGAGGACCTGAGTTCAAATCCTCAGCACCCATATAAAATAAAAAAAGTTGTACATGGACACACATGAATATAACCCTAGAGTTGCACTTGGATTTCTGGGGCATGGAACCAGCCTACTTACAAGTTCACCAAAAGATTATGTCTCAGGAGAATAATGTAGAGAGTGATGGAGCAAGACACCAATGTAATCTGGTTTCTATGAGCACGTACGCAAGCATTCATAATCTCACAGATGTGTATCACACACACACACAAACACACACACACACAAGGAAGGAGCATTTCCTTAAAATCTAAAGCATATCTAACTGACATGGCTCCTCTGTTTATGAAATTAAATTTAAAATTTGTTAAAGAATTTCAGTTTTCAATAATCACGAGGCAGAGTATTTTGGCCCTTCGGGCATTTGCCCCAGGTTCCTGATGTCCATATTACATAATGGGCTGTCTTTTTTTTTTTACAACTTGGCTGTTACTAAAGAATCTGCTGGTTCTCATCATGTATTCACTGAGCATAGGATTCAAACAGACCAAGATAAATACAGCCCCTCAAACTTTGGCAGCTCCTTGCAAACAAAAATATGAAAAGGACAAAGTAACCAAGGAAGCAAACAGTGAGAGCAACCACATGAGGAAGAGCACCAGGGCTGAACACACACAACTGAAGCAGTTAGTCACCACCAACACACTCCCACCCCTCCTGGCGGAAAGAGCTCAGCTAACACTCATCCAGCTCTGTGCTTTAAAACAGAGAGAATGCATTTTGAAACCTTACAAAAACTTAGATTTTTTTTTAACCAAATGATCACACAGCTTTTACCAGAGCTGAATTCCTGCTTGCTAGCATTTTGAATAAAAATTTAAACATGGACAGAATATGTCACAGAAAATGCTATGAAGCTGCAATAAATCATTCTGAAGGCACAATTCATAAAAATCTGCTTACGTGAGCATTATGTCAGTAATTTAGCTGTGGCTCTACTCCTTGACAGGTACATACTATTGAATGCATGAGTCTGAGATGCAAAATAAAGACTTACCCTGGTACTAATCAAGTCTGCTCAGCATTAAATAGGACAGCATCACAAGAAACCAACCACAGTGATGCTGATTAATACAAATTGTCTAAATCATGAGCCATGAGAACATTGTTTCCCAATGAGTAGGCTCTTTGTCTTAGGAAAGTTGGGCAAAAGAAATTGCTAAGTATCATGTATATTTTATGTATGCAAACTCTTTAATCATAAAAGTTGTTTTAACATGAACTCAAGGTTTTGGAGTAACATGGTAGTACTCATTGGAAATGGTGTAAAAGTACATCTGAGAAAAATGGATGAATGTAATCATGACAGGCACTAGTACTGTGTGACTAGGCCACTCTGCTCCTATGGACTACTAGACTAGCCAATGGTCATTTGCTGTGTACTGCAGCAAAATTCTCAGATTAACCGATAATTGCCAGCATTGGTTTGTTCAGTGAACTGCTCACAAGAGGAACACCATTGTATCAGAGAGGACAGTTATGGATGGTTAAAAATAGGGTTGGGGGCCTATCAGAGTAGAGTATGCACAAAACTGAAAGTGCTTAACAGAAGCATGGCTGAAGAACCTGAACACAAGATATCTAGCAGGAGGAAAACAGTCTTCCTTTCTGATCGTTACCTGGGCAAGCAATGAAACCCAGCACAGTACCCTGCTGTCAAAGCACTTTAGGTAAGCAGGCCATCAGAGGCTGGATTACAGAATGCTGGGACAAGTCCAGTCTCAGTTCACAAGGGATTATAACTCTGTAAGAGGAGAGAGGACAGGTGAGATTCTGGCCAGGAAATTCAGGAAAAAGGTTGTCCAAACAAACAGAAACCCTTCTCCTTTGGAAGGCACACAGACTTGTCTGACCACTTAGTTTCACAATCCTCTCTCCTCAACTCCAACATCTGAAGACTAATCAAGTAGCCTAGGGAGGGGGGGGACCAACAATGCCATGAGGAAAAACTTCTGACTGGTACGACCTTCTAATTGTGTCATTGGTCATTTTATTTCTTCAACTTTTAGTTGTTTAGAGGTTTTTTTAGTTTTTTATTAGTATTTAAATTTTGACACTTTACTTATTAAACTACTATTTTTTAACTTCTGTCTTACCAGAAAAAACAAATAAACAAACAAACAAGCCACTTTATGGTTATCCCGTACTTAGATATACTCATAGGAAGAAATGAGAGCAAAGTGGTAAAAAGGGTAAATAAAAATGTCCACAGGAAAGGAGAACAGGGGGATTTATGGATGGAATCTATAAACCCTTTAAAGAAGATCTAAGACAATCCTTCTCAAACCGTCCCATAAAATTTAAAAGGAATGAACATTGTGAAATTCATTATATAAAGCCAGCACTATTTTGATATCAAAACCATACAAAGATGTTGTGGGTTTCCTTGATGTTGTTTGTATTCTGATGTTAATTCGGCTTCCACAAGAATCTAGCAGTCGATCATGTACTCAGGGGATCCCCTGTGAATCTTTTCCCCACTTTAACTGGTCAAATAAAGGCTAGAGCCTGTGTTTGGGCAGTGGAAGGACAAGGTGGAATGGGAGGTCTTGGAGAGAGGGGACAGGTAGGAGGAGAAAGAGAAGAAGGAAGGAGAAAGGGCAGAGGAAGAGGAGAAAGCAAAGATGGAGCAGAACCTCATGCCCAGGAGAAATTGCAAGTAGCAAAGGGTCTCATAGCTGGGGAATTAGTATAGTACTATATCTGCACAATCTAGGCATATCGCTTATAAAGATAATAACTGGATTGTGTGTTTTTATACAGGCTTATTAGAGTTGGAAATTACTGCAACACAAGACTTAAAAAAAAAAAAAAAGCCGCAGACCAATTTTCTTGATTAACATACTTGCAAAAGTTCTCAAAGAAATACTTACAAACCAAATTCAATCCTACTTAAGAATATTACACATCCAGTATGGCTTTATCTAAGGGGTACAAAGCTAGCTCAAACAAAATCACTCAGGTCAGGTGGCCCCACACCTTGCCAGAGAAGTCTGGGAGAGCTGACAGGCAGACACATTCAGCTACCACTCAGGCCCAGAGCCAAGGCTTTGAATTGGCCCACACCATCTATGAACTCCTGGAGCATGTGAAGGGGTCAGCCCTACAGAACTAAAGCCGCAGGATCTCCAGGACACAAGGAACAACAGGGTATCCAAGATGAGTCATTGTGAGGATCCAGTGTTGATAATGTAGCAGAAGCAGGAGGGGAGGCCTTGAACAGGACAAAGGACTCACTGCCAAGAACATTTGCAAGTGAAGCTGTTTAGACAAAAGCCTGACACACCAGGTCACACATTGTTGCTTCCAAGGCAGGTGAGATGTTTTGTTGTTGTTGTTGTTGTTCTTTGTTTTGTATGTTTTTGGTTAGAGGAGGAAGTTTTAAGGGTGGAGGACAGAGATGGGTGTTGGGAAGATGAGTGGGACTGACCTGCATGAAGTGAAATTCACAAAGAATCAATTTTAAAAGTCATCAATAAAATGTACGTCCTGAACATCAGGAGCAGGGGATATCCCAAAAGCTGTTGCCTGTCTGTGGAGTATGTTCTTCGAGCTGGACTGCCTTGTGTGGTCTCAGTGGGAGAGGATGCTCCTAACCTCACAGAGAATTGATGTGCCAAGGTCAGGGGACACCCAGGAAGCCTCCACCTGCTCAGAAGAGATAGGGAGGGGGAAGGGGGCAGGGCGAAGGGGGAAGGATTGAGGGAAGGGTGCCTGGGAGGGGCAGTGAGCAAGATGTAAAATGAGTACGGAAAATAAAAAACAAATAAATAAATAAAAGTTATAAATAAAACATTAAGTAATTTCAAAAAATAAACAGAAAACTAAAAATGAATGACATCACTTCTCTCCCCTTCCTTTCCTCTTTCCAAACTCTCCCAGTTACCCTCCCTTGAACCCCTTCTATGTCCCTTCCACTCTCAAGTTAATACTAGTTCAAACTTTCTTTTCCTTTATTATTTTTATGTGTGTGTGTATGATATATAAATAGAACAATCTCTGTCCTTTTTTGTCATATGTATGTGAGTGCAAGGCTGACCATTCTGCATTGGAACACCAATAAGGAGCTCATCCTTGGGAGAGCCTAATTCTCTTGCTCCCTGTAATCACTAGTTGCCTGTAGTTCTTTATCTAGCTGTGAAAGCTTGTGAAATTTGCCCCTTCCACATTAACATGTCTATTAATAATGTCATTGTTCTGCTCTTGTTTATGCAGCCATTTCTAGGAGAGACTGCTTCACGACAGATTTCCCAGTGTCCTGGCTTTTACCATCTTTCTTCCCCTCTAACTGTGACAACAATACAGACTATAGATGAAGGCCTTAGCTGCTGCCCCTCAGGAGTCGAAGGTGGCTTCCTATTGCTGAAGACAATGCACAGTTAGGTCACATGGCTCTGATGACTCAAGCTGAATCTGACCTGAAAGCCTTTTTTCCTATGGTCTAGCTGCCATGGTTCCAGAAAACACTATGCAAGCTGCCAGGGAAGGAAGCAATTAAACAGTCCTACTCAGCCATAACACCTATGAACCAAACAAATACAGCATGGCAAGATACATATAAAGGGACAATAAGTGGCACTCAACAGTTGGTTGCAACAAACAGCTGTCTTGTTGAACTAAAGGCCACTTAACAGGAAGGAAATCCTGTATGGTATTCAAAACCTAGCTAGTTTGCCAGGACTAATGAGGTCATGGATCTTAAAAAAGAATCTATTACCACCACTTTGGTGAACCAACATAACTCTGTGCTACATTCTAAATCTTATCCTTACATCCATATATAAGCTGTTATCCCTCATCAAAGAAGCCTCTCTGACAGCAAATGGAGGCACTCAGATAAGGTGGCCCCACACCTTGCCAGGGAAGTTTGGGAGAGCTGGCAGGCAGACTGTCACAGAAAAGTACAACTGAACACAATGCAGAGATCAACAGAGCATGGAGAGCCCAGTTCCAGTGGATATATCAACATCACAGCTCCTGCTTCTATGGCTCAGTGAACTACACTTTTTACTCATTTAGAAGACCCTCTTCTTAGAACTTTGGTATTGTAGATTGATAAAAGGCTATTGCATGGTGTGTGTGTGTGTGTGTGTGTGTGTGTGTGTGTGTGTGTGTGTGTTGTACATTGTTTCATAAAGCTTTTGACATTCTTAGATGGTTAGTGTCATGCTCCCTATATTTTTATATAAGAAAACTATTGTTTGCAGGGATCAAGTTTCTTGCCCAAGGTGAAACACATGTCCGAGTGGCAGCACCGTGGCTGGGGACCAGGTTTTGAGGGAGCAGCTTGGCAATGAAAATGAAAGTTCCTGCAGATCAAGCTGTGAGCAATAAGGAAAAATAGCTTGTCTTGCCTCCATCTCTACAATTGGCTGCATGGGGACTGCCTTTGCATGTGTTCTATCTCTTCAGTACCTACACAGAACAAAATGAAATTGGACTTCTGCCTAGAACTATAGTTTCACTCCAAAGTGTCAAAGATTACAGATTTCTCCACCCGCATCAACTTGCCAGGCTTTTAATTAGAGGGAGAGTCCCATACTCTATTTCAAAGCTAAACTTTAAAGGAGGAACAGAATCTTACCAGAAAATGAATTCATTCTGCTTGAACTTTGCTGAGAACTGACTGGCTTGAGCAAATATTGATATATTTTACCCATTTAAAAAAAAAACTTTCTCCTTTCTTGTGTATGTTCAAGGATAGACTGAACTTTCAGTTGATCATAACAGGTCTGTACTCATTTTCAAAGGGTTTTAGAATCATATATATACAACGATCTAGTGAAAAGCTTTGGTTGATGACTTATTATTTGCTGTTTAAAATTCAAAGCTCCAAATTTGCATAGAGTAACATAAGTAGCTATGATCCCTGTACCCTCAACAAGGAGATGGGAGGCTATAAGACCTGAGAACAGAGAAAACAACTTGGGTCAGCTAGCCTGTCTTGGGCAGAAGCAAGAAGAGCTATCTTCAGAGCCTATATGTCCCTGAGACAGAACTGACCTGAAGTCCTCATCCCTAAGGACTAACTTTCATAATACCAAATGGCACTATGTCAGTTCCTAACAAAGAGAAGCAACCCACAATCCTACCCAGCTATGATGCCCATGAACCACAACAATGACCAGCATGGCACAATATCACTAAGAGCACAGGGACACACATACCGTGGTGATATACCAAAATCTTTTAAATTGGACTTAAGGCCTGCTCAACAAGAAGAAAACCATGCCTAGTATGGAACTTTGACCTAGGGTTAGAGAAGTCATGGATCTTGAAGGAGAAACAACCACTATTACATAAAACTAGCATAATCCCTAACTACAGTCTAAATAGCTGTTCTTATACCCACAGATAAGTATAGTTCTCACCACTCATCAAAGAATCATCTCTGCAAGAGATAGAGACAGAAAACTACAACCAAGCAAAATGCAGAATTGTGGAGCTCAGTCCCAATGGATACATCTTAAAAACAACTCCTACACCTAAGGCTCACTGTGGAAGGGGTGGTGGGAAGATTGTAAGAGCCAGAGCACCGGGGAGTTTACTGTTACATTGGTCTCCGACTAATGTCAGAATATACAAACATAAGTTACACCAACATGACTTCCTAAACATGAGGTAAACAATGACAACAACAACATGCATGCCAAGGTAAGTGGGCAGGTAAGGTAAGGGCAGGCATGGCAAGGTAAGTGGGAAAGATTTCAAGACCACAACTGTATTAAAAAAAAAAAAACTATAAGCAACTAAGAAATGCTAGAGAAATAGTCTTACCCAAGGAAGAGCATACCTTATCCAGTACCAAATGGTCACCCTTGAAAGCATACATACAAGTAACATTACAAAGACTGAGTGGGTTATGCTTAGGATATATATATATATATATATATATATATATATCCACGTAACAACAATTAAGAATAAAGAGTCCATCCATTTGAAAGACGAGAAGGGGAGAGAAATACTGTAATTATATTATAATCTCAAAAATTAAAGCAAAAAACAGACAGACCACATCTCAAACAATGAGAAAAGAGATGGATCAATTCCCAAAGGCTGTCTTTACCTACACATGAACACATCAGAATGCATGACACACAAGAACATGCACATGCGTGCACGCACACTCACACACACACACACACACACACACACACATACACACACACTTAATTTTAAAATGAAAAAAGACTAAACTTCAAGAGTAAGTACCTTGAAAGCATAGCAGTCTACACCGCTTCTCTCTAACAAGTTGGAGCTTACGCCTTCCAGCTAACCAAATGAGATGCATCAGTTCTGCAACATAATGTTTATGTCTTCTGATCTTACATCTTACTAAACTATGAGTTAGCAAGGTTTAATCTGTGGGCTTTGATTGAGCATATTTTTATAAAAATACATTTCAACTACAAACATTATCTATGCAGCTCCTCAGAAGTAGGTTTGCTAATAGAAGCACTATCGTGACATTCCGTGTTTGCCATTTTCAGTATTTCCACAGACTGTTCCTACTTGCATGTTTATAGCATAACAGTATTTGGTGGCCTATGGATACTTAAAAGACTTTTGTAATTTTAACCAACTGAAGACATGCCCACCTTCTCAACAGATTTTCTGAATAGTAGGTTTAACCTATGAGTCATACCAAATATTTTTCATTGTGGAATACAATTCACAGTTTTGTGTTACAAGTCATGAAATATCACCCACAAAGAAGAATTTTCACTGCCCTGCACAGTTCATGCCTCCAGATCAATCTACTTGTTTTACATTGTGTCCTCAGCCACATGTCCACAAGGAGACTGCAAAATGAGTTCAGTACAGTGATGTGATCCAGTATAACTCCTCAAAAGCTTAGACCCCCAGAAGAGAATCTGAACTTAGATGCCTGCCATGACCTGGAGTCATGGCAGTCACCTGGAGTAGCCAGGGAAGTAAAGCTTCACTCCAGGCAAACAAGCATAGAAGAACCTAATTTCAGGCTTAAAATTAAGAGGACATTGTCTTTATCAAGAAGGGTTAACCTATTAGATGAATGGATAGTGAAAATGTTATACATATATGCAATGGAATTTTGTTCATTCATGAAGGAAATGAAGTCTATAGGAAAATGGGTAGAACTTGAAAATAGTATTTTAAATGAGGTAATACAGACCCAGAAAAACAAATACCATATGTTTTCATTCATATGCAGATCCTCTTAGTCACTATTAAATATGTATATCCAGGCAGGAGAAAATGAAGGCAAAGGCCAGGAAACCCCATTCCCGTGGCTGGAAACAGGAGCTCTAAACAGGGTGGGTAGAGATGGAGTAGAGTGAAAGGTGGCAACACAGGGAACAAAGGGTAGAGTGAGGAAGGAAAACTAAGAGGGAGGGAGGGGAGGGAAGGGAACAGAAGGGATGGGAGATAAGAGGAAGAGAGGGCAAATATGTATGAAAATCCCCTGCAAAAACCTGGTACTGTGTAAGCGACTTTTAAAAAAACATTAGCCTATTGCTCTTGTCTTTTTTTGCTGTATTTGTTTGCTTCAGTTGATACACTGTATCACTCTCTTACCCCCGACTGGCCTGAAACTTGCAACATTCCTCCTGGCTCCACCTCCAAAGTGTTGGGATTATGGGTATGAGCTTCATCACATCTGAACACATCTTTACACACACACACACACACACACACACACACACACACACATGAGCACACATTTCATTCTGCAAATACCCTTAGTTATCCTTCAGAACTCAGTTCATCACTCTGACTAAAACCTTCCCAAAGCTATGCTGTGTATCCATTCCAGTTGTCCCCAGTTCACCACTGTGACAACACAGCATCTACCACAATAAATTTTGTCAATTTCTCTTACCTGCCCTTCTCTCCTAGATTGCAATCTCTTTGAAAGAGAAGCCATATCTTTTTTTCATCTTTCTACCATCTTTGTGTGTCTGATACATAATAGTGTCTGGAATTTAGAAGGTCCCTAAATCTTTATTGAGAGGTGTGGTTTATCACACATTTTCATCCAGAAAGCTACATAAGAATCCTAGTGACCCAAACCATTTCATTCCAGGGTCTCTATGGAAAGGAACTTGGTTCTTCACAACCAAAGTTCCAACAATCATATTTATGACTCTAACCATGACTGATGTGCATAGAGGTATCATGATCTTCCATCTGAACACTGTCCACTTTCTCAGAACATTGTTGATGAGATTCTTCTGCCGCCATGGTACCTCTCCCTCTAGTCCTTCTACTGTAGTTAACAACATGGCCATTGGCCTTGCTTCTTATTAGAGACCTAAGACTCCTCTGTGGTACCCTCCCTACTCATCGCTACTCTTGTTCAATCCCACATCCCATCCTGTCTACTCAACTGTTGAGTCTTTCTAATTTCCTTTATCTCAACTGCTATTTCTATTTGTATCCCCCAAACTTATGTGTTAAAATCCCAATCCCTAAGTACTGACTTTAGGAGATAGTCTTTTTAAATAGATGTATTGTTATTCTTTGATAAATTCCTCATGTCTGTAATCCATTCTGCTATTGTTCACTGGCATCACCTTCTCCCATGACATCCTGCAGTCATTGAACCCCTTCCTCCTCACGAGTTCCTCTTTTACTGCCATGTTTCTTTTTTTATCACTTATTGGTGAGGAACATAAGAACCACGGAGAACTAAGGAGATGGGAGGACAGCGTGTGGCAGTCCAAACTTCACCGATTATTCTAGAAATCAAGCTCAGGTCGTTAGGCTTGGTGGAGATGGTCTTACCTACTGAGTCATCTTGACAACCTAAAGGCTGTGTGTGTGTGTGTGTGTGTGTGTGTGTGTGTTGATTCCTTAGGATTTTAGTGGTCTTTGTGAGTCTTGTCTTTTCCCCTCGGTGCTGAGGATGGAACACATAGCCTAGTTCTTGGTAGGTGAGATCTCTACCACTGAGCTAAATCTTCAACCACCATGTCTTTTTAATTAGTTGTTGATAGGATTGTGGATGTGAATTACTGAAGGATGAGCAACTTAAGAGTAGCAACAACAATGAAGAAAAATGAGCCCCCATCCCCGACCATCAGTAACTGCCAATAGCTCCTTAGTCAGGGTTGGCCCCTCATGGGCTGCTCAGAGATGAAGTCTTTTCAGAGCAAATTAATGAGGACAAAATCCTCATAACAGAAATCAGTGCAGCTGTGCAAGAGGCCTAGGGGAGACTATCGGCCCTTTCTACCATGTAAGTATGCATCTGGAAGCTGCCAGTGTGAGGAATGGACCCTTATCAGAGTCAAAATCGGCCAGCACCTTATCACATACTGTAATCTGAAAACTTCTTAGATGTTTTCCTTCACTCTAATCCATCATCCCTGTAGGACTGTTCCATCATAGTAATTCATCCCTGCTTAAGTGTCATTCTGATACTGGGTTGTGGTGGTAAATTAGACAGTCCTTGCTTTGTGTAGCCACAGTTAATCACTAAGCCTTTAGATATATGTGTGGGCCCTTTAGTGATAGAACAGCCGTCTGCCCTCTGTCCCTGTCTCTCCATTCCTCACATTTTCCCTCTTCACGGTCATTCTACTTCACATCTGCTCATTCATCTTTCATGTCTTCTGTTCACACTCGTCTGCTCTCATACGCAGGCATTTTATCCTTTCTCAGAAAATGATGCCTTCACGGATGAATTTCCCCTGCCTAAGAGCCGCTCTTATTCCTATCCTCCCTCACCATCTGGTCTCCACATTCCTCAGACACAATCTCAATGTCATCTCTTCTGAAGCTTTCCTAGTACATTATCTTTCTTATTTCATGTTTCCAGAGGATTCCATCCCGTTTCTATGACTGAATTCAGCATGCTGCTCTCTACTGTAATTTTGAATATGTGGCTGTCTGTCTTAGCTGATTTGACAGTAAATTTTTCCAGAAGAGACTTAATTTTCCTTGTGTATGCACAGGATGGAGAACACTTCATTATAAGGTAAAACTTGGAAATGATGATGAAAAACTGAATGAAAGGAACAAGGAACCACAGTGTTTGTCCCATCTTTCTTATCCAAACTCGGGTACCGAAAGCAGAAAGAATAAAAGCTAGCTCTCCTGATTCTTTTTAACTTGCTGGTTAGCATACAAGGAATTGGGTCTCAAGATGACTCTTCAGATTCATCGTTATCCTTACTTATCAATCCCTTCCCCCTACTCCTATCATCCCCTTTCCTTTGCCCATCACCTTCCGTAACTCAAAAAGGTTCTCCACACTATTTTCATGACACACATACTCCATTACATTCTACCGTTCCTCCCTCTCTCTTCAGACTCCTTCTCCCCAGCCCACACAGTTCTTACCTAGTTTCATGCCACACACACAAGCACACACATACACACACACTCATACACACGTGCACACACATATACACACGCATGCACACACACACACACACACACACACACACTTAAATCTAGGTTTCGCATCTGAAAGAAAATGGGACATTTGTGTGGGTCTGACATACTTTGATAACATAATAGTCTCTGGCTGCATCTATTTTCTTTCAAATGTCTTAATTTTACTCTTCACAGCTGAACACAACCCAGTTCTGTTCATGTATCATTAGTTTCCTATTCTACCTTTTTGTTTAGGGACATCTAGTTTCCATATCTTGACAACTGTATAGTAGACAGCCATAAATATACATGAATTATCTCTGTGATAAGCTCAAAACCTTTCGGACGTATGCCTAGGAAGAGTATAGCTGGATCATAGGATGCCCTTTACTTCATAATTCCCATCAGTTCATGGCATATCTGGATGTTTAAAACTTATCCTCTGCTACTTGAGAGTTTATTTTTTTACTACTACTACTACTACTAATAATAATAATAATAATAATAATAATAATAATAATGCATTTCTCTCCATTATGCAATGTAAGGCAATAAACTGAAAATGAAAACCATGCCTTTCAAGACGGTAAGGGCCAACTGAATAGTGTCCTGTTTCATTCTGTCAGTTTGACAGAGAGCAGAATCATCTGAGAAGAAAGGCTTGAGTTAGGAATTTCAGACTAGCCTGTGGGCACATATTGAAAGATCATCTTAGCTATTCATTAATGCAAAAGGATCCAGCTCACTGTGCACAGCACCATCTTCAGGCACTTGGACATAAGTTATATAAGGTATCTAGCTAAGTATGAGCCTGCAAACAAGCCAGCAAGCACCTTTCTTCCATGCTTTCCCCTGTACTCCTTTAGCTATAAGTTAGTCCCTGTCAAAGATAAAACTGCCTTCAATAACAAGAAGTCCATCATTCAGGTTTCTGCATTGAGCTCCTGCCTTGACTTCTGTCAATGATGAAGGGTAATCCAGATGTATGTGATGAAATACTTTCTTTTCTCTCCTAAGGTGGTTTTGGTCATTATGTTTATCACTGCTAACAGACAAGAAACTAGAACGTATGATGAAATGTATGCTCACCTTTCTTAGCAGCCCCTAGCCAAGCAAGTAGAAGAATCAAAGATGTTACTTTCCTTAATTCTTATGTGCATCATCTTCAAAGTGAGCTGAATAGACCTTGGCACTTTCCAGTCTGATCCTCAATAACAGTACTGTGTTGCCTAGAATTGACAGAAATGCTACCAACACATAAGAATAAATACAAGAATTACAGTTGGGAGAAACTTGCCCAGGGATACCTTGACGCAGAGGCAAGATGACTGAAGAGAAGGAAATCTGAACAATGCTAAAGAATTCTGGCTGAAGAATATGACTGTTCCAAGTGTGCACAGGAGAAAATACAATGAGAGGCTGGATGCTTTACAGTGTCACACACAAAAAAATGTAACTCTTATGAAGCTCCATTGAACGACACAGAAGGCAAAGTATTTAAAAGGCTTGTTTTATCAGTGTAAATGATAAATAAATGTGTGTTTCTTTGCATAATGTATCATAAAACAATGCATAGTAGGTAGAAGAATAAGAAGTTTTTCCAAAAAAAGAAGGCACTTAGTGTGAGGGGTTTCAAAGGAGCCATTAATAATCATTCTCTATGCCTTTCTAATTGGCTTAATGAATAAGTATAAAATATTTAGATCAAAAATCATCTCCATATTTGCCTAAAATACCTTGTGTGTGTATGTGTGTGTGTGTGTGTGTGTGTGTGTGTGTGTGTATACCCATGCACTGGGCCTGGGCTCTTTTTCTTCACTAATGCACAAGTAGCTAAATGAAGAAAAAAACATTAGAAGTGTATCTAGTCATGGAGCCAACTATATTTGTCTATAATCTCAAGAATTTGCTGCATACCTAACCATTTCTGGGTTGAATATTCCAACCTGAAGAAGCTCCTCTTCTGGTTGGTTTGAGTCTCAGGCCTTCGTCTCCTCCGTGTCATGTTCTGTTCTCCTGACAGCTGCTATGTTTTGCTACTCTGTTGGTTTCTAAGCTGCTCTGCCTGTGACTGTCTGTCTAAGACAGGAGGGGTGGAGAGAAGATGAAGGCAGTGGAGCAGAGCAGGCCAGCTGTCAGAAGAAGGCCTGTGGCTGTAGGAGGTGAGAAGTACACCCTTGAGTTGCAGAGGGTACTGCCAGAATGGAAACAGAACACACGCAAAAGAGAAGGCAGAGGAATCGAGTCCACGTATGAGCTCACTCTCCTGATTGTGTTCTAGCCAACCTCTCAATAGGGGATTTCCATTCTGACTTAGTCAGAGAAAAATTAGTCTTTAAAAACAGCAAGGGGAACAAAATGATTTACAGGGAGACATGTTTAATGAAACTCGAGAAAAGGTCAACCAAATAAAAAGTGAGAAGAGAAAATGTTTCTTTCTATCTAGCCAATAAATGTTAATTATTGCAATAGGCCTCAATAGATAATAAAATGCAATCAACATATTTCACAGATAGCTTGCAAGGAATTTAAATTCCAAGTACATTTAAAGGAACTTGAGAAGGACTCCATGGTAGACTATGTACCTAACACGAACAAGGTCCTTGGCTTATCTTCAGCACTACATAATCGGTATAGGGAAAGTCAGCCTTTAAAATCAGTATTATAAGAGCTAATAATATAGCTCAGGAGAATAGCCTTTCCTTCCCAGGTTTAATCCCCCAAGCCAATAAATAAATAAATACATTCCAGATGATTTTTCAGTGAAAATGATTATTAATATGCATATTAGTTTCAAAAATATAGAAGGGTACAATATTGAGAAAACGTTCCAAATTCTTCTGATCACACATGATACCTATCCTAAATTTACATTTTAATTTTGACCTACAATATGTTCTAGTGAAGAAGATAAAGAAAACTAAAGCATGATCTTGATCAATGACCTATGAATTTTCTTAACTGCACATTAGTTACCTTTTAAGAGATTCACTTTCATGTCCTAATCCATCACAGGAAATTCCATTGATTAAGTCCAAAAGTGAACTGGGCTTTCCTTTCATGAGTTTACTGTGTGGCAAATGTATCTGCTTAGGTTTAAAATAATCACCAAGCAGAAAATTGTAGCAGCTCTTCTATCAAAGCAGCAGAAGCAGGCTGATAAATTAGAAATGGAAGATGAGAAGAATTAATTGGTATTGAACATGAAAGGAAAATTTTAGTTCTTAAACTATGCTGTAATCTCTTCAACACTTTAATTAAACTCTCTCAAGGTTTAAAATCTTAAAATTCATTTTAAATGTAACCACTTGCCAACACGATTTACTCAAGATGTCAGTTTCCTACTCTCAAGAATTTAATTTAGAACTGATAGATTCGAGTCATCATTCCTCTGATGAGATTTTTAAAGCTGACTCTTGGGAAACTTCACTTTATAAAACAAATGGCCTTCCCCACTTCAGGTGTGAGTAAACTGGTAAAGCTATCTACATGAACAGCTTTGTGTGGCTAGAGAAAAGTGAACAGAAACATGGCCTGTGATCCAGGCTTTCCTCACCAAAAATCAAAGGAGAAACCCCTGATCATAAACTACTGGAAACACTGGAACATAGGGCCACATTCCTATTGCCACAGCAAGGAGAGAATGTTCAAACCCAAAGCCTATCAACAATGGTACGGAAATGCAAATTACAGTATTTTCAGGAGTGCTGTGACCGCATACAAAGAACATAACTACACACCAATCACACACGTGAGTTCACAGAATACTAATACCAAATGCTGAATGAAAGAAGAAACTCTCACTGTGTATACATTTCAAAAAGAACTAAAAGAAACAACTTTTGGTTTAAGGACAGGAAACTTCCCTGATGAAACAATGAATAAACACGAAGGCATGATTAGCAGAAAACTCTAATGGACCTAAAAGACAAAGGAACAGAAAAATTAATGGATATGTGGATGATGGTATTATGTTTATTATTAAGCTGGGAATAAAGTCACATTTTTGTATGAATAATTCAGGATAAATTTTTCATTTAAAAACTATCGACTTAACACTAAAAGAGCAATGTTTCCTTTTTCCCCAAATTAATTTATTTATTCACCTTTCAATCCCATTTGCAGCCCCCTCCTCTCAGTTCCCCCTCACACAGTCCCTCTCCCATTCCCCTTCCCTTCTCTGAGAAAGGAGAGACACCCTCCCCCCTGTACCAAGCCAATCTGGCACATCTAGTCACTCTAGGACTCTCCCACTAAAGCCAGACAAGGAATCTCAGTTAGGGGAACAGGATCCACAGGCAGGCAACAGAGTTAGGGACAGCTCCCACACAATATTTCATTTTAGTAAGAATTTGGTAGTATTGTGATTGATGTTAAATACTTGTAATCAAATAGCCCATAAACTCTTAATGCTTTTGCTTCTAGCTTACTGATAATATACTGACCAATATCATTACATATTAGTGGTAATGAAAATTACAAAGGCAGATGAATATAGTAGATCTATGATAGATCATAAGGTGGCCTCATGAGCCCCAGTATTTGTACTGTATGTAATGTATTCCTCGTGAGTATAACAGGGCCTGTGATCTTCTAGCCCTAAGGTTGGAAAGGGTGATGGAATGCAGATGATTATATTATTACACATTGTAATATCTGTCTAGCAAGACAACTCTCTCCAGCAGACAAGCAACTTATCATATTATGAGTTCCTATGGAAACAGCCATGTAGCAAGGAGCTTGTGGCAACCTCCATTTGATAGCTGTCAAGAAATGGAGAGCCTCTGTGCAGCACTGCATAAACAACGCTTAGTTTTGCCAACAACCCCATAAATGAGGTCTTGTGGTTATAACTGAAGAACATGAAATTTTCCTTTTGATAAACACTTATTACTTTGCCTACTAATTCAAAAATAAAATCTTTTACATTAAAGCAGAAAAGCAATGTTAAAAAAAAATGGGGAAAAAATGTTATGCATTCATGAAACCCATAAACACTGGCCCACTATATGACTTAATTCCTCCTGCTGCTGCTGCTGCTGCTGCTGCTGCTGCTGTTGCTGCTGCTGCTGTTGCTGCTGCTGCTGCTGCTGATGATGATGATGATGATAATGATGATGATGATAATGATGATGATGATGATTCCAAACTGTGTACACTATCATTTATAACAAGGAAATTATCTTGAATCCAACCTGGAACCATAATAACAATTTCCTTTGTCTTTAGTTCTCCTTCCAAGGAAAGTTTTCTCATGACTAGACTATGTCTAGAGTCCCCAAAGATGTTAAGGATAATAATAACAGTTAATGATTTATATCTTTCAGGTAATTAAATTTCAAATTGTCACCTTGTATATTCATCATATGACTCAAAACTAGTACCTTGAAACTCATGAATTAATTTGTGCCAAACTGAACATCAAACAATTGTTCTATCCAATCTTTAGTACCGATTAAAGAAATATAAACATATTCTTCCACATAAGAACATTTTAAGAATGAATTAAAACTTTAATGATACTATTAGAAATGCATGTTCACTGTAATTTTTCATTTGTGATAATGAAAATTAGTACTGATTAACCATTTATTGGTAATAAAACAACCATGTAACCAATGCCCAGTAATGAAGTCATAAAAAGAAAGAGATAAATATCTAGTAGTATTTCTCATATCATGATCCAGTGAATGACTGATCCAGAGTCACCAGGGCTTTACTAACTAGAAGTTCACCCACAGACCACCAAAAGAATATCCAAATGACTGAAATCTACACATACCTTTCAATAATAGCTCTAAAAGTTAATGTCCTCAAGTCTCCAATCAAAAGACACAGGCTGGCTGAGTGTTCAGATTAAAAACAAAATTCATTTGTCTGTTGTCTGTAAGAAACTTACTTTAGCTTCTAACATTGATATCACCTTAAAGTGAAAATAAAAAGTATTCCAAACAAATATGATCAAGAGGCAAGCAGGCCTTGCCAGCCTAATACCCGGTAAAAGTAGACTTCAAACAAAAACTAATCAGAAAAGACAAAGAAGGGCACTCCCTTCTCATCAAGAGATTGATTAATTAGGAAAATACTGATTTATGATACTAAACATATGCAACAAACTCTGGAACAGCCAATTTCATAATATTGGAATAGATGGAATGAATCAAAACAAACCAAGTAACTATGGGTGATTTTTTTTTTACTTTTTATTGATTATTTTTGTGAGTTTCTCATCATGGACCCCAATTTCACTCATCTCTCCATCCCTTTATATTTGTTCTCTGCCCTCTGCCCTTGCAACCTCCCCCCCCCAAACGAAAAGAAAATGACACAGAATTTAAAAAAAAATAATAATAATCTTGCTGTGGAAGCTGTAGTATGTCACATGGTTCACACAGTTTTTTACTTGGAAATGTTCATTGCCTTAAGTCATTGCTCTGTTTCAAGGTCTCTGGCTTCTGCTACATTATCTATATTAGATCATCTCTGGGACACCTCTTGGGTATTCTGTTGTTGCCCTGTGCCATGGAGATCCTGCAGATTTGGTTCTGCAGGACCAGCCCTTTCCTTGAAAGTATGAGAGTTGTTTTTAAACTTAACCATTCAGATAGGTATAAGGTGGGATTTCTGAATCTTCTTTGATTTCCATCTCCCTGATGACTAAGAATGTTGAACATTTCTTTGTTTCTCCATCATTTGAGAGTACTGTATTGAGAATTCTCTGTTTAGATCTGTTATGCACCCCATTTTTAATTGAATTATTTGGATTATTTATATCTAGTTTCTTGATATACATATATATAGTGGATGTATTCTGCTAATTCTACCCTCCTGGGAGGGGCTTCAGACAACGGCTGAGTTACATACTCATGTGACTTCTTCTGAACCAATCCCCTAATGAATAAAGGAGCCAATCACTGGGCAAGGAGGAGGAACTTCTGGGTCGGAGAGGGGAAGAGAGGAGGAGGAGGAGGAGGAGGAGGAGGAGGAGGAGGAGGAGAAGAAGAAGAGGAAGAGGAAGAGGAAGAGGAAGAGGAAGAAGAAGAGGAGGAGGGCCCTTTTGGAAGGTAAGATGTAGCTAGTAGAGTCTCCTAGTATCATGGTGGATCCACAAAGATTTGACACCAGAGGAATCAGATTTTGATAAGGCTCACAAGATTAAGTTTTAGTTTATGCACCCAGAGGTTGAGCTACTATTGTTTCTGAGCTAAGTTTGTGTTGTGTTTTCCTTCACAAGGAGGCTTGTCTGGGTTCCAGAGAGAAAGGTATGGTGGCAAAGTGTGGGTTTGCCTGATATGTACCACAGAGGCCATGGGGGTATTGAAGGATGGAGCTGGCTTGGTAGCTACTTGCCAGTGGGGACCTAGCAAGCTGGGTGGAGATATCATGGAGCTCTGAGTCAGAGCTCCACAAGACAAAAGCAGGTCAGCCATAGCTCACCAGTGCTTGGCCGGCCAGCCCAATGGGGATGTGAGAACCAGGGAACAGCACAGGAACATGCCATATACATATAACTTCTATCAGACGCAAAGTTAGTGAAAACCTTTTTCTTCTATTGACAGTGCCCTTTGCCTTACAAAAGCTTTTTCAGTTTCATGAGGTACCATTTATTAATTGTTGATTCTCTTCTATCAGACTCAGTGTTTGTAGTTTAAGGTTAAGGTCTTTGATCCACTTGGACTTGAGTTTTGTGCTCAGTGATAGATATGGATGTATTTGCATTTCTCTACATCCCAACATCCAGTAGAACTGCACCGTTTGGAAGATCTTTTCCTCTTCTGATATGTTCTTCAATTTCTTTCTTCAAATATTGAGGTTGTCATTCAAGTCTTTCAGTTGCTTGGTTAGAGTTACCTCAAGAGACTTTTTTTATTATTTGTGACTACTGTGAAGGATGCTGTTTCACTAATGTCTTTCTCATCCCTTTTTTTATTTGGGTATAATAGAACTACCTTGTATCAGGACACTTTGTTAACCTTGTATCAGGACACTTTGCTGAAGGTGTTCATTACTTATAGGAGTTCCCTGGTAGAACTTTTTGGGTTCTTTATGTATATTATCATATCATCTGTGAATAGCAACACATTGACTTCTTTCTTTACAATGTATATCGCCTGCATCATCTCATCTCCCTCAGTTGTCTTATTATTTACACAAAAACTTCAAGTACTATATTGAACAGATATGGAGAGAGTGGACAAGCCTTGTCTTTTCCTGATTTAAGTGGAAATGCTTTGGGCTTCTCACATTAATTTGATGTTGGCTATAGATTTGTTGTATATTGCCTTTACTATATTTAGGTATGTCTCTTGTATCCCTCATTTCTCCAAGACTTATCATAAAGGGATATTAGATTTTATTAAAGGTTTTTTAGAATCTAATGAGATGATCACATATTATTTTATTTTTCAATTTGAATATATGGTAGATTACATTGACAGATTTTTCCTTTGATGAGTATAAAGTATCTTTCCCCATCTCTTTTGATTAATTTTGAATTGAAGTCTATTTTGTTATATAGATACTACACCAGATTGCCTCTTGGGACCATTTGCTTATGAATGTTCTTTTCCAACACATTTCTCTTAAGTAATATTTGTCTTTGATGTTGATGTGTGCTTCTTGCATGCAGCAGAAGGATGGATCCCTTCTGGTTTGAATCTGTGCCCCGGAGCAGACCCTGTGCCACAGCTCTCTACACCCCAATCTTTCCCAAAGATAGCTTGTCCCCCCAATAGTGCTGACACACCTAAGCTCACAAGTGAGATCACCACTACTACCTCAATACCTGGGCCAAGTGGGAACTTCCCGGGGACCCAAAGGACCCAGGAACCACAGAGGAGCCAGGAACACAATCCTTCCAGTTTTTTATCTATGCCCTGGAGCTAACCCTGTGCCACAGCTCTCCCCACCCCAAATCCTATCCAGAAATAGTTTTTCCCCCAGGAGTGCT
Source organism: Rhynchomys soricoides (assembly GCA_019843965.1). Taxonomy (NCBI): domain Eukaryota; kingdom Metazoa; phylum Chordata; class Mammalia; order Rodentia; family Muridae; genus Rhynchomys; species Rhynchomys soricoides. The sequence continues at coordinate 8,377,124 of JADRCH010000077.1, forward strand.
GGCATACCTAAGCTCACAGGCTCACAGGAAGGACAAGTTCCAGTCAGAGACAGGAAGACCAGCTAACACCAAAGATAACCAGATGGTGAGAGGCAAGGGCAAGAACATAAGCAACAGAAACCAAGACTACTTGGCATCATCAGAACCCAGTTCTCTCAGCACAGCAAACCCTGAATACCCAAATGCCACTGGAAAGGAAGATTCTAGTTTAAAATCACATCTCATGATTATAATAGAAAACTTTAAGAAGGGCAAAAATGACTCATTTAAAGAAATACAAAAGAACACAAGTAAACTACTAGAAGTCCTTAAAGAGGAAACACACGAATCTCTTAAAGAAATACAGGAAAACACAACCAAACAGGAGAAGGAATTGAACAAAACCATCCAGGATCTAAAAATGGAAATAGAAAGAATAAAGAAATCACAAAAGGAGACAACCCTGGAGTTAGAAAACCTAGGAAAAAGACCAGGAGTCATACATGCAAGTATCACCAACAGAATACAAGAGATAGAAGAAAGAATCTCAGGGGCAGAAAATACCACAGAAAACATTGACACAGTCAATGTTTTCATTGACTGTGAAAGAAAACAGTCAAAGAAAATGCAAAAAAATAAAAAATAAAAATAAAAAAAATAAAAAATCTTAACCAAAACATCCAGGAAAACCAGGACACAATGAGAAGACCAAACCTAAAGATGATAGGTACAGAAGAGAGCAAACATTCCTAGCTTAAAGGGCCAGTAAATACCTTCAACAAAATTATAGAAGAAAACTTTCTTACCCTAAAGAAAGAGATGCCCATAAACATACAAGAAGCCTACAGAACTCCAAATAGATTGGACTAGGAAAGAAATTACTCCCATCACATAATAATCAAAACACCAAATGCACTAAGCAAAGAAATAATATTAAAAGCAGTAAGAGGAAAACGTCAAGTAACATTTAAAGGCAGACCTATTAGAATTACACCAGATTTCTCAACAGAGACTCTAAAAGCCAGAAGATCCTAGGAAGATGTCATACAGACCCTAAGAGAACACAAATGTCAGCCCAGGCTACTATACCTAGCAAAACTCTCAATTACCATAGATGGAGAAAATAAGATATTCCATGACAAAATCAAGCTTACACAATATCTTTCCACAAATCCAACCCTACAAAGGATAATAGATGGAAAATTCCAACACAAGAAGAGAAACTACACCTTAGAAACAGCAAGAGAGTAATCATCTTTCAACAAACCCAAAAGAAGATAGCTAAACAAATATAATTCCACCTCTAACAGCAAAAAATAACAGGAAGCAACAATCACTTTTCTTTAATATCTGTTAACATCAATGGACTCAATTCCCCAATAAAAAGACATAGACTGACAGACTGGATACATAAACTGGACCCAACATTTTCTACATACAGGAAAGAAACCTCAGTGTCAAAGACAGACACTACCTCAAAGTAAAAGGCTAAAAAAAAATTCCAAGCAAATGGTCCCAAGAAACAAGCTGGAATAGCCATTCTAATATTGAATAAAATCAACTTTCAACCAAAAGTAATCAAAAAAGATGAAGAAGGACACTTCATACACATCAAAGGAAAAATCTACCAAGATGAATTTTCAATTATGAACATTAATGGCCAAACTGCAAGGATACCCACATCTGTAAAAGAAATGTTACTAAAGCTCAAAATGCACATTGAACAACACACAACAACAGTAGGAGACTTCAACACCCACTCTCATCAATGGACAAATCAGAAACTAAACAGAGACACAGTGAAACTAACAGAAGTAATGAACCAAATGGATTTAACAGATATCTATAGAACATTTCAACCTAAAACAAAACAACATACATTTTTCTCAGTACTTCATGGTACCTTCTACAAAACTGACCACACACTGGGACACAAAACTAGCCTCAACCAATACAAGAATATTGAAATAATCTCATGCATCCGATCAGATCACCATGGACTAAGGCTTGTCATCAATAACAATGAAAACAACAGAAAGCCCACATGCACATGGAAGCTGAACAACTCTCTCTACTCAATGATAACTTGATCAGGTAAAAAAATTAAAGACTTTTTAGATTCTAATGAAAATGAAAGCACAACATACACAAACTTATGGGACACTATGAAAGCAGTGTTAAGAGGAAAACCCATAGCTCTGAGTGCCTCTATAAAGAAATTGGAGAGATCATACACTAGCAGCTTAATAGCACATTTGAAAGCTCTAGAACAAAAAGAAGCAAATACATCCAAGAGGAGAAGACAACAGGAAATAATCAAACTCAGGACTAAAATCAACCAAGTAGAAACAAAGAGAACTGTACAAAGAATCAACAAATCCAAGAGCTGGTTCTTTGAGAAAATCAACAAGATAGATAAACCCTTAGCCAGACTAACCAGAGGGCATAGAGACAGTATCCAAATTAACAAAATCAGAAAAGGAGACATAACAACAGAAACTGAAGAAATTTTTAAAAAATTATCAGATCCTAATACAAAAGTCTATAGTCAATAAAACTGGAAAACCCAAATGAAATGGATAATTTTCTAGACTGATACCAGATACCAAAGTTAAATCAGAATCGGATAAACTATCTAACCAGTCCCATAACCCCTAAAGAAATAGAAGCAGTCATTAAAAGTCTCCCAACCAAAAAAGCCCAGGACCAGATGGTTTTAGTGCAGAATTCTAATAGAGATCAAAGCAGACCTAATACCAATACTCTTCAAAGTATTACACAAAATAGAAACAGAAGGAACACTACCTAGTTTGTTCTATGAATCCACAGGTATCCATGCTGATACCTAAACCACATGAAGACCCAACAAAAAAAGAGAACTTCAGACCAATTCCCTTATAAATATCAATGCAAAAATACTCAATAAAATTCTCCATGATCAAGCAGGCTTCATCCCAGGGTTGCAGGGATGGTGCAATATAGGGAAATCCATCAATGTAATCCACTATGTAAATAAACTCAAATAAAAAAAAAACCACATGATCATCTCATGCAATGCTGAACAAGCATTTGAGAAAATACAGGACCCATTCATGTTAAAAGTCTTGGAATGGTCAGGAATTCAAGGGCCATACCTAAACATAATAAAATCAATATTCAGCAAACCAGTAGCCAACATCAAACTAAATGGAGAGAAACTTGAAGCAATCACAGTAAAATAAGGGATTAGACAAGTCTACCCTCTCTCCTTATCTATTAAATATGCTGCTTGAAGTTCTAGCCAGAGCAATTAGACAACAAAAGGAGGTCAAAGGGATACAAATTGGAAAGGAAAAAGGCAAATTATCACTATTTGCAGATGATATAATGGTATACTTAAGGGACTCCATAAATTCCACTAGAGAACAACTTCAGCAAAGTGGCTAGATATAAAATCAACACAAACAAATCAGTAGCCTTCTGATACTCAAAGGATAAATGGGCTGAGAAAGAAATTAGAGAAAGGACACCCTTCACAACTGTCACAAACAATATAAGGTATCTTGGTGTGACTCTAACCAAACAAGTGAAAGTTCCGTATGACAAGAACTTCAAGCCTCTGAAGAAATCAAAGAAGACCTCAGAAGATGGAAAAAATCTACCATGCTCCTGGATTGGCAGAATTAGCATAGTAAAAATGGTCATCTTGCTGAAAGCAATCTACAGATTCAATGAAATCCCCATCAAAATTCCAACTCAATTCTTCACAGATATAGAAAGAGCAATTCTCAAATTCATGTGGAACAACCAAAAACCTGGGATAGAGAAAACTATTCTCAACAATAAGAGAACTTCTGAAGTAATCACCCTCCTTGATCTTAAGCTCTACTTTAGAGCAATAGTGATAAAAAAAAACTGCAAGGTATTAGTACAGAAACAGACAAGTAGACCATTGGAATAGAATTGAATACCCAGAATTAAACCCACACACCTATGGTCACTTGATCTTTGACAAAGAAACCAAAACAATCCAGTGGAAAAAAGATAACATTTACAACAAATGGTGTAGGTTCAAATGGTGATCAGCATGTAGAAGAATGCAAATTGATCCATTCTTATCTCCTTGAACAATGACCCAAGCTTTAAGATCAACTCTAGTCAAATAGGATCTCATAAAACTGAAAAGATTCTGTAAGGCAAAGCACGCTGTCATCAGCACAAAACAGCAGCCTACAGATTGGGAAAAGATCTTTACCAACCCTACATCTGATAGAGAGCTAATAATCAAACTATACAAACAACTCAAGAAGTTAGACTCCAGAGAACCAAAGAACTCTATTTAAAAATGGGGTACAGAGCTAAACAATGAATTTTCAACTGAGGAATATCGACTGACTGAGAAGCACCTAAAGAAATGTTTAACATCCTTAGTCATCAGGGAAACACAAATCAAAAGGATCCTGAGATTTCACTTCACAGTCAGAAGGGCTAAGATCAAAAACTCAGGTGACAGCAGATGCTAGCAAGGATGTGGAGAAAGAGGAACACTCTTTCTTTGATGGTAGAATTGCTAGCTGGTACAAGCACTCTGGAAATCAGTCTGGCAGTTCCTCAGAAAATTGGACATAATACTACCTGAGGACCCAGCTATACCACTCCTGGGCACATACCCAAAACATGCTCCAACTTATAACAAGGACACATGCTCCACTATGTTCATAGCAGCCTGATTTATAATAGCCAGAAGCTGGAAACAACCCAGATATCCCTCAGCAGAGGAATGGATACAGAAAATGTGGTACATTTCCACAATGGAGTACTACTAAGCTATTAAAAATGATGACTTCATGAAATTCTTAGGCAAATGGATGGAACTAGAAGTATCATCTTGAGTGAGGAAACTCAATCATAAAAGAACACACGTGGTATGCACTCACTGATAAGTGGATATTAGCCTAAAAGCTCCGAATACCCAAGATACAATTCACAGACCACATGAAGCTCAAGAAGAAGGAAGACGAAAGTGTGGGTGCTTCTGTCCTTCTTACAAAAGGGAAGAAAATACTCATGGGAACAAATATGAAGATAAAATATGGATCAGAGACTGAAAGAAAAGCCACTCAGAGTCTGTCTCACCTGGGGATTCATTCCATATACAGTCACCAAACCCTGACACTATTGTGGATGCCAAGAAGTGCTTGCTTAAAGGAGCCTGATATCGCTGTCTCCTGAGAGGCTCTGCCAGAGCCCTACAAATACAGAGATGGATGTTCACAGCCAACCGTTGGTCTGAGTGCAGGATCTCCAATAGAGGAGTTAGAGAAAGGACTGAAGGAGCTGAAGGGGTTTGCAACCCCATAAGAAGAACAACGATATCAACCAACCAGACCCCCTAGAGCTCCCAGGGACTAAGCCACCAACCAAGAAGTACATATGACTCCAGCTGCATATATAGCAGAAGATGGCCTTGTCAGGCATCAATGGGAGGAGAGGTCTTTGGTCCTATAAAGGCTCAATAGATACCCCAGTGTAGGGAAATTGAGGGTGGGGTGGCAGGAATGGGTGGGTGGGTGGGCGAAAACCCTTATAGAAGCAGGGGATGAAGATGGTATAGGGTGTTTCTGGGAGGTGGGAAACCAGGAAAGAGGATAACATTTGAACTGTAAATAAAAAATATATCCTATAAAAAAATAAAATAATTTAATAACAAAAAAGAAAGAAAGAAGAGCTGGCTGGACCAATGAAAGGAACATAAGTACATTCAGCAGTTTTTCTTCACTGTGACAAAACATAGGAGAAAAACAACTTAAGGGAAAAAGCTTACTTCCACTCATATTTTCAGCCCATGTTTGACTACCTCCATTGCTCTGAGCCTGAGACAAGGTAAGATATCATGATTGGGAGAGTTTGTTGTAAGAGAGGCTGCTCATGGCCACTGCAGAAAAGAGACACTACAGACCAGGGACAAGGTATACTCTTTAAAGACTTGCATTCTATGATCCATTTAGCTATAAATTCATCAGTGGCTCAACTCATTGATGAGACTAAAATCAAATAACTCCCTAAAATTGATCATCTGACAACCAAGTAGTACACAATGACTTTGAGGAGGACATTTTAGGTTTAAACTGTAACGTTCTAACCCTTGTTACCAAAATGTCACATCTACCAAATGATGCAAAATGCATTTGCTTTGTCTCCACATCTTCAGTTTCTGTTCATCTCACTTGGACCAGAGCTGAAGAATTACCTCTTATTTCTGTGTGGCTAAACCAAGGCAACATTTCCCAAGGTATTCCTGGACAGCTTTCAACACGGGGGCCTTTGGGAGATAGAAACCATGCTCAGACAGGTAAAGGGCAAAGAGACAAAGCTGGAATAGTACATCAAGAAATTATACAGTGAGGAAACACATGTACTTCAAAGAGTCACTAACATGTTTATAAAAAGATAAACAGGTGGTATGTTCTACGGAGGTGTAGTCAGATATGGGGGAAGGGGGTAGCTGAGGCATCCCTTCCCCTGATGGACCAGCCACACAATGGTATAGTACAGAATAGAGTTTATTCAGGGCATGGGGAGGGACGTTAAGAGGGTAGTAGAGTCGGAGAAAGGCAGACAGAGA